>JAGFNQ010007692.1:0-17456 GCA_024364735.1 Boesenbergia rotunda | reverse complement strand
GCACGAGATCCATGGCTTTGGGTTCTCGGGGTTTCCGCGACGCGAAAAGGCGGTTTTCGCGGCCCGAAAAACCCAACAGTGGTATCAGAGCCACGTGCGAAGCACGTATTTATTTTTTTGTATGGGATACAAAATTTAGAGTAGTTTATGATTCTGTAATTTTTCTAATTTTTAGGATTTTATGAGTATTTTTCTCGTAGAGGCGAAGCAACGAGTGCGAAGCACTTGTACACTTCGACCACCGAGAAAAACTTCTCCGAAACGGCAAGTTTCGCCCAAATAGATTTTGGGACAGCGGGTTAGGCACTGTTAGATCGCGATACGACACTCACGAAATTAATTTCGTGAGTAGGGGCGCCGCCCCTAACCCCGCAAGGGGCCTTGTCACGTGATTGTGCCCGAAACCCGCTTAACGGGACCGCCGTGGAGTTGTGACTCATAAAATTCGTAAAATACATAGAAAAATTAGATAAATTTCTGTAAAATACATAATTTTGAATTATGTACAGTAGTGTGATGGTCATGGCCCAAGACCCTATTTTAATTAGATTAAAATATGTGTGTAATTCATATTACGGCCTGCGTGCCGTTATTTGTGTTGTGTGTGTTGTATTGTGATTGCGACCTGCGTGTCGGCCTTTTATTTATTATTTCTGTTAAAATTAGTTTAAGACTCGAATGTAACTCGAGTATAAATTTTGTAATGTACAAAATTGAAGATGAAGGAAATTCTGGAGAAGACGGACTCGTGGGAAGCAAGCCGACAACACATGGGGTTCTGGAAGGAGGAGCTTGGAGAAGCTGCTGCCTAGACCCTAGGTTGACCAAAGGATCTTCTCATGACTTGAGAAGATCTTGTAGGGCCATGACTAATCACACTTTAATTTTCTTGTATATTTTATTTTTGCTTATATGTATGTGATGCATGTTAGTATAGAATAGAATATACATGAGTATATGTGATGCACATGTAATGTGGGAACCACATCTTGATGTGCACCTAATACACATTTAGGTTAAATAGATTTAATAAATGCCTAAATATGATGCACATCATCGATTAGATTAGATCTAAATCGAAATCAACTCGTATATGCCTAACGAGCCTTGATACCCATCACTACCACGATCATATGCGATTGTTGAATCTGCCAAAGCAGAGCAATGCATTTAATCTTGGTGGGATGCGGAGGGACAACCTTGGTCCCGCCTATCACGCTTGGGTTAGATTGAGCTCAATTGATTGAGTAACTAGTTAGCTCAATTGGATCGAGCCTAACTATAGGCATACTCCAATAGTTGGAAAGGTAGGACAAGATCGCATTTATCAATAGTCTTGGGGATTTAGCCAAAGCTAACTCAAGATTATTCATAAATGTTAATTCTTGATCCTATAAACAAGAGTTGCATAGAGATGTAATTGGTAATTAGTACCTACCGATCATACTAAGTCTTGGGCGATTTAGCCAAAGCTAACTCAAGGCGTAGTATGATGTGGATCTTGACCTACGAGAATTATAGTTAGTTGGTGTGGATCTAGTAGTGTGGTTTTACCACATCTATGACTCGATTCTACCAAAGCCCTATAATTCAGTGGGAGCATCATTTAATTAAAGGCCTAGTTAAATGATAAATAAAATATGATACAATGGTGGATATTTATTTTCTGTATTTTATGTTGTAGATTACCATGTCAAACACGAACACTCTCTCTCTACGATCTGTTCTTGAGAAGGACAAGCTCCTAGGAGCTAATTTTCTGGACTGGTACAGGAATCTGAGGATAGTCCTCACGCAGGAACGTAAGCTGTACGTTCTAGAGCAAGCAGTTCCTGATGCACCACCAGCCTCTGCCGCTCGTAGTGTTAGAGATGCTCATCAGAAGCATCTAGATGACACGTTAGACGTGTCATGCCTAATGCTATGCTGTATGTCTCCTGAGCTTCAGAAGCAACACGAGAAAATGAATGCTTTTGATATGATTGGCCATCTCAAGCAACTATATCAAGGGCAGGCAAGGCATGAGAGGTTTGAAGTGACTCAGACCCTCTTTTCATGCAAGATGAAAGAGGGAACTCCTGTAGGAACTCACACACTCTAAATGATTGGGTACGTCGAGAACCTCGAGAGGTTGGGGTTTCCTTTGGGCCAAGAGCTGGCTATCGATCTGATCCTGCAATCGTTGCCGGTGAGTTACCGTCAATTCGTCATGAACTACAACATGAACGAATTAGACAAACCACTGCCCGAGATACTCAACATGTTAAGAACTGCTGAGCCTAATCTCACCACTGCCAAGTCCAGTACCGTCCTAATGGTACAAAAGGGCAAGGGTAAGGGCAAGTGGAAGCCCAAAGGTAAGGGTAAGACCCAAACCAAGGGCAAAGCCAGCTCTTCAACACTCAAACCTAAAGGTGGGGTTGCTAAGGATGCTACCTGCTTCCACTGCGGTAAGACTGGGCATTGGAAGCGGAACTGCAAGGTATACCTGGAAGATCTGAAGAAGAAGAGAAGTGAGACTTCTACTTCAGGTATAAATGTTATAGAAGTCAACCTTTCTATTTCTACATCATGGGTATTAGATACTGGGTGTGCTTCTCACATTTGTACTAATGTGCAGGCGCTGAGAAATAGCAGGGCATTGGCCAAGGGCGAGGTGGACCTACGAGTAGGCAATGGAGCAAGGGTTGCTGCTGTTGCTATAGGGACTTACTTTCTATCTCTACCCTCTGGGCTTGGACTGGAATTGAATAACTGTTGTTATGTACCTGTACTAACAAAGAATATCATTTCAGTTTCATGTTTAGATAACAAAGGTTTTTCATTCATAATAAAGGACAAATGTTGTTCTGTTTATTTAAAGGATATGTTCTATTGTAGCGCACATCTGATGAATGACCTCTATATTCTAGACTTAGAGAGCCCTATCTATAACGTGAATACCAAGAGGTTGAGATCAAATGAGTTGAACCCAACCTATCTCTGGCACTGTCGCTTAGGCCACATAAATGAGAGTCGCTTGTCCCAGCTCCATAAGGATGGTTTGTTGGACTCATTGATTTTGAGTCATATGAGACATGCGAGTCATGCCTTTTAGGCAAGATGACTAAGACTCCCTTTAGTGGACATAGCGAAAGAGCGACAGACTTGTTAGGACTCATACATAGTGATGTATGTGGCCCTTTCAATGTCACTGCCAGAGGTGGTTACAGGTACTTCATCACATTTACTGATGACTTCAGTAGATATGGCTATGTGTATTTGATGACACATAAGTCAGAATCCTTTGAAAAAAAATTCAAAGAATTCAGAAATGAAGTACAGAACCAACTTGGCAAGAGTATTAAGATACTTCGATCAGATCGAGGTGGAGAATACTTGAGCCATGAGTTTCGTGACTACCTAGCTGAGTGTGGGATTCTATCCCAACTCACTCCCCCTGGAACACCACAGTGGAATGGTGTATCCGAAAGGAGGAATCGTACCTTATTAGATATGGTACGATCTATGATGAGTCACGCAGATCTTCCTATATCCTTTTGGGGATATGCTCTAGACACGGCAGCGTTCACACTAAACCGTGTTCCATCAAAGGCTGTCATGAAGACACCATATACGATATGGACAGGGAGGAGTCCCAAGATGTCTTTCATGAGGGTTTGGGGTTGTGAGGCTTACGTACGACGTCAAGTCTCAGACAAACTGGGACCCAAATCTGATAAGTGTTATTTCATAGGGTATCCCAAGGAAACGAAGGGATACTACTTCTACATTCCTAGTCAGCACAAAGTGTTTGTTGCTAAGACTGGAGTATTTCTAGAAAGGGACTTTGTTTCTAGAAAGACTAGTGGGAGTACGTTCAGTCTTGAAGGAGTTCAAGACATGGACAATAGCACTGAAGCCTTGATGGAAGTTGAACAGGAACCACAAAGTGTGGTGGTTGATGAGGTTGTTGCACAAGAAGTTGTGGAACAACAACCTGTTCATGTAGACCTACCTCTTCGCAGGTCTGATAGGGTACGTCGTCAGCCTGAGAGATACTCATTTCTCTTGTCTGACCATGATGACATTATGCTCGTTGAGAACGAGCCTACCTCCTATCAGGAAGCTGTGATGAGCCCAGATTCTGAGAAATGGCTAGAGGCCATGAGATCCGAGATGGATTCCATGTACACCAACCAAGTATAGACTTTGGTCGATCCACCTGAAGGGGTCAAACCCATTGGGTGTAAGTGGGTCTTTAAGAGAAAGACTGACATGGATGGACTTGTACATACCTATAAGGGTAGACTAGTAGCTAAAGGTTTCAAGCAAATTCATGGTATTGACTATGATGAAACTTTTTCTCCAGTTGCGATGTTCAAGTCCATTAGGATCTTGCTTGCTATTGCAGCATACCATGATTATGAGATCTGGCAGATGGACGTCAAAACTACGTTTCTGAATGGAAACCTCCTCGAGGAAGTGTACATGACACAACCTGAGAGTTTTGTAGATCCAAAGCATACTGGTAGAGTATGCAAGCTGCATAAGTCCCTTTATGGACTAAAGCAAGCTTCTCGAAGCTGGAATCTTCGATTTGATGATGCAATCAAACAGTTTGGTTTCATCAAGAATGAAGATGAACCTTGTGTCTACAAAAGGGTTAGTGGGAGCACAGTTGTCTTCCTTGTTTTGTATGTAGATGACATACTACTCATTGGGAATGACATTCCTTCACTACAGTCTGTGAAGACTTGATTGGGGAATTCCTTCTCAATGAAAGACTTAGGTGAAGCAGCATATATTCTATGTATAAAGATCTATAGAGATAGATCTAAGAGATTGCTTGGCCTAAGTCAGAGTACATACATTGATACCGTTTTGCAACGGTTTGCCATGCAGAATTCCAAGAAGGGAAATCTGCCAATGTCACATGGCGTGAGTCTTTCGAAGACTCAAGGTCCCTCTTCTAGAGAGGAGAGAGACCGCATGAGTAAGATCCCTTATGCCTCTGCCATAGGATCTATCATGTACGCCATGTTATGTACTCGTCCTGATGTCTCGTATGCTTTGAGCATGACGAGCAGATACCAGTCAGATCCAGGTGAACGTCACTAGATAGCAGTCAAGAATATTCTTAAGTACTTGAGAAGGACTAAAGAATATTTCTTGATATTTGGAGGCGAAGAGGAGCTAACTGTAAAAGGTTACAGTGATGCAAGCTTCCAAACTGACCAGGATGACTACAGATCGCAGTCAGGGTTCGTGTTTTGCTTAAATGGTGGCGCTGTCAGCTAGAAGAGTTCAAAGCAGGATACAGTTGCTGATTCTACAACAGAAGCTGAGTACATTGCTGCATCTGAGGCAGCAAAGGAGGCAGTTTGGATCCGCAAGTTCATTACTGAGCTTGGAGTGGTTCTTAGCATAGCCGACCCAGTACAGCTCTATTGTGACAACAATGGAGCTATTGCGCAGGCTAAGGAACCTCGGTCACACCAGCGGACCAAACACATACTACGGCGTTTCCATCTCACTCGAGAGATCATCGATCGAGGAGATGTGAAGATATGCAGAGTACCCACAGAGGCTAACATTGCAGATCCCTTGACCAAGGCTTTGGCACAGACCAAGCATGATGGTCACACTAGGTCATTGGGTATTAGATACTACAGTGATTGGCACTAGTTCTAGTGGGAGATTGTTAGTGAGAGCCCTAGAGCCAATCATGTGATGGTTGTTGTATGGACTCATTGTATCATATTTCATATATATAAAGGCATTTGATTATGGTTATTATACTTACTTGTATTGGTGCCAAATAACTAAGTGTAATAACGTCCTTGGTAGTAGGTTTATATCTATATCAATCGATTGGTTGAATCGATAGTGAGATGATATAGAGAATACTACTCTTAATTATTCCTAGTCAAGTATTAACATTCAGGGACAATGTTAATACATAGAGACTAGCATGTAGGTCAACACGATGACTTGATCTCACAAGTCATGGATATGAGATATCAAGTTGACACATGAGTATGCATTGGAGAATGTATACTGAATGACCCACCATGAGAAAGTATCATGGATCGTTATATGAGTGTCATATACTTTCTCATGTGACTATTAGTATGACTATTAGTCCTTAGACCTGAAGTCACCATAGTTCCTTACATAAGGAGTTATGTACTTTGGTTTCGTCAAACGTCACCCGTAACTGGGTGGACTATAAAGGCGATTACTGGGTATGTAACAAATTATGCGGAGGGATGTGAGTGATGTAGATGGGATCTATCCCTCCTATATGACGGGAGAGATATCATAGTCTTGATAGAGTAAGATCACTAAGTGCATGGCCATGCCCAAATAAGGCAATATGAGATATTGAGCTTATTTGATTATAGTAAGTCTACTTGGAGTTCAAGACACATAGATTGATTGGAGGATGACACGGTCTATGCTTCATAGAAGATCAATCTAGATATCGACGATAGAAGGACATTGTCACATATTATGAAAGTCATAATTAGTAGTTACATTGGTGATGTTGGATCTCAACATTCTTGTAACTTGGGTAGCAATGATGTGTTGCTAGATACCGCTCATTGCTTATGTTTCTAAGAGGTTAGAAGCATTGCCAACGTTACAAGAACCTATAGGGTCACACGCAAAGAACAAATAGATGGAGAAAAAAATGAAGTCAAGTTTGACTTGGCTAAATATGGAAAGTCCATAAAAGGCATGTTTGACTTGACCCAAATCCAAATCAAGTTTGACTTGACTTGGTTCCACTTCAAGTTAGACTTGACATGGGAGAAGAAATGGAGTCAAGTTTGACTTGACTAAATATGGAAAGTCCATAAATTAATAATTTTGAAAGATTTAAGTACTTAATAAATAGAGTCCATTTGGAAACCATAAGTACAAAAAAAAGTTAAGTACTTAGTAAAATTTTGAAAGCGTAAGTAAAAATTTTGAAAGCTTTTAAGAACTTAAGTAATTTGACAAGCTTAAGTTAGAATATTTTGAAAGGCTTGAATAAAGGATAATAAAATTTTGAAATCCTTTTAATAACGAAAGATTAATTTTTGAAAACTTTTTGAATAAGTAAAATTAATTTTTGAAAAACTTTTTGAATAAGTAAAATTAATTTTTGAAAAACTTTTTGAATAAGTAAAATTAATTTTTGAAAAACTTAAAAACTTTTTCAATAAGTAAAATTAATTTTTGAAAAACTTTTAGAATAAGTAAAATTAATTTTTGAAAAACTTAAAAACTTTTTGAATAAGTAAAATTAATTTTTGAAAAACTTAAAAACTTTTTGAATAATTAAAATTAATTTTTGAAAAACTTTTTGAGAAATTAAGAAATTAATTTTACTCTCTCCTTTTCTATCTCTCCCCCTTTGCCATATATCAAAATAGATAATTATAGCAGAAATAAGATTGCATAAAAGAATTAAATAAGATTTTGCTGTACTGAATCAATTCCTAATTTAGACTTAAATTAACTCAGTCAATTTTCTCTGTAGGGACCTATCTAACGCAATTAGCTACTTACTAACTGTTATAAACAGTAGTTTTTGCTAGGGTTAGTCAAGTTAAGTGTTTCTGTTCAAGTTAGATTTTCTAAGCTTGACACTTAACTTGATTGCTATGTAAGTTGTATTTAGTGCCCCAATTACTGCAGATGCACTGACTTAAAGCATCTTGAATTAAGGCAAAGACCTAAGCATCTCACCCCTTTCTAAGTTATCAATCAAAAGTACCCTAAGGTGCTTGTGAGATGCTGGCTTCTAAGTCTATAGGTGCATGTAGTTCTAGGGTTAGGGCCTAGGCTAAGTCCATTTTCGAGAAAGCCCTAATTTTTAAAGGGGGTAGTTTAAAAATAAAAATAAAACTAGGTCGAAAATGAAAGCTGATTTTGAAATTAAGTAAAACAGTTTTTCAAATTCTATAAAAAAATTTAAATCAAGGAATGCAAAAAAAATTAATCTATTCTACAGAGCACAATCCTAATTGCAGAAAGAACAAGTACTCATAAACTGGTCAACAGAAAATAAAGCAGGTAATCAAGGTTCAAATACAGTCAAACACAAGTCAACCCTACTGAGTAGGGGCAGTCAAATAGGTACAATGCTAGGTGAATCTAAGACGAAGGACCGGGATGATCAGACGGGCCAGGCTGCCATCCATCGAATCGTGCCATCATCTCTATGTATCGTGCGTCAGCCACTTCTCGATCGGCTCGACGAGCTTCCATCTGATCTAGGTGGTAGGCTTCGACCTCCTCTCGGAGACTCTGAACCTTTGTGTCTAAATGCATCACTCTCTGGTAGAGTGTCGGTGGAGCGGGCTCGTCGATGTGTGCTCTGGCTGCTGCAGCTATGTCTCCAACGTCGACTTCAACCTCCTCGTCTGAGTCGACTGGTGCTCCGGCCTGTTGTCGTCTCCAACTAAGAACCCCGGTGGCCGACACCTCTAGACCCGCTAACGAAAAGTTCCTAAATCCTATTTCGTCAAAGTCGGTCATAGCAGTAATTTCACCAACGGTAATGTCACGACCGTGGTGATGAAGGAGGGATGTGATGATGTGGCAATATGGTGTGCGCACTCGTCCCTGGGTCGTGACACTGGACGCATGCAGAATGGTATGAAACATATGGAGTCCAATGTCTAGGTCAAGGTGATGGACTAGGGCATAAAGAAGGAAAGCATGAAAGGGTCTCATAGTCCCTAGGTCTCTGGTGGAGAGTGGTAGGATACAGCGGACCAGAACTCTATACAAGGCATAGTTCTGGGCCTGAAGTTCAACAACTTGGAAGCGTCTATTTACGAGGAGGTCTGCCCTATAGAAATAGGAGTGAATGGTATCTAGGGTAATCTCTGAGTAGGGAGGATCAAATGGGGGGTTCCTAGGAGGATAACAGCAGAATGTGGATTGAGAGGGTCGCAGTCCTAAGAAGCGGTTCAACAGAGTGGGGGTGATGGTCAAAGGAATTCCTTAGACAGTAGTGTGAAACATAAGATTATCTTGTCGAATTATATTATTGTAGAATTCTGCACATAAAGATTCATTAACTGTATGCGTGCAGAAGACAAGATTGTCCAATTGATAGAAGTTGATGATGTTCATGGTGACAGGGCATGATTGGGTAAAAAAGTGCCTATTGAGATAACTCGTTTTGATAGGCTTGTAGATGGTTTGTGCAAACCTATTACATAACTCTAGGTTTGGAAATCTAGGGTCCGGACTAGGTTCGGCGCCGGGGTTGGCCGGGTTCGGTCGGCGACTTCTAAGTTAAGGGAGTTAAAGGAAGAATAAAGATATTGCATGAAATAATTTTAAATGCAATAAAAATAAATGATAATCATACCGGACGGCTCGGGGAGGCATGGTTGAGGAAGAGGACTTGCAAGGTATTCTTGAAGAGTAAGAAGTGGAGAAGAAGGTTGATTTTGATGTGGGAAGTGAAGGAGGTTCGGGTGCCTTTCATAGGCAAACCCATGGGGGCGCCCGAGAGCTTCCGGGCGCCCCGGTCAGCAACTGCTGCCAAAGGCAGTAGTTTTTGGCAGCTGGGGGCGCCCGGGACAGCCCGGGCGCCCTCAACAGAGCGCTTTGCAGCTTTTGCTGCGTTGGAGTTGATGGGGGCGCCCTGTTAGTGATATGAGAGAAGTGTCCTAAGGCAATCGCCTTATGATTGTAAATATTTATTTTAATAAATGATAATTCACTATTTGAGTATACATGTTAGTGTATTTGATTGGGATCTTAAACTCATCTACTGAATGTCCGCAATACAATTCACAGCATAAGAGAATTTGTGATGGGATCACAACTAGTGATTATCTCTACATGTGCAATTGTAAAGTATTGAAAATATCCCTAGTCGATGAATTGATAAAAACGGACACTATCAATTCTGTTGAGACTAGCATGGGTTATTCTCTAATCAGCTGATTCTCACTGGTTGGTGACATTGGGATGTCCGGAGATAAACATGGATGCTAGTTAAGGGAACTAGTTCATTGGAGTGACTAGCTATAAAACTTCATATGGTAATCTATATAGATATGTCAATGAAGTTCTTACTGCAGCTTAAGTGCGATGTTCCTTTGACTTGCGGTGTTCAAGTCATCTTGGTCATGGAGACTTATACTTTAACATCTTAAGCAAGCATCTCCAAGGAGGTATGGACCCAGGATGATTGGGTATAAGCCGAAGTGCCCGAAGATGTTTGTACAGCCTACAAAGGATTCACCACTCCTTGCGAGGAGATGTATACCCAGGCCTATCGTCGGATTGTTACTCAAAGCCTCTAGCCAGATCATATCATGTTTAGAGTATGAGTGTCTTATATACATGAGAGTAATTTGAAATCCAAAGGACGAGAAAGACACTACTTGGGCTAGGTGTGACGTAGTCAGCCTAGTGGGGACTGACACAAACAGACCATGTCCTGAACCAAGTGGGTATAAGATGGTGAAGGGAATAAGGCACGATTCATTAAAGCTGCTGAAGGGTTTCAGAATAATTTCTGAGGTCAACCGTTGATCTTTCGATTAATTGGGGGTCATGATGTACTACTAGGTGCCACTCATGATCGTTCTATAATTAGTTGATTATAGACGGCCAACATAAATCGAAAGCCTATTTAGTCACACGCACTACGAGTAATCCAAGGGATTTAAAACGAATTGAAAATTAGATTTTCCAATCAAGAGAAATAAGTCGAATCTGAATTTATCAGAGGCGCAACAGAAGCTAAAAATGGCTAAGTCTTTTGAAGGCTTATTAGGCAAATTAAATGAGTTTAATTCGCGAGGGATCGGGCTTGAAGTGGCCGGCCAAAGAGGGTGCCCACCCTCTTTGGTTTGGCCGGCCACAATAAAAGAGAGAACCAATTTATATGGTTTATTTTATAAAATAAATCAAGTGCGATTTGTTTTATAAATTATGGATAAATAAATTTGTATAAAGAAATTTATATAAATAAATTTATGGAAATTTATTCTTTTTATGGAAATTAAAATTATCCATGGAATGGTTTATTTTAATTTTATAAAATCAATTATGAATTGATTTTTCCATAATAAAGAGAATTTATAAATTTCTTGTAAAATTTATTCCATAATAAAAGGAGAGATATATTTGTTTTATTATAAAGTTAGTTATAATAAAACTTGGCTTAAACGGAATAATTCATAAGAAAATTTATAGGATAAATTTCTTATGAAAATTTCGTTAAGAGGGAGACTTGGCAAGGGAATGGCTACTATATAAAGGAACCAAAGGCAAGCCTTGAATCACAATTGAGTTATCAAGAGATCTAGTAGTTCTCTCCCTCTCTCTCTTATTCTCTCCCTCTCTCTTCCCCTTAGGGTCGGCGCCCCTTGCTCATCTTAGGGCCGGCGCCCCTTGCACACCCTAGGGCCGGTGTAAGCACCTAGGGTGCCCGTCAGTTTCCTCCACCAAGTTCGTGCCGAAGAAGAAGAAGAAGCGGATCGCGACTCCTTCATTCCTTTCCCGGAATTTTGATTCCGTTAACTTGGTTAGAACTCGGCGTGGACGCGAATAGAGGCGGAGCTTCCAAGGGACGCTACGGTTGGATCTCGTCCCTTACTTCGAGTTACGCGAGGTACTAAGTAAATTAGTTTACTTTCTGCAATGTTTTAATGTATGATCATGTCCACACATCATAAGGTTGCATGCTAGATACGTGGTTAAAATAATTTGAGAAATTATTTTATGCTAATTCTTCCGCTGCACGTAAAAATTTAAAATTTTACGAACCCGTATCCTTGTCAACATGCACCCGGTCCCAACAGTGGTATCAGAGCCGGTTAGTGTTCGACATAATCATATAATTGTTTTGCGGAATACTTTGTCATAATCTCAATTTTGGAAAATTTTTCAATTATGGAAACTTTCCAATTATATTAAATTTTAGATTTAGGAATTTCTAAGTTTGGAAATCCTCATGAAATTTCGCAAACTTTTGAAATTTTCTTGTCACGCCCCGAGACCCAGGAGCCGCTGATCCAATAGAAAATCGGACAGCACCTCCCCTGTCCGGCGGACAATTTACACACACACAATATATATAACAATCCACGCAATTTAAATATTTGCACAACCACGCAGTTTAAAGGGCCACAGGCCTCAGATATAAGCAGAAACAACAGTTATATGAATATAACTATCGAAAAACTAAATCCGAACTCACCTGAGCTGCCAGGGGGCAGGAACAAAACCAAAACCAATCGAAGTCCAACATAGGACTCAAAAGTACAATGCCCTCAAATAAAACGTGCATATATGTTTAAAAACATAATAGCGGAAGCATAGTAAATACTACAGGGTCCATAAATGAAACAACGGAAAACCAAAATCAAAAGGAGCTCCTCTGGAGCTGGGGACTGGCGGCTCGGGATCTCCTCGCAGACATCAACCTGAAATAAACATATATGGCAACGGGGTGAGTCCATAGCTCAGCGAATACCCAATAGATATGCATAGAAGGTTATACCAACACTAAGAGTTCAGCTAATACAGACTCATATCAACAGTAGGGAAGACTAGTACTGAACATACTGAGGTAGATACATACCTGAATCCATCTAACCTGGAAAGAGGGTAATAAATACCAAATGGAACAATAATAGACATATAAGCAGGATAACAAGTCACCAGTATATGCAATGTCAAACAAGTGCAAGAATCAAGTGCAGCAAACAATGCACGATGCAAAGTATGCACATGGTGCAATGACATGTGTCACCCCCTAGTCCCAGTCAGGATATCGTCCACGACGTCCGCGTGGGTAGAGCTGTGACAACCTGTACCCAGTCAGGACATGGTCCACAACGTCCGCGTGGGTCGGCATGCAATAATGCAAGGATGGTGCATGCCCCAAACATATAAAGCACTCTGATGCAATGACATGTGCCACCCCCTAGTCCCAGTCAGGATCGTCCACAACGTCCGCGTGGGTAGAGATGTGGCAACCTGTACCCAGTCAGGACATTGTCCACAACGTCCGCGTGGGTCAGCATGCAATAATGCAGAGATGGTGTATAATAGATACACATACCTCCCTCCCAAGTCCCCAGTATACTAAGTCTCAGTCTGAAATCCTATAACAGGAAATACAGGTAACCTACAAGGTATACTAACCGGAAAACAACCAATCCCTCAAGGTCAAAGGCAGGAGCCAATACCACGATCTCTAGCATGCAAATAGATATGACAATACCTGAGACTGTATAGAACTAACCGTATAATAACACAGGGATAAACAACAAGTATCCAGAACTGGCATAGAAAAACAGGGATAAACAACAATATCCAGAACAGACGTAATAAACAGGGGTAAACCACAATATCCAGATCAAACATAATAACCAGGGATAGCGTAGGATCTTACTGCTATCTATAACATTCTATGCATAACAAAATGACAATATCAAGATAGATAAGTCAAAGGGTACCCGCCTCAAAGTAGAAGTCCGTATCAAATGAGAACCTCCGTCCAAGAAGTCCAACACAAATCAATCCGTGTCCTGCATCCATAAATCATACTATAAGTCATCATTACAATTGATGCTAACTAGACTAGACACCAAGTCGTATTCGGATTAACCAAATCTGACCAAAGTCTGGTTTACCCCAATACTGAACCCTGCAATTAAGCTAACCCTATGTAGCAAACACCCAACTGTTTCGCTCCATTGAAACACTTTTTTTAAATCAAAACAACCTATCAACATAAATTAAACACTTACCCAACAATAGGGTCGAATACACTACATTGTCATCAACCTACTGATCAAGAATAAAGATCAAAGCCCTTTACTAGCAATCCAACACAGCTCATCCATTCAATCGTCAAATTCAAATTCACAAAACTTACCTATTGCTTTAAATTGGACTAAATAGCCACAACTACACTAATCAACTCTAATCAAACCCAATCTCACTGAGCTCACAGCAGTAAAACATCCATACAAAGTTAATCCAAAACTGCCTATACAGGATAGAAAGGGGCACACAACAGGGAAAAATAACCACTATAGTCCCGTCCCATTCCGGGATCACAGTAGCACAAGAAGAATTCATAGAGACTACATCAAATTCGGATTCAACACCAATCAACCATATAAATTCCTTACCTCTCTACTGAGCTTGAATCCGACGAGTCCACAAGCCCAAGAAAACATCCTCTTCCCCAGATGTTCCTCCTAACTCTCGAGCTCATGCAATCCCAAGCCAGACTCCTGGATCGACCAAATCAAATGAGCTGCGACTAAACAATCTTGGCAGAACTGACACCTTAAGTTTCCCTCATCTCACACTGACCTTCAGTAAAGTTTCGACGGCGAGCCGATCCGAAGAACAAGAAGAATGAAGCTAAGGGTCCCTTTGCGAGAAGGCGAGAAACGATCGGCTCATGGAGGAAGGAAACGAGGAGATTAACTTGAGGTTTAGCTGTGGCCGACCGGAGAAAAGAGAGGAGGAAGAAGAGAAGATGTCGGCGTCGCATTCTTCCCCTGCAGCTAGGTCACGCGAGCGGAGGAAGGAGGGAGATCGGGTCGGGCGGCTGCGATGAAGGCTTAGGGCTCAAGGGAAGAAAAAGTTATAATAAAAGGGGAGGGGGCTTTTGCAAAACAACCCCTCCATTCTCCCAAATTCAACCTTAACACTAGAGCAAGGCTTTTAGCCATTTTAGCCCTCCAAATTATTGTATTCCATATCACACCCCTAAGTTTAGACTATTTATCATTTCATAAGTTAAAAATTTACCCGAAACGCTTGATAAATTTTAGGTTTTTACACTAAAGCCCCTTGGGCTCCACCCGTAGGGTCGAAAATCCTAGACTCAATTCGAAAAATCTCGAAAAATTTTCTGGTCCGGATTTTCGAATCGCCGTATTTTACATTTCTAGTTTCTAAAATTTTATAATAATTGTGAAAACTTCCCATCTTTGGAAACTTTCCAATTTTGGAAATTTTCTATTTTAGAAATTTTCCAATTTTGGAAATATGTAAGTTTTCTTTGTACCAGAAACTTACAAATATTCTGAAAACCTATTATGAAATCTCGCAATTTTGGGCACTTTATTTCAAGAAAGTCTAGACAAATTTATGGATAATTAATTGACAATTAAATTTGAATTGGTTTTTAAATTGTCAACAAAATTCTTTATTTTGGATTGAGCCTCGGGGAGCCGTCCAATTTAAAGTTAGTTGTTGTAATTTAATTTCCCAATTTTAAATGAAATTGTCATGTTTAATTTGGTTACACTTCCGAAGCGGACCAAATTGAATTTACGACAAATTTCTTTTCTTTGGGTATCTGAGCCTCGTGGAGCCACCCTTAGACAACAATTTGTTGTAATTAATTAAATCCATGAATAAAATATGATTTAAGAGGTGATGCTCTTACATATTGTTGTCTCCAAAATTAATTAGGAAAATGGTTTCCTATAGAGTTTTCTTAAATGAGATTTTCATGAAAATAATATGTGGTTGAATTAAGGGAATTGTCTCTTAATTTAATAAGGTTTGATTTAGAGAAATCAAAGTCTTAAACATATTATTTCCGAAATTGATTATGACAATTTAAGAAATTGTTTCCCAAAACAATTTCTTGAATAAAGTATAAAATTAGAATTAGGAAATCTGGTTCCTAATTCAATCAATGAGACTTGATAAATTAAGTCACATACATACTTTATTAAGGAAATTGTTAGTCATGACATAATTATATGTCATGAATGTGCTTAGAAAAGAAAGGATGAGACCCAAAACCCCTTACAAAATATTAAGGCCAACACCTTCCATTAATATGGTTAGAATCGGAGTTTTGTTTCTCGTTTGGGTTGATGGACACATCCATGCCCGGCTTGAACCTCAACATGTTCAAACCATGGAATTAGTTTATGAATAATATAGTAGGAGTCAGAGGTCAATCCTTAGTTTTGGTTGTTGGACACATCCAAGCCTGACTAAACTGTTGAATGAGCTCCAACCATATTAAAACTACTTCTTGATTAATGGGTCAGCCTTAAGCTTGGAGCATCGATTTGTTGTGCCACAGCCAAGGTCGATGTAAAGAGAGGTGCAGTTGGGTGCTATGTATATTGATGCATACATGTTAATGAGTTAACAACCCAATGATTTATGCAAATATTCAATTAGTTGATAGCATAAAGTGATAGTTACATATATGTGATGTGTAATCGGTATAATTACCTACCTTCGTAGCTAAGAATAACTTGATGACCACAGTCATGGTTGTTCTTATCTATGGTTGGATATCAACCTATTTAGAGATGTTCCTACAATCTCCCGAATTGATAAAAAGGGTTATTCAATTTGAAAAATAAATAGGATTTTTAATTAATGTATATTGATACATTCTTTATCATTCTTCTCACATAAGCTCAATTTGTATTTCTAGGTTAATCACTCGATCATGTCTTCTCTAAACTTGCGTTCCATTTTGGACACCAATAAATTGACTGGGCCAAACTTCATGGACTGGCTTCGAAACCTGAGGATAGTCCTCAAGGCAGAGAAGATTGCTTATGTCCTTAAAGATCAACTTCCTAGCCGTCCTCCAGAAAATGCAACTCCAGACCAGTTAGTGGCCTATCAGAAACATGTGACCGATTCTGAACATGCAAGTTGCATCATGCTAGCCTCTATGATACCTGAGCTGCAAAAGCAGCATGAGCATATGGATGCTTATACCATCATCTTCCATCTTCATGAGTTGTTTGAAGAGCAGGCGAGATCCGAAAGGTTCGAACTCTCCAGACTCCTCTTCACCTCTAAGATGCAGGAAGACACTTCTGCCTCACAATTTGTGTTAAAGATGTTGGGGTACATTGAGCGACTAAACACACTCGGTTTTGCAATGGATCATGAACTAAGTATTGACTTAATTCTGCATTGTTTGCCCAACAGTTATTCACAATTTGTGATGAACTATCGGATGAACAAGCTGGAAACTACCATTCCTGAGTTGCTCAACCTGCTGAAGACTGTAGAGCCTTCTGTAAAGCAGGATCAAAAGGCGGTTCTGTTAGTTGGTTCCTCGAAAAAAGGTTCTAAGAGGAAGGCCAAAGAACAAAATAAGGGAAAGAAGAAAAAGGCCAAAAAGACTGAAAAGAAACCAAAAGGTACTTGCCATCATTGTGGCAAGGAGGGTCACTGGCGAAGAAACTGCAAAGTTTATCTTGAGTCCTTAAAGAATAAGGCATCTGATGCCCCATCCTCTTCAGGTATCTTCGTTATTAAATGTCACTCTATTTCCTCTAATACTTGGGTACTTGATACTTGGTGTAGCTCACATATATGTAATGACATACAGGAGCTAAGGAATAGAAGAAGACTCGTCAAAGGAGAAGCGAATTTGCGAGTTGGAAATGGAGCAAAGATTGCTGCTGTTGCCATCGGAACATATTTGC
>JAGFNQ010007691.1:20557-76528 GCA_024364735.1 Boesenbergia rotunda | reverse complement strand
AGAGAGCGGCCATCTGCCTGCCGACCTTCCTGCCAACGCCACCAAAGTGAGCCGGGTCAAGGAGCTACTCCCCAAAGACTTCTTCCAGCCATTTATCTAAATCTTAATCATGTAATCTTGAGCCGCCGGTTGGGGCTCTTTTTTGTAATGCTTCCGAGTAACCATCAATGAAAAGCCTTTTCCTTCTACGTGTCACTTTAGATAGCGACTAAGTAGATATTGCTGATCGGCTAGCCGGGTGGGGGATATGTATCGCCTTAGGCCCGACCAGAGAGCCGAATTAAGCGCAGGAAAAATGGTTGTGTAAGGTAGCCGACTGGTTGATCTGACTAAGAGGTGTGAATCACCACACGCCCGGTCAGAGAGCTAAAACAATTCTAGGGGGTGTGGGCCGTCACACGCCCAGTCGGGGAACCAAACTACTTTAGGGAAATGGCTGTGTAAGCTAGCCGACTGATTGGTGGTCCTGCCTGCGGGATGTGGATCGCCACACGCCCGGTCAGAGAACCAAACTAAGGAATCAGGCCAAGTAGAAGCCAACAGGTCGGTGGTTCGGCCCGCGGGATGTGGATCGCCACACGCCCGACCGGATTCCGATACAGACGTCTGGGTGGGCTGATGTTTGAATCAGTCGCCGACTCAGGCTTCTGAAGGAAATCAATCTTCCGCGTGGGATGCCACGCATTCGACCGGTCACCTCTTCTGGCTTCCGGATGGACCTATCTTCCACGTGGGCTGCCACGCTTCCGACCGGGAACCCGTCCAAGCTTCCGAGTGGGCTGACGCTTCCAGTCAGTCGCCAACTTAGGCTTCCAAAGGGAGCCAATCTTCTGCGTGGGACGCCACGTATCTGACCGGGCACCGCTTTAGGCTTCCGGATGTGCCAATCTTCCACGTGGGCCGCCACGCTTCCGACCGGGAACCAGTCCAGGCTTCCGAGTGGGCTGACGCTTCCAATCAGTCGCCGACTCAGGCTTCCAAAGGGAGCCAATCTTCTGCGTGGGACGCCACGCATCTGACCGGGCACCGATTCAGGCTTCCGGTTGGGCCAATCTTTCACGTGGGCCGCCACGCTTCCGACCGGGAACCAGTCCGGGCTTCCGAGTGGGCTGACGCTTCCAGTCAGTCGCCGACTCAGGCTTCCAAAGGGAGCCAATCTTCTGCGTGGGACGCCACGCATCTGACCAGGCACCGCTTTCAGGCTTACGGATGGGCTAATCTTTCACGTGGGCCGCCACGCTTCCGACCGGGAACCAGTCCAGGCTTCCGAGTGGGCTGACGCTTCCAGTCAGTCGCCGACTCAAGCTTCCAAAGGGAGCCAATCTTCTGCGTGGGACGCCACGCATCTGACCGGGCACCGCTTCAGGCTTCCGGATGGGCCAATCTTTCACGTGGGCCGCCATGCTTCCGACCGGGAACCAGTCCAGGCTTCCGAGTGGGCTGACGCTTCCAGTCAGTCGCCGACTCAGGCTTCCAAAGGGAGCCAATCTTCTGCGTGGGACGCCACGCATCTGACCGGGCACCGCTTCAGGCTTCCGGATGGGCCAATCTTCCACGTGGGCCGCCACGCTTCCGACCGGGAACCAGTCCAGGCTTCCGAGTGGGCGGATGCTTCCAGTCAGTCACCGACTCAGGCTTCTGGAGGGTTTGACACGTCAGCCTGCGTCCCGTCCAGGTATGACTTGCCTTGTATGGCCGACCGGCAATTTCGGTCGGGAGAGCCTTTCATTATAGCTCGAATGCTACGTTTTACAAGATTACATCACTCTAGGGCTCTCTATACGTTTGCAGGTGTAGGGCACTCCACGGACGATCAAGTCTCTTTCCATGTTCGTCCTCCAAATAGTAAGCGCCTGACTGCAATTTCTGAACCACCTTGAAGGGTCCGCCCCATTGTGGTTGCAGTTTGCTAACATCCCCGACCGGCTTTATACGCTTCCATACTAGGTCTCCGACCTGAAATGAGCGTGGCAACACCTTCTGGTTATATCTTTGTTTCATTCGCTGCCGATAGGCGAACATCTGGGCGGCTGCTTTGTCCCGGACTTCCTCTATGAGGTCAAGCTCTAAGCGTCTTCTTTCATCGTTCCCTTCATCATAGCTTAACCGCCGATCGGATTCACAACCGATCTCGACCGGCACCACCGCCTCGCTGTCGTAGACGAGGTGGAAAGGTGTCTGCCCGGTCGCTTCTCTTGGGGTGGTCCGGCTCGCCCAAAGGACCCGAGCAGCTGTTCTACCCAGTTGGTTCCGGCACGATCCAGCTTAGTTTTGAGCCCACTCAAGATTTCCCGGTTGGCGACTTCCGCCTGGCCGTTGCTCTGTGGATATGCCACCGATGTAAAGGCCTGCTGGATGCCGTAGGCCGAGCACCACTCTTTGATTTTCTTCCCTTGAAACTGTCGACCGTTGTCAGAAACTAACTTGTGGGGAATCCCGTATCGACATAAGATGTTTTGCCATAAGAAGTTAATCACCGCCTGCTCGGTGATCCGGGCCAGCGCCTCAGCTTCCACCCACTTAGAGAAATAATCCACCGCGACCAACAAGAACCTCTTCTGGGCGGGGGCGAGTGGAAAGGGACCTACGATATCCATGCCCCATTGGTCAAACGGGCAAGAGACGGTGGATGTCTTCAACATTTCGGTCGGCCGGTGGGGCAGACACTGGTGCTTCTGACATGAGATGCATGTCGATGCCAGCCGGTCGGCATCCTTCTGTAGAGTCGGCCAATAATACCCGGCCAATAGAGCCTTCCGGGCGGTGGCTCTGCCACCCGAATGATTACTGCAGACCCCCATATGGACCTCACGGAGCACATAATCCGCGTCTTCACCGCCAAGGCATTTGAGTAATGGCCGGGCGTGAGCCCGTTTATAGAGGACATCTCCGACCATGGTATATAGCACGGCTCTCTTTCTGAGCAGCCGAGCCTCCTCCCGGTCGGATGGTACTTCTCCCCTGGTCAAGAATGCAATCAATGGAGTTCTCCAATCGGTCTCCAATTCGATCTCCGTTTGCTGCTCGATTTGCATGATGAATAATGCATGGCTGGCCGGCCGGAGGACCACCCAAGATCCGACTGCGCTAGCTAATTTGGCTAGCTCATCCGCCTTCAAGTTGCTCTCTCGAGGGATCTTCTGTAAGAGTACCTCTCGGAAACCGGCCTTCAGCTGTTCATAGGCATCGATGTACTCTTGCAGCCGGCTACTATTGACTTCGAAATTGCCAGCCAGTTGCTGTATGGCAAGCTGCGAATCAGAGTATAGCCACACCCGGGTGGCTCCGACATGCCGGGCGGCTTGCAGACCGGCGATAAGTGCCTCATATTCAGCTTCATTATTAGTCGCCCGGTGCTCTAGCCGCACGGACAAGTATAGCCGTTCTTCTTCGGGAGAAACCATGAGGATGCCGATTCCGCTCCCATGCCGAGCGGATGCACCATCAACATATACCTTACAGGCGCCCTCTGCGTCGTCTGGATGCCATTCCGTGAGAAAGTCGGCTAAGGCTTGCGCCTTGATAGCCGGTCGGGGCTGATATTGTATGTCATATTCACTCAGCTCGGTTGTCCACTTGACTAACCGCCCGGAAGCTTCTGGGTTGGTGAGCACCCGCCCCAAGTTGCTGTTAGTCAGAACCGTATTGGGCGAGACAAGAAGTATGGTCTGAGTCGCCGAGCAGCTAAGAATAGTATGTAGCCCAATTTTTTGAGTGTCGTGTACCGACACTCGGCTCCTTTAAATAAATGTGCAAAGAAATACACCGGCCGTTGCTCAGCTTTTTCTTGCTGGACTAACACCATGCTGCCCGAGTCAGCGGAAGTTGCTAGGTAAACATATAAATTCTCCTCAGGATCCGGCCGGGCGAGCGTCGGTAGTTCCGACAGGTAAGATTTCAGCTCTTCGAAGGCCTTGTCACACTCTGCGTCCCACTGAAACTTGGTGACCCGGCGTAGTGTCTTGAAGAATGGCAGACCCCG
Organism: Boesenbergia rotunda; assembly: GCA_024364735.1. Classification (NCBI taxonomy): domain Eukaryota; kingdom Viridiplantae; phylum Streptophyta; class Magnoliopsida; order Zingiberales; family Zingiberaceae; genus Boesenbergia; species Boesenbergia rotunda. Next base: position 72,546 of record JAGFNQ010007691.1, on the reverse strand, counting down.
TTCGGCTGATCGGGAAATGAATCTGGACAAGGCGGTTATCCGCCCGGTCAGCCGCTGAGCTTCCTTGAGATTTCGTGGGGCCGGCATCTCTAGAATGGCCTTTACTTTGCCCGGATTTGCTTCTATTCCTCGCTCAGTGACTATGTAGCCGAGGAACTTCCCGCTCCGTGCCCCGAATAGACATTTGGCCGGGTTAAGCTTCAGGCCAAACCGCCGCAGAGTTTGGCAAGTTTCTTCAATGTCGGGGATTAGTTCCTCCGCCCGGGCGGTCTTAATCAGAATATCATCGACGTACACTTCGACATTACGCCCCATTTGCGACCGGAATACCTTGTTCATCAACCTTTGGTAGGTGGTGCCCGCATTCTTGAGGCCGAACGGCATGACGGTATAGCAGTAGGTGCCGTCAGCCGTGACAAAGCTGACCTTCTCCTGGTCGGCAGCAGCCAGTGGGACTTGGTGGTATCCCTGGTACGCATCCAACATTGATATAAATTCGCTGCCGGCCGTCGAGTCCACCATTTGATCGATCCGAGGAAGTGGGTAGCAATCTTTTGGACACGCGCGATTAAGGTCCCGGAGATCAATGCAGACCCGCCACTTGTCGTTGGGTTTGGCCACTTGCACCACATTGGCCAGCCAGGCCTGGAACTAGACCTCCCGAATATGTCCTGCCTCCAGCAGTCTCTCCACCTTCGCCCGAATGACTTGATTCTGCGCGGCGCTGTGATCCCTTTTCCGTTGCTTTACTGGCCGCGCACCCGGGTAAACATGGAGCTGGTGTTCCGCGACTTCCGGTCGGACCCCCTTCAAATCTTTCGCAGTCCAGGCGAACACATCCTGATTCCGGACGAGGGAGTCGATCAGCGATTGCTTCAGCTCCTCGGGAAGTCCTGCAGCAATTTGTATTTTGGACTCATCCCGATCGGGCAGAAGTTGTACCTCTTCCTTGTCCTCCCGCAGTTCCGCCCAAGGGGATGCCTGCACCATGTTGCAGCTGCTATCTGTCCGCCTTGCCTTCTGGCCTCCCGAGCGGACATCATCAGCATAGCAGCGCCGGGCAACAATCTGGTTACCTTTCACCTCGCCGACCTTGTCGCCGACCGGAAACTTTAACTTGAGGTAGTAGGTGGAGACTACCGCTTTAAATTCGTTGAGAGCCGGTCGGCCGAGTATTGCGTTGTAGGCAGCTGGCGCATCAACGATCAGAAACGTGGTCCACCGGGTTCTCTTGAGTGACCCCTCTCCAAGGGAGACAGCCAGCCGTACTTGTCCGATCGGCTGTACTTCGTTCCCCGTGAATCCGAACAGGGGAGTAGCCACCAACTCCAGCTGCGATAATTCAAAATATCATTTTCTTATGATTTAATTAAGAATATAAAACTCTAGTCTCAATTAATTTGATAAAATTTAAAATTAAGTTACGTTAATATTTTTTTCTTTTAGTATCGAAAAGAATTTCAAGATTTATTAGTAATTTCAACTATTCATTATTTAAATTTTAAAAATTAAAAAAATAAAATTTTAAATTTTAAAAATATAATTCAAAAGATGTCACGCCCCGTGGGCAGGCTCGTCCGATAAAATCGGACAGCATCTCCCCTCTATGATGGACAATATGAATCTTCAATACAAAGCCTACACGGTAATTTTATCATCCTCAGCCAACACGGCTGGAAATTAGCACATGATAAGAAATAAAATGAAACTCAGACATGAAAGACGCATATCGATATGATTAATAATAATAATAAAAAACTCTAAAAACCCCTTTGGGGCACACGAATAACACAAAACACGCATCTATATCCATAGAAATAGAACACCATATAAATAAAATATTCGTAAATACCATTACCAAGACGAAGTCAATCCGACGGGAAGTGGGACTAGCGGTAGGACTCTCTCCTGGCGACTTCGACTATTCCAGCCCGAAGAGAAAAACATGACAATCGATTGTGAGTCCAGGGGGACTCCACGGATATATATATATATAGATATGCATGGTTGTAAAAAGGTTAAACAATAGCAGAACAGAAGTAAACATATACAGTCTCAAAGGGAAATTTAGGATATATGATCGGCGCACTACATGCAAATATACATATCTATATCAACCTCACATGAGGGGTATGTAGGTCACAAATCTCCAAACCTAAATGACCACTAGTCCATAAGCAAATAAAAATACCCCTATATATATGTATGTCATCCAAATGGACAAATCATAGCTCAAACAAGTGCAGCAAACACAAACAAATGCAATCTATGCAATCGTGCACATGATGCAATGACATGGTCACCCCTGACGTTAGTCAGCCACCGACACCGGTCATGGGTGAGGTCGATGTTGGACCTTGGATGGCTAGAGAGGGGTGTGTGAATAGCCAAACACATAAAAACTTGCTTCTTTTAAAATCTTTCTGCACTTGAAGGTTAGCAGCGGAAGACAAATAGATAGAAAGAACAAACAGAACCGTAATACAAAGACAGAAACCAAACCAGTCGCTAACTCAGATGGTTTACAAGGTTCGGGGATAACTTGCCCCTACTTCTTGGCGTGCCCGTAAAGTGGGCGATCCCTTGAATGTCGGTAGATCAAGCCCCGGAACTTTCGGATAGAATAAAGCCTCCTTCTCGATGGAGAAACCTCTCCGCAATCGTCTCAAGATGATTACAGTTATGCGCAGAGACACGAGAAGCAAAACTCACAAAGATGCAACAGAAGCACTCAAGCAAGCAGCCTACAGAGAGCACAACAACCCAGCGAAAACCACAGCACAACACTTTACCTGTTTCCCTGTCTGTTCTATTCGCTCCTCTGCTTCCCAACTTCATCTTAAGCTTCCGCTCATCATCGCCAGGCTCCGTCAACACCCACTGAGCCACAGCCTGACCCACTGACCTTCACAACACTCAGTCTACTGAAGACCTCTTCAGCTGAGCCTCGGTCAGTCGCCAGCCGTGCCAGAAGCCGTTGAAACCTGCGAAGGGAAAACGGACAAACCTGACCGAAGCGAAAGTCTCCTGTTGACCCTCCTTCTTGGTTTGAGTCATCCCTGTCTCACCTGCACACTTAACAGAAGCTTAGCACAGCAAATCAAAACATATCAGCAGGTATCAGAAAGAACCCAGAACGATTCAGAGCGTCTGACAACGATTCAAATTAAAGTTATCAGACACTAATCGATCACCAGACCGATCAGAGAAGACCCTGATCGATCAGGTCACATTCTGATCGATCCAGTGACTCCCTGATCGGTCACACTGACCGATCAGGGATCGTGGATCGGCCACACTGACCGATCCATTATCTTGCTGGGCTTTCAAGCCACTACCCACTAACCAAAGCACCTGATCGGTCCCATGACCGATCAGGTTATGCCCTGATCGGTCCAAGGGACCGATCAGGCCACCTCTGGACCGATTAGGACCCATCCTGATCGGTTCAGGAGAAATTTGATCAGTCCAAGTGATCGATCAGGTCACTTGGACCCTTTCTCTAGCCTCTTTATGATCTCTTTCTGATCGTTCACCAGAATGATCAGAAGCCAATCAGAAGCATTATGTTCTCTCTCTGATCGTTCACCAGAATGATCAGACTCCCTGGATCGGTCACCAAACTGATCCACAACAAGGATTTCGTGCCAACTCCCTGATCGGTCTCCAGACCGATCCAGCTCTGACCAATTCAACCTTAGCTTCACTCACTAAGACCTAGCTTCACTCACCAGGATTTCGGTCATCTAGCTTCACTCGCTAGGACCTGGCTTCACTCATCGGGATTTTCGTCACCTAGCTTCACTCGTTAGGACCCGGCTTCACTCACCGGGATTTCAGTCACCTAGCTTCACTCGCTAGGACCCGACTTCACTCACCGGGATTTCTTCCACCTAGCTTTACTCGCTAGGACCCGGCTTCACTCACCGGGATTTTCATCACCCGACTTCACTCACCGGGACTCGACTTCACTCACCGGGGTTTCCAGTCACCCGACTTCACTCACTGGGGTTTCCAATCACCCGACTTCACTCACTGGGGTTTCCAATCACCCGACTTCACTCACCAGGACCCGACTTCACTCACCGGGGTTTTGTGCCCAGTCCCCGACCAGGACTTAAGTCGAATTTACTCAACCAAACTTAAATCAGTGTCAACACCAAAACAATAATCGGGTCAGACTGCATCAACAATCTCTCCCTTTTTATTGTTTGACAACCTGATTTAAGTTTAGGTATTGAAAATCAAATCAAATGAAGTCAATTATCGTAAGGGAATCAAAGTCCTCCCCCTACAATAATTAAATTCTAACAAACCCTAAACTTAATAAATCATTCTCTCCCCCTTTGTCAAACACCGAAAAGGGTATGGTTATTAAGTTTCAACAAAACTTCCCCTTAAACAAGGGTCTCTAACAAACCCAAAATAACGAAAGGTAAATTTTTGAAGTGCATATGAGAGGCATGTACATAAATGTATCATGTCAACACTGTATATGCATCATATGTCAAAAAGTAACGCAACTGTATCCGACACATAGTCTTGATTGGTCTCCGTGACCGATCAGGTTCATTGATTATTCGATACAGAAATATTTCTGATTAGTCTGCGGACCGATCAGATTTTAGAAAAATTTCTGAAACTCTGATACGTTCCTAATCAGACTGCATTAACAATTTATATTTCCAGGAACAGATTTGTTTAACCAAAACTCATTCGACCACACGGGTGTAGACTACATTAACAATAGGTATTTCAGAAAAATTTCTGAAACACGATATGAGTTTCTTGACTAAAAGATATTTCTCATCAAGAGTCATGATTCAAACAACCCTTTCTTATGGATTTAAAAATTCTAATACAGGTTTGTATCAAATCAGTATTAGGTTTTTAGCCATAAACCTAATTCTTAGTTCTATTGATAATTTACCAATTTTGATGAAAGGGAATCAGACGGTTGATCGGACTGAGGAGTTTTTGGATCAATCAGGGCGTTCCCTGATCAGAAATGATCTGATCGGTCACCAAACCGATCAGAGGGATCCCTGATCGGTCACGGTGACCGATCAGGGTGAGTCCTGATCGGTCGGTGGACCGATCGGGTTCGATACAGAATATTTTCTGAAACTGTTATGTTAGAAACTGGTTTATTTCAACTCTCAAACACTCTAAACCCTAATACAATCAGATTTAATCCCTTTTGATTCTAAAAGAGTTCAATTAACCAAAATTCATTTCCTTTAACCAAAATAAACACCATGATTAACTAAGCTTTATTCCTCATCAAGAATCAAGAATTCCTATGGATTTAAAAAATACCAAAAATAGGTTTGTATCAATTACAATGAATGATCAATTTTGTTCCAAGTATGTTTATAACATATTTGCTTCAACCAATTTTGATAATCCATAGATCTAAGTTTGTTTTAACTAAGGACCTAACTCTCAATTCTATTTGGTAATTCATCAGGATTGGATAAATTGGATAATTCATAAACCCAGGTTTGCACCATGTCCATTTTTCTTAACCAAGGACCTAATTAGATTGGAGTATTCTTGATAAATCATAGTCCCAAATGTATACAAAATACAAATGATAAAATTTTCCAGTGACACCAATAAATAGAGTAAATGGGAAAAATTTTCCATGTATGTATATTGGGTATGAAGTTTATGATTTCCATTTAACTCCAATCATCTAAATTCAAGATGGAAAAGAATCATTCCTCATAGGTAGTAAATATCTATTAAATGGAGGAAATGGTAAGCACATCCCTAACTAGGAATGACCATGAGTTTGGAGCACCAATTATCAACAACCCATGTTGATATATGCTCCCCCTCAACCAATGCTATACAATTTGAAATATAGAGGTTTTGGTACCCAAATTTTGGGACTTAATGCATCTACAATGAATGATTTAGGCACCCATGCCTTAGTCATTTTCTTCTTAACTTTTTGAACCCTAGAAGTATTTTGTGATCTAAATTGAGTTCTTGACATCAATGAAACAAAGGTTGGTTCTTTAGGTCGGTAACCTATACCGGCCTTGTTGTAAACCGCTCTTTGGGAATTAAGTATCATATCTAATATTTTGGAGCTAGTTGAAAATATCTCAAGAATATTCTTGAGGTTTTCAATTTCGCTCTTCAAGTCCTTATTTTCATCCTCAAGAATCTTAACATGCTAGTCACCACTTACCTCATCCTTAGAGGTTTTTAATTGTTCAACTTCTAATCATAACGATTTTACTTTGACCTTAGATTTCTTTAACAAATCAGTTAAGCATGCAATGGTCCATTAGCATTTATCTAACTCCGGAGAGATTACCTCTTCATCATCCGAAGATGATGAAGCCGCGGTTAAGAAGTCACTTGATTCGTCTCGACTCTCCTTGATTGACTCTTCTAAGGGCATGAAGGTCACGTGACAGTAGCTCTTCTCCTCCTCCTTTTCCTTTTTCTTCTTCCTTCTGTCACCTGCCACAAAAGCCACACCTTTCTCTTTTGGGCTTTGGTTAGCGATCTCGTGTAATTTCATTTCACAAAATAAATCTTCTAGTTTAATAATAGAAAGATCCTTAGATACCTTGTAGGCATCGACCATGGATGACCACAAGACATTCCTAGGGAAGGATTTAAAAACATACCTTACAAGGTCTCGGTTTTCGACCTTCTCATCGATGAAATGTAAACCATTGAAGATCTCCTTGAATCGACCATGAAGCATACTTACCGTTTCATTTTCTTCCATGGAGAGGTTTTGGTGTTGGTTAAGAAGAAGGTCTCTCTTGGCTCTCCGGGTATCCTGAGTTCCTTCATGAAGCTCGATGAGTTTGTTCCAAAGGTCCTTAGCACTGGTGAAAGGACCTACCTTAATTAGCTGCTCCTTGGTCATCCCACACTGCAGGGTGACCACAGCTTTCGCATCAGCTTCCCCCTTTCGGATTTGTTCTACCGACCACCTTGAGAAATCTAACTCTTTTCCCTCAGCATCTTTTGGAGAGATGAAACCCTCCTTCACAGAGAACCACATGTCGATGTTCGTCTTGAGGTAATACTCCATACGTGATCTCCAATATTGGAAATTAGCCCCATCGAAGAAAGGGGGTCGGTTGGTGCAAAATCCTTCTCTCATTGCCATTATTGTTAAGCTCTCGGGTGTTAGACCGTTGGACAGAGCTCCTCGCTATGATACCACTTGTTGGACCTTGGATGACTAGAGTGGGGGGGGGGTGTGAATAGCCAGACACACAAAAACTTGCTTCTTTTAAAATCTTTCTACACTTGAAGGTTAGCAGCGGAAGACAAATAGACAGAAAGAACAAAAAGAACCGAAATACAAAGACAGAAACCAAACCAGTCGCTAACTCAGAAAGTTTACAAGGTTCGGGGATAACTTGCCCCTACTCCTTAGCGTGCCCGTAAGGTGGGCGATCCCTTGATCGTCGGTAGATCAAGCCCCAGAACTTTCGGATAGAATAAAACCTCCTTCTCGGTGGAGAAACCTCTCCACAATCGTCTCAAGATGATTACAGTTAAGCGTAGAGACACAAGAAGCAAAACTCACAAAGATGCAACAGAAGCACTCAAGCAAGCAACCTACAGAGAGCACAACAACCCAGCGAAAACCACAGCACAACACTTTGCTTGTTTCGCTGTCTGTTCTATTCGCTCCTCTGCTTCCCAGCTTCTTCTTAAGCTTCCGCTCATCATCGCCAGGCTCCGTCAGCACCCACTGAGCCACAGCCTGACCCAATGACCTTCACAGCACTCAGTCCACTAAAGACCTCTTCAGCTGAGCTTCGGTCAGTCGCCAGCCGCGCTAGAAGCCGTTGAAACTTGTGAAGGGAAAACGGACAAACCTGATCGAAGCGAAAGTCTCCAATTGACCCTCCTTCTTGGTTTGAGTCATCCCTGTCTCACCTGCACACTTAACAGAAGCTTAGCACAGCAAATCAAAACATATCAGCAGGTATCAGAAAGAAATCAGAACGATTCAGAGCGTCTGACAACGATTCAAATTAAAGTTATCAGACACTGATCGGTCACCAGACCGATCAGAGAAGACCCTGATCGATCAGGTCACATTCTGATCGATCCAGTGACTCCCTGATCGGTCACACTGACCGATCAGGGATCGTGGATCGGTCACACTGACCGATCCATTAACTTGGTGGTCTTTCAAGCCACTACCCACCAACCAAAGCACCTGATCGGTCCAAGGGACCGATCAGGCCACCTCTGGACCGATCAGGACCCATCCTGATCGGTCCAGGAGATCTTTGATCGGTCCAAGTGACTGATCAGGTCAATTGGACCCTTTCTCCAGCCTCTTTCTGATCCCTTTCTGATCATTCACCAGAACGATTAGAAGCCAATCAGAAGCATTCTGTTCTCTCTCTGATCGTTCACCAGAACGATCAGACTCCCTAGATCGGTCACCAAACCAATCCACAACAATGAGTTCATGCCAACTCCCTGATCGGTCTCCAGACCGATCCAGCTCTGACCAATTCAACCTTAGCTTTACTCACTAGGACCTGGCTTCACTCACCAGGGTTTCGGTCACCTAGCTTCACTTGCTAGGACCCGGCTTCACTCATCGAGATTTCCGTCACCTAGCTTCACTCGCTATGATCCGGCTTCACTCACCGGGATTTCAGTCATCTAGCTTCACTCGCTAGAACCCGACTTCACTCACCGGGATTTCTTCCACCTAGCTTCACTCGCTAGTACCCCGCTTCACTCATCGGGATTTCCATCACCCGGGTTCACTCACCGGGACCCGGCTTCACTCACCGGGATTTCCAGTCACTCGGCTTCACTCACCGGGACCCGGCTTCACTCACTGGAGTTTTCAGTCACCCGACTTCACTCACCGAGACCCGACTTCACTCACCGGGGTTTTGTGCCCAGTCCCCGACCAGGACTTAAGCCGAATTTACTCAACCAAACTTAAATCGGTATCAACACCAAAATAACAATCGGGTCAGACTGCATCAACAGTCGAGTGGGTAGGGCTATGCCAACTGTACGCACTCTGCCATCACTGCTCATGAGTGACCGGATGGAGGTTACACCCATCCCACCCCGAATCATATGAGGAAGCACCGCTCTCATCTCCTCATATCATGGGAAAGAGGAGAAATCTCTGTCTTCTACCACATTGCGGATACCACTATCCATGAGTAGCCGAGCAGAGTTTTGACAGGGCAACTGCATACACCCTCCTGATAGTACCACAAACCCATGAGTGACAGTGTGTGTAAATCCTGATATGACTGACGATCCGTCTCAACCACAAGGGAGCCAAAGATTGTCAGTTATACAATAATACAAAGATGGTGCATAACGCTAACACACATCAAGCAAACCTTAAAATAACATGCACAGGTCTGAAGCATAAATCATGACATACTAATAACCTACTATGCATGTAACAATGCTAGGTAATCAATAATACATGTTCTCTCTAGAACTAGAGTATCAAGCATGGAGACTGTATTAAAAATAAAATTTGAGTATGTCAAAGGGTCAAGCAGTAAGTATCAAATAGGATAAGAAAAAGGCAGATAAAGGTACATCCTATTACTATCCATAAAAGGAACCATGCATAGAAATTTGAAATAACTATAGAGATAAGTCAGAAAGTATCCACTTCTAAAGTGTAGTTCGTAAATGACGAGAACTCTCCGTCTAGTAGTCCAAGCTCAAATCAACACCATGTATCACAGGACCTAGGCTTTTAGCTATCATAGAAAATGATTCAATTAAACTAAACACCAAGTCGTATTAGGATTAATCCAATTATCAGAATTAGGTTAAATCCCACATGGCTAACCCCAAACCTAATCCAAAATCAACTTCTCTAAGATCCAAAGTGTACAAGGCAAGACACCCAAACCAAGATCCATTTCAACCCCTATGGTCCACGACAGGACCCCAAACCACTGAACTCATTTCATTGAAGAATCTCATGCTCCACACTCTGTTCTATCCAAATTGTTCAACCATAAGCTCATAGTGGAACTCACGACAACAAGAACACAATACCATTGTGCCATTTACAAGTATACAGTGTCGAAAACAATTCTACAATTGAATTCCCTAGAATCCACCGAACATAATTCATATAGACTCACTTGAATCCAAGGTATCACAAGACTAACACAGAATCGAACAGCTTCACCCAAAACAGTCCTAAACAAAACTCAATTCCAACCCCTAATCACAGAACCATAGCTCTAAACTCAAATCAATAAACAAACCTGCTTAAATCTGAGATCAATAACTAAAATTTGACCTCACAACAGGAACATAGAAATCAACAAACCAAGCTTCTACCCAAACCAAAATCATATCAATATCCAGTTCACAATTCACCCAAAACAGATTCATACAGCAAACTCTGACTACACCAATCAGGAGAACCCTAAATAAAATCCTCAAACACGGTAATCTCCCTTGATCCAAGAACACAAAATCTAAATCCACAATCCATTCAAACTGTGATCAAGCAACCACTAATACATCCTTACCTGAAGTTATCCCGCACGGCTCCCTGTGTTAAAATATGAAGAATTGGAAGGGCAAAAAGGCTAAGTTTCCTAAATTAGGGGGTCTTATGGGAATAGCCAAAATTTGAGTGGTAGATTGAAAAATGGTTAGTCCTTATATCAGTTCCTCTGTCGCCGATCGGGATTTGGGGATCTCGCAAAATCACCCTTTACCTCTTCCTCTTCTTCTCCAACCGACTCATCTCTGATGACGATCGACGAAACCACGCGACGGTCTCCTCCTCCTCACGCGATCGGCGCCGGCGATCATTCGACGGTCTCCTCCTCCTCACGCGAACGACACCGGTGATCCTTTGAGTCTCCTTCCTTGACCGGCATCAGTGATCTTGTGCGCCACCTTCTTTGGATCGGGCCGGAGAGAATAGAGATCGGAGGTTTTCTGGCTGAGGGGATTGAAGAGATCATCGAGGTTGTTGGGCTGCGCTCTTGCTCAACTCAGGTAAGACTGAATTCGGTTGATAAGATTGTTTTAGGGTTTTGATTTCAATGCTAGGATCTGATGGTTTGGCTTTCGATTTAGAGTTTGGAATTTCGATCTCTGGTTTTTACTTGTATGAATGACTCTGTTTGGATTTTCGTTCTGGGTTGGCGGGATTGAATCAGTTGTGTTAGGAAACGATTGAATTGTTGATGCTATTGGTGTAAATCTTGGATTCCATTTCTCCTTCTCTACCGGTTCTTGGCAGATGGGCATGGATCTGCTTGGTTTTCTGTTTTGATCAGGTAGGGTTTGGGTTGCTACAGTTTTGATCTTGGTTGATATTGTGATAGTGTTTTGCTTAGATTGGTTGGTTTCACTTAGACTTAGGGTTACGTTTTGAGTTGGGAATTGGAGTTTGTTGAGGTGGATCTGTTCTTAGTATGTTCTGTTTGGATCTTGATCTGTTGATGAGGAGTTGTTGGATTTGTTTCTGCTGTAAGTTTTTGGGTTGTTCTTGAAGGGTATGCAACTGATCAGTAAGGAGAAACACTGGTTTTGTTTGATTCCTCCTACTTCTGGATTTTTGAGTGCACTGTATTGGTTTGTTTTCTTTATTTCCCTATCATTTGGTTTTGGACTTGTGTGCTAGAGTTGGAGTGTAGGTTGATCTTCCACTGAATCCGTGAGTGAGCTTTGTTTGGAGGTTGATGGCTAGAAATCTAGCTGCTACCGAGAGCTTCATTGTTAGATTGGATTTCGATTCTTGTGTGTGGGATTAGTGTTAAGTTAGTTTAAATTTTATGTGTTGTTTTAGCTCCCTGCCGTGTGCCACCATTGGAATGTTGGTTTAGGAAGTGATGTAAATCTGCAATGTTTAGTTTTTCCTTGTGTTGTTGGGAGCTACTCCTTTGGTTTTAGAGTAGTAATTTGGATCTTGGGTTAGACTTGGGTTAAACTTAGGTTGGACCCAATTAATTAAATGGTTACAATAATTAGGATCACTACTAGCACGAGTTAGTAGTTGATTAGCTACTTTTACTTAGATTGCTAAGGGTGATATATTTGATGCAGGACACTGACTTGGTTATTTCCTTGTGGATTTTGGATGGGAGGTTCTCTTCCCGTACGAGCACTTACTCAGAGGCGGGGACTTCGGACTTATTTAGTTTAGATATTGTCACAGATTGTATGCATAGTTAGTTATATATAGCAGTAGAGTTTTATTTACTTCCTGCTTCCATATATTTACACTTGATGTTAGCTGTATGTTTAGACGATAGATTTATTTCTGTACTGCTTCAAGGTTGGACCTCTTTACTCTTTATTGTTGCATGTGATGTATATTATGATTAGAGATAGGATACCTTGTACCCAACACTAGGGCTAGGATATGGTGCATACCAGTTATTTGGACCTCTGCATATCATGTTGATGATTGGTAGACTAGTTAGGTAGGTGTGGTGTATGATATTGTCATGCATCGTTGTTGCATGTGCATGGGCTGGCAGCATAGGGCTCCCAGTCATGTGGTTGAGACACGTCATTTGTTATGACGGTCATGATCTGCACACATTGCCATACGCGAGTAGTGGCTATCGGAGGGTGCGCATAGTTGCCCTGTCGAGACTTTGCACGGTCACTCCTGAGCAGTGATTCCGGTGCATCATAGCAGTCAGGGACCCCTCCGAGTGTGGGTAGTAGTTTCGTTGTATCTTCGCTCGATCACCCATAGGTAGTGTTGCTGGAGCATGGTAGCAGACACTAGTGATACGCGGTGATCATGATCTGTACACATTGTTACTAGCGAGTAGTAACTATTGGAGGGTGCGTATAGTTGCCCTGTCGAGACTCTGCACGGTCACTCCTGAGCAGTGATTTCGGTGCATCGTAGCAGTCAGGGACCCCTTCTGGTGTGTGCAGTTGTTCTGTCGTGTCTCCGCCCGGTCACTCATGGGTAGTTATGCTGGAGCGTGGTAGCAGGCAGAGGTGGTATAGAGAGCAGTTGGCTCCCCCTTTCTGACTTTGAGTACATGTCATGATGGGTTGTGTGACCCGCGAGCAGTTAGCTCCTCTCATGCCTGGTTTTGGGGTTAGGATTGTTGGAGCAGTTGGCTCCCTGACATCCTGTCCACTCAGCCACCCGGGGTGGGGGTAGATGGAGTGCGAACAGACATCATGTGCACATGATGCATCATTGCATGATTGGTGTTGTTTGCATTATTGCGTTTACTCGTATTTGCTATATCCGATTACAGTGTATGTGCTTGATCTGCACCTTCAGGAGGTATGCGAACATAGGGTCTGGTGACCTTATCTTACCCGTGTGATATTTGGGCCTTTACATCTTCAGGTTTGTATGACTCTGATATGTATCTCTTATTCAGTATTTATAGATTCAGCATTTCCTACTGTTATTATTGTTACTATTGCCAGTTTGACTCTTACTGCTAGTATAGTTTACTATGCATACCAGATATATGTATTCGCTGAGTTTTCGGACTCACACCGTCAGACTTGTTTTTCATCTCAGGTTGATCATCTGGAGTGTCTGACAACTTGTCCCAGTCCTTCTATTTCGGAGCGACTCGTGTTTTGGTTTCAGTTGTATTTGTGGTCATACAATACTTTCATTTGCTTTCGCTGTTTTAATTTCTGTTGTGTCGTTTTGTACGGCGGTATAGTTGTACTTTTGTATGCCCTGGAGGTCTTTGTTTCATTTTGTTTTGTCATAAGTCGTACCGGTACGCAGTTTTTGTTGTTGTCTTCGTTTGCTTTATATTCAGTGGCTTGTTCCAGTCCTATAGACTGCGATACAGGCGGGCTGAGAAAGAGTAGTAAAGGTTAAGTTCTGGATTGTCCGCCGGGTCAAGGGAGAGGCAGTCTGGTCAGTATCGGACAGGCAGCTCCTCGGGGCGTGACACCCTGTCCCATTCTAACAGCACGATCGCAAATCGACGGTGATGCTGATATGATCTCCGACAGTGATGAGGGAGCATATGTGAGGGCTGAGCGCAACGAATCGGAGATGAAAAGGGGGAGTCACGTGGCTCTGAACAGGGTGTTGGTGACAGCCCTTTGGATTAGGCACGACCACGACTATGAGAGGTGGAGTCGCCTCAGGGAGAAAGGAAGATGATGCCTGGGTGGGTGACCACCGACGATGGTAATCGACGATCATGGGCCGCGTGAGTGGGCGATCAGGAGAGGGGCAAAAAAATGGAGCAGCGAGATCCGATGGTCAGGTGGCCGAAGAACGCCAAGAACACCTCGCGCTGGATTGGAGCTCGTAGGGAGGAGGCTGTCATCGTCGTCCTTGCTTGCATGAGGAAGAAAAGGAACCGCGAGGGTTGCGTGCATGCGACGAAGAAAAGGAACGGAAATAGGTAAGTGGAGAACTTTTTTCATATTAGCTCTTGAGGTTTGGTCATTCTAACTTCCGCCTTAGTTTAGGATTTTCGATATTTAAACCCTTCGAATTTCCTATATTTAACAAAAGATAAATTTATAATTATAAATTAAAAAAATTTCAAATCTTTCTTAATTTAAAATTTATATTTTAAAAAATAATTTATCAAATTCAAAAAAATTATATTTTAAAAATTTTAAATTTAATTAAATAAAATTTTCATCTGAGATAAAATTTATATGTATTTATATATTATATTATGTAAATTTTAATGGAATGTTTGAAGATGATTATCTTTTTTATTTGCTTCATAATATTTGTAATTAGGATCATAAATGAATGAGCGAGCGAATAGAATATACTCTATAAAAGATTAGATATTTTAAAGATCGATGGGTTGAGTCCAAGAAATCTTGTCTAATAAATTGACGCCGAGCAATTCAAAATCATCTTATAATTTTATTAATAAAATGCAAACGCATGAATAAGTCAAACAAAATAAAATTTAGCATTATAAATTGTTGCAGTATAACAACAAATTATGTAGCTATAAGATAACATTTTGTTTATAATTTATTTATAATTATAAACTTTGTTATTGTTGTAATTATTACTGTAATTATTACTTCAAGCTTCGACCGGGCCTGGTTCACAAAAAATAAAAAAAAATCGGTAGTACAAGCAACCAGTACAGCCACACGCATATCGTGAATCCTATACAATACAACACTTTCTTATCATACGCAGGCCTAACACAAGACTAATAACTATATGACACGAAAGGAAAACCAAGTCGGGGCCACCACAGGGTACCTTCTGAGTCAGACGAGAGGCGAGCGAGACGTGTGTGAAGGAGGGAGGGGAGAAAATAAAATAAAATAGAAGGGAAAGGAAAAGGGAAAGGGAAAGGCGAAAAAGGAAAAGGACGGAAGACGAAGTCGGCGCAATTGTCTTTGCCGACCAATCATCTCATCCCTTCCTCCGTCGCTTCTTGGCGATTACAAAAAGGTCGAGATTTCGATCGCTTCCTACTCCTTCCTTGCTTCTTTCTAATCTTCCTTTCTCCTTCGAGCGCATCCTTCTTCCTTTCCGATAACCCGTATTTTTTCCCCGTTATCGGAAAGGCTTTTCCCTGATCTCATCAATCTCTGGATCTAGGGTTTGTTGCCTTTGTCCTCCTTCTTGAACTTCTTGTTTTTTTTCCTCTCCCTTTTCCTGTCCTTTTGCTTGGGGTTTTCTGTGCCCTTTCTCTGCTGGTGAGATTCAAATCGAGGCATGAAAGCGTTGGACGAGCAGGTGGCGGCGGCTGCTGCTGCGAAGGAAGTAGATAAGGAAAAGAAGCAACGGCGGCGGCGGCAGAACCGGCGCCTCGTCAAACCGAGCCTGGATATGCTGCCTGGTTGGCTTCTTTTTATCATCGTTTTTGTCCAGAGTTATTGCCTAGTGAGTTAAGGACGGGATTTTGTCGAGTATTTGCTTCTTGTCTGATGCCAGTTGGGGTGGTTGGGAAGGTGTAGGATGCAGCTCGGTGGACGCGGCTTGCGGGCCGGAGAAGTGGAGTGGCATAATCGGTTCTGCACCTAACATCGCATCTGAAATCGCCTTCAATTCGCTGCCGACGATGCATTTTAATGGCAATGGCAGTGTTTTAGGATCGGATATTGCATCTGGCGCTGCCGACAGAGGGGAGATTTCAAAATCCTGTCCTTTTCCGGGTTTCTCGTTTCCAGTGGAGGAAGTTCCTCCTGGAGGGGCAGTTCGATCGGGCAATTCAAAGAAATATTTTGATCCACATTGGTCGGATACGGCTGTTGAAGAAGCGATCAAGGTAAAATTTTGACTTTGTAAAGTGGCAGCAGAATTAAAGCGAGAAGAATGGTGCACAATCTCTTGTTTTTTGTTTTTTAATTTTACAGAAGGGTCGAGCGTTTAAAGCAACATTTCGTGTCAATGCACACAATCGGCTTGAGGTGATGAATAGGCACTTATTTATTAAACATTACCCTAAAATTTCAAACATCGTCGGATTCATTATTGGTAATTCTTTTCTCTTTGCTTTAGGCCTACTGTACCATAGATGGCCTACCTGTGGATGTTCTTATCAATGGAGTTCCAGCCCAAAATAGAGCGGTATGTTTATTTTAGACCACTTCACAGCTTCCAACCAACGACCTAAATGTTGAGGCTTCTGTTTCTTTTGATTTCCATTTTTGCACCATCAGTTGGAAACTTTGATAAAGATTAAAATGAAGTTTAGCATTGTGGATATGCTATATGAATGATTATTAGTTCATCTTTGTTGAAACTGATTGGTTAGAAGACAATTAGTAGTCAAACTTTGGTCTGTCATGGATTGTTTTGGTGAATTGTCAAATCATAAACAAAATTTTAAGAGGCATCTAGTTGGTAGCCATTATATCTGTTAAGGATTTCATTTATTGCTGTATATATGCTTCTGATGTTTGGTGTTCAAGTTACACAGTTGCATTATATGCAGTTCCTTTTATGACAGAAGTTAGGTATTTTTAATTACATATCTAAAAAGGACAAATTTCATGCAAGACCCATCAATTTAATTCTCCAAAGGTTATTGAATCCTGTTTAGAAATCTGGCAAGCGCATGGTTTGTTTTTTCAGTATATCTACTCCTTTTTGTCAATTATTTGCTTTATATTTTAACCTGCAAAGCAGAGTCAGAAGTTGTAATTGTTGATTTAAATTCTATGTGCATCGCTAGGTTCTTTTCTCGAATGATGAATCATCTTCTCAGCTTCATGTATTACTTGTATAATGTACATAGAATAACTAAACATTCTCTCATTTGTATATTACCTTAAAGATTCATGGAAAGACTTATCTTTAATGGTTATCCTTCTTTTAGATAGAAGGTGATATCGTTGCTATTGTGTTGGATCCTGTTACAAATTGGGTAAAGTTGAAAGGAGTAAGTTCTTGTAGTAGTCTTATTCCATCAGATGATGTTGACAATATAACTGAGGCCAGAGAAGTGATTGACTATACTGATGTACATAAAGAAATAGTTGATCCCTGCTGCAAATCTTCTATTCCCAGTACTAATGCTCTCCCTTTGGACAATGGGTACCATAATCATGAAAACAGTGGTTTATTTGAAGCTGTTATTAATGATTTTGAAAATGGATCCGCCAAGTGTGATAAACGGTCAAATTCAGTTAAAAATTGGGAATTGGAACACAGAGAAGCTGCTAGAGCTTTAGAGAGAATATGTGCAATGATTAGTTCTAATCAGTCAAAGCGCCCTACTGGTAGGGTATTGTCTATCATCCGGAACTCTCTTCGACGTGATGCAGTGATTGGTTTTCTTGCTTTGAAGCCATGGGTTCCTGAAGGGGAAGAAAACAGAAGGCAGAGTAATGACCAACTGCTTAAAAAAAGTAAGGAACCTGTACTCTTAGCTGGTTTGGACTATATACAATTGATACCTATGGATTCCAAGTTCCCAAAGATGGTGGTTAATGTGGAAAGCCTTCCAGATTGTGCAAAGGAAAGGCTTAAAAATGGCGATCTATCAATTGAAAGGGAACTGATCGCTGCTCGAGTAGATGAATGGAATGAAGAAAGTCTTTGCCCCAAAGCCCAAGTTATACGTATGTTGGGGCAAGGTGGGGAAACTGAGGCACAAATGAGTGCTATATTGTTCAAACATAGAATAAACTCTTTTGACTTTTCTGCTGAATCTCTGGCTTGCCTTCCAGATCTACCTTGGAAGGTCCCTGAGGAGGAACTGAAAATAAGAAAGGACCTTAGGAATATGTGCACATTTACAATTGATCCTCCTTCTGCAATGGAGTTGGATGATGCATTTTCTGTAGAACAGTTGTCTGATAAAACATTCAGAATTGGTGTTCACATTGCAGATGTTTCATACTTTGTTCTCCCAGATACAGCATTAGATATTGAAGCCCAAGTGCGGTCAACCAGTGTGTATATTCCACAACGTAAGCTGTCAATGCTGCCTTTGAAACTTTCTCAAGAAGCGTGCTCACTTTTACCAGGTCTTGATAGGCTTGCCTTCTCAATTATTTGGGAAATTGGTGATTCTGGCAACATCATGCAACACTGGATTGGCCGATCTGTGATTCGTTCTTGCTGCAAACTATCTTATGATAACTTAGATGATCTCATGCACATAGGATTTGGCATTGATAGACTTATTCATTTTGAGAAATCATTTCCTGAATTGCATGGGGATTTTGAATGGAAGGATATTGTGGACTCTCTTCGCATTCTTCATGTTATCTCTATGAAACTGAGGGAATCTAGATTCAGAGGAGGAGCTCTTGATCTTGAGAATCCTAAGCTTGCTATCTTGTTTGATGAGAATGGATCTCCATCTGATAGTTTTCTTGACAAGAGGAAAGAATCTGGTTCTCTTGTTGAGGAGTTTATGTTGCTGGCTAACAAATCAGTTGCAGAGGTTATCTCTAGGGTTTTGCCAGATTCTGCTCTGCTTCGTAGGCACCCTGAGCCCAATTTAAGGAAGCTTAAGGAGTTCGAAGCGTTTTGTGAAAAACATGGTTTTGACTTGGATGCCTCAACTTCTGGCAAACTGTACCTCTCATTATCTAAAATCAAAGAGAAACTAAGAAATGATCCAGTCCTGTTTGATATTGTTCTCTCCTATGCTTCAAAAGCTATGCAGTCTGCATCCTATGTTTGTTCTAGAGATTTCAGGGGCAAGGAAGATGAATGGGCTCATTATGGGCTATCATTTCCACATTTCACGCATTTCACTTCTCCATTGCGAAGATATCCTGATATTGTTGTGCATAGAACTTTATCAGCAATACTTGAAGCTGAAAATATTTATGTGAAGCTAATACAGACTTCAGTTACGGCTAGCAATGAACAAATACCCGAGCAAAAAATTTCTTATGGATTCTTCACTGGCCTTCACTTTGATAAGAATGCTGCAGAATCTGAGCAAGGTGGAAAAGCGTTATCCTTGGCTGTTTCGAAACATAAAGTTCCAGGGTCTGAAATGCTTGCAGAAGTTGCTTTACATTGCAACGAGAGACAGCTTGCTAGCAAGCATGCTGAGGGAGCTGGAGTGGAGCTGTACCTTTGGACTCTGCTGAAGAAGAGGGAGGTAATTTCTATTTTACTCTTATGCATTAGGTATCCTAGTAATTATCATTTATTGATAAAGTCTTCAACTAGGGAATAAGCAATTTATGAAATGATAGACATATGGATAAGATGCCACATCTCACACGAACAAGCTATGTTTGTCACAAATGTTGGGGAAATAAACTCATATATTATAAAGTAGCGGGCTAAGGTTCATGTAGAGTCAAGGAAGGAATCATGTCTTGAACAAGTTGATGTATTCGGGTTGTAGGTACCAGAGGGAAATTTAGTAAAAATTTAAAAGATTAGATGTTATCAGTGCTATAATCTTGCACATAGTTTTGATTATATTTTTAATTTTATATATTAACCAATACCTTTTGATTTTCATAATCTTAAATTGTTCAAAATGATTGTGCTTCTGCTATCTTTCCATACACTGGTGGGGATTCACATTGGTTCTCGCAGATCATTGGCCATGTTCGCATATAAACACTAATAAGTAGTTATTCTCCATTTCTATCTATGTTTGAGCTTTTTTCCCCATCATTATTGCAGGTGCTCTTTTCCAGTGCTAGGGTTCTGGCATTAGGACCCAGATTCATGACAATTTACATTAACAATTATGCAGTAAGAATCCCAACCTCACCTATGCCGTACTTATCCAAACTTTCTCATTGTTCTTTCTTTTTTTTTTACAGATTGAGAAACGGATATATTATGATGAAGTTGAAGGATTGGTCGTCGAGTGGCTAGAGGCTACCAACACATTGGTTCTCAATCTACCGAAGACTAAACCTTTCCAACGAAGGGGTATTCCAGGGAAGTCTCGTGCCATGGAAGATATAGCATTAGTGCTTAACACATCTGAGCTAGTGCTAGTAGAAGAAGATATTGAGCACCCTACTTCTGGCAATGCAACTAATATTACTTCCTCCACAGAAAACAACACAATTTTTCCTTCGTGCTTCCCTTTGGTGCTTCAAACTTTTTCCACTATCCCGGTGGCTCTCTATGCAGTTGGGGGGCACGACGGTCCCATAGATGTTGCCCCAAGGCTTTACATGTGCTCATACCTCAAGTAAGGCTAGATTACTCGCAGAAGCTAAATGAATAAGCCCAAAGTGGAGGCATGATTCCATCGATACTCCATTAAGTTAAAAAGGGCTCTTATCTATAGATAGATATACAACGCCCTAGTGTAGTAGTATCAATATTAGGAATATTGTAAGCGTAGGGAGGTAGAAGATTAATCTTCTTGTCGTCAATTTCCAATCGGAATTGTTAGTTCATGGATTGAGGTAGGAGTTAGTTTTGCTCTGAGGGCATTTCAAGTGGCTTTGCTCTATTTTTATTCAGTAAGCTGCTTTCTAGAGTTGGGATTTTGCCTTAAATGCTATGTTTTTTAAAGCTGGGCAATGTTCCACCAGGGATGCTCCCGGGTACCTCTCTCTGTCTCAGGATCCAAACTGTCAACTTGTGGCCCATTTGTGCTTTGTTTTTGGTTGTGGGTCGTTTAATGTAATTGTTCTATTTCACAATAGTTTGGAAGTTTGCTTGATCAGGTGGCATGGTGTTGTTTTTATGTGAAGATGCAAATTTAATGTTTGATGTGATAGTGTGCTGATCAAGTTGCTGCAAGTATATGCTTTTTTGGTGGGATGTTTGCTTCTGGGCGAGTATATATTTTGAGAGAGAATTTCTTCTGCCGTTTAATCATTTGAGAGGCGATTATAAATTAATTTTATGATTCATTTCTTTTAGTATCATTTGCTGATCAAGTTGGGGGAATTTTCCTCCCTAGTCCCTTTGCCTCCTCTCTTCTCCCATTCAATGCTAGCATACTTGTTTGTCATAGAGATAAGATCGAAAGAGGCTTGCACCGCTTGGTTGAGTTTGAAATGAGTTAGGCATTACGAGGAGGGACGGGAGAGGGTTGTATAGAAAAATGTATAAAATGTTTCTGCTTGTGGTGTGTGTTTCGGTTCGGCCTTACTCCGCATACACTAAACCCAAGGAAGCATAAGTGTGAATGTTAAATTTGTAAGGAAAAATTGAAAATATACGCCATGGGAGTTTTTTGTAATATTTTCAAAATGATTCTGTATTATTGAATGTTGCGTCATTGCCTTTAAAATTAAAAATCTTGGACATTAAGGTGCACTGTGACTAAGGCTGTAAATGAGTCTAGACGGGTTGAGTTTTGAGATATTTAAGTTTATTTGAAAAAGTAATCGAATTAAGTCGAGTCGAGTCGATTTTAAAATAAATCAAGTTTTTAAAATGATTTTTTAACCTTAACTTAATTTATTTTTTTATGAGTTTGAGCTTATTTGAAACTTGATTGAGTTTGGTTCATTTGGATTAGATGTTATCGATCTCTTAACTCAAGTTTGATTTGAATTTGATTTGAGCTTGATTTGTTTAGATGTTATCAAATTCTTAATTCAAGTTTATATAATTGTTTAATTGATTATTGAGTTTGATAATTCAAATTTATTTTTATTGTATTTTATTTTGTTTTGTTTATTTAATTAGTTGATAAGAATTTTATTAATAAACATGGTTTATAGACATTGCTCATGAATATTATTCATGAATATTAATAACGAGTTGAATATGTATGTGTTTAAGTTTATTTATTTAATTTAACTAACTGTTTAAGTTTATTTATTTAATTGATTTTGTATATATTGAACAAATATAAATAAATTTTTATCAAGCCAAATATCAAATTAATTCACGAACCCGTAATTCATTTATCGTCCAAATTATTAATTATGACCAATTGATCAGTATAATGGAATAGGAAAAAAAACAAACGATTCTACGGGTAGAAAGCCGATCTAGGATTCGTCCCGATCTTATCACTGTCGTCGTTCGAGGCACAGTGAGTTTTTCTCTTTCTCCCTTCTCCGAATTTGTTTTTCTCCATTTCTTCTCTTTATTTGTACTCTTCGCTGTTGTTTACTGAGAATTCGTTGAGAGTTGTTAGAGCATCCATGGTGGAAACTTCGAATGGATGCCATGTGAGGGAGTCCGAATGGATGCCATGTGGGAGAGAGCTCCTTCATATCTATCGAGGAAGCAGCTCCCTGTTTAAAGAGTCGCTTCCTCAAATTTTTTATTTTTTAATATATATATATATATATATATATATATATATATATATATATATATATAAAAGATAAAATACGAAGGAGCGATAAAAAAATATATAAGATAATGAAAAAGTATGGATCCATAAAGGAGTTGTTAAGAAATTTTTATGATGATAAATGGGATTTTTTACACATGATATAGACAATGAAGGAGATCCAGAAGAAATTCCATCATTTTGGATGTCGTTAACGTCCTACTAAATTGATTGCTCTGGGCCTTTGAATGTACTTTCATTGCATACTCGGTGTGTTTCTGATAATCTTGATTTGTTCTTGTTTTTTATGTTGTTATTATCGTTTCTATAGTTTATTCAACATTAGTTTTTACATTGTTAGGGATTGTTTGCACTCAAACATGTTATCTTACTGTATTGCAACATATTCTAATTGGTCTTTTATACCGGAGAATTTTGGATCCCTCAACCACATAAGTTAAGTCTTGGTCAAATGAATGACGTGGGCTAATTTGAGAACACGTGATCATAGAGATCAACCACTACAAATATAATCAACTTTACAGACGGAAATTTCCGACGGAATTCCGTTAGTAAACGCAATTAAGAGCTGATGGAAGAATTATTACTATGTAAAGAGCATGTTTAACACTATATCAAAACACACTATGTCAAGAGCATGTTTAACATCTGTAATCAATACATTTATTCATAATTACATTTTTAAATACTCAACAAAAAATATAATAGTCGACCGGTGAATAATACCACAGATGTAAATCAATTTTAATCTTTCTTTTTAGCTAGAATCTATTAATTCTAATAAGTCGCTTTCCTAATTATGCTTCGTAGACTGAATCATCCATAGCCAATAAGATACACACTAAAGTAGCAAACGCTGATTAGAACTTCAAGCAGATAGCTAAATAGTCACTTAGGGTAAGATTGAGATTAACTCATGATCTCAAGGATTTTACATAGTAGAGAAGTAGGGATCCATTCTCCTACTACCATTATTATCGCTATAACACATATGGTATGAATCACATGCTACGATATTTTTCTCTTTATCAAAAAGAGTGTATGGTTTTTTTAAATATTTAACATCATACAGATTTCGATCTAGACATACCTAATATCTAATCTGAATTCAACTTATGAATTCAAATTTGGCCTCTAACAGGTTTAGTAAATGGTGTGTTCATTTACTTCGATCATTACACAAATGATCTCATCTTGACACAATTATCAAGGCGGCCTCAACTAATAAGTGTTGGGACCGATTGGCGAGCTAGAGGGGGGGTGATTAGCTTCGATTCGCTTGTAGATGATTTGTCGCGGCGGAAGACTTCAAGCAATCGCTAACACTTGGATTTTACTTGGTATCCACCCCGGTCGGGTGACTAATCCAAGGGTCCACTCTCCTTACACTCTCATACACTATGAAAGTCTCCTTCTTGAGGTGGAGAAACCTCTTACAAGCTTACAATGAGATACAACAAGAGGAAGCAAAAATACAATGGAAAATCTTACAAGATTTACAATATTAAGCTCACTTTGCTTTCCTTGCTATCTTCAAGCTTGTGATCGCCTCTAGAACTTTGGAAGTGCAGCAACACTAAGCCCCAAAGCTTCTCTTGAAATGGCGTGAAAGAAGGAAGAAGAGTTACGGCCAAAACCTGCGCGAAAGACCTTATACCCGTCGCCTAGGGTTTGGTAATCGATTACCCAATCGATTACCACGTCACACTTAGCCGTTCAACGGCTAGTTTTCGAACCGTAATCGATTAGCCAATCGATTACCATCGCCCTGAATCGATTACCCAATCGATTCAGAGCCTCTCTGTTCTCTCGCGCAAGCTGCCCTAATCGATTAGCCAATCGATTACCGATACCCTGAATCGATTACCCAATCGATTCAGGACCCTTCTGTCCTCTCGCGAAAACCACTTTAATCGATCACCTGATCGATTTACTCAATCGATTGCCCAATCGATTGAGTCCACCTTAACTTGTTCCTACAAGTCTAGGAACCCCTACCAAGTGTCCGGTCAACCCCGTTGACCAACCTGGATTTCTACTGCCTAGCTCCCAGCTCGGACTTAACCTGGTTCCCAACCAGATTCGCCTAACCCTCGAGTTAGGTCTAGTCTCTCGGTAGACTTCCACCTTGCCAGCATGCAATCTCCCCGATCCATCTGGACTTCACCTAGTCCCACTAGGTCTTTTCCCTTGCCAGCCTGCGATCTCCCCGATCCAGCTGGACTTCACCTAGTCCCACTAGGTGTGCCTAGTCCCACTAGGTGTGCCTAGTCCCACTAGGTCTTTTGTCTTGCCAGCGTACGATCTCCCCGATCTACCTGGACTTCACCTAGTCCCACTAGGTCTTTTCCAGTCAAGCCTCCAGTCAACCTTGACCCACTTGACTCACACATCATGACCACTCAAACATCATTATCAAACATCGAAACATACCATAAGCTATCCAAGCTTACTAGACCTAAGCTCACCCGAGCTTAGTCAAACTAGGTCAACCCTGACCTAAAACAAGATTGCACCAACAATCTCCCCCTTTTTGATGTTTGACAATATGTTTGAGAAAGACTAATCCCTATTAGCCTTTCAATCTCTCCCATATTTCTCCCCCTTTGACACACATCAAACCGCTCCCCGAGAGTCTGTATGGTCAAAGGCAAATTCAATGAAAGTCCCATACCTTTCATTTTAAACCCATGCTCACCCATGAGCATTCATGAAGATTCCCAATCTCCATTCATTCACTTATTCCAAAAAGAAAATGCATCCACATGTTGTTAAGGAAGACCTCCCCCTCAAAACATGCTCTAAACCTCTAACATTGCACCAACAATGTTTTTGAGTTCCTAAATCTTTAGGAGAACTCAATTTGAGGTGATTGAGATTTTGGGATTCAAAACTTGAATCAAAATCTCTCCTTAACCCTTAAATGTTCACCAAACCATTTCCCTTTTTGATTTCACAATGAAATTTACCCAAATATACTTATAAAAGTATTTCAAGGGGTTAGGGATTGGTAGGTTACTCAAAAATGGGTTAACGGACTGAAACTAGACAGTTTCAGACTTACCAATCGATTGGTGTTGGGAACCAATCGATTACGACCTGCCTTAATCGATCAACTGATCGATTACGGCTACCTGTAATCGATCACCGGATCGACTACACGAGCTTCTGTGCTCGTAAAAAAGGCCTCTCAATCGATTGACCAATCGATTGAGTTACTGTCCCAATCGATTGCCTGATCGATTGGGAGTTTCTGATTTCTGAAAACAATTTCAGATTCGAATTTCAGAAACTCCTCAATAATTCTACAAAATTCAAAAAATTTTGAAATTTCGTGTAGATATTATTTATACCATATACTATCAAGGAAAAATAGTTTTCTATGAAAATAACCTCCTTTTTCAAAGATTGACACAAAATTTGAAACCATTGAAATACTTCAATGTTTTACTCTATTTTGTATCCAATTCATCAATGATGAGTGCTATCAAAAGATAGTCTTCACCAAGGTTTTCCAAGATAGTTTTAAAATGTTTTTCAAAAATAATTTCCAACCATGTTCCTTGGGCTAAATGCACATGACTTGTACATTAGCTTTCCCAATGATTGGAGTTCATTTAAAATTCTTATTTTGATGAAACTAAAACTCAATTTGATGCACTTTATTTACACCTTGAGTTTTGTTCATCACCCTAACATCTCACTTGCTTCTAGTGTGTCTCAAAAACACATACAAGTCACCTTATAGTCTTAGTGAGATGTAAAAGTCATGTTCTCCCTAATCTAAGGGTTCATGCATTTCTACCTAGACATTATAAACCTTGATCATCCACCTAGGATGTCAATTAATGCCAATGTCCTTAATTTCAATAAAAATTGATTTATGCATGATTAATGACTATGACATGCATCATATTAGGATTTTCAAAAGAAATTATAACTATATGATGTATGTATGACATGACATGTAATATTTTCATAATGAAATATGAATGATGAATTATGATGTCATGGCATGTGATAGGGCATACAAAACATGGCATACTAGCACAAAATAAAATACTTAGATTTCCTATCTAAGTATCAATAGCTCATCGCTAAGCCATTGATAATCCTAACTTAGCCCTAATTTCCAAGATAATGCCAAAACTCCCCAACTTGGCCTATCTTTGGATTTTAACCTAGTTGTGCCAACTTTATCAAGTTTAATCTCTAAAAAGTATAGTTTGGCACAAATTTACTCCTCCTAGAGTAAATAAATGATTCCTTCATTTTCAAGGGTAATAACTCCTTGAAAATGTCCCAAAGTGCCAACTTCATCAAGGTTGGGTTAACTACCCTTCCAATTAGAGTTGACACTCCCTAGACCTATCTAGGGTGTGGCGAACACACTCTTAGGAACCCAAAACCTATTGGTGCTCCTTGGGTGTTCTAGGTATTCATTAGGGATAACTTCCCTTGATACCTTCTTAGTGACTCTTCTAGACTTTTCGGAAGTCTTAGTCACCTTTGTCTTGTCTTGGTCAACCCTAGGGATAGCTTCCCTTGTGGCCTTGACTTGACACCTAGACCTAGATTTAGTTCCATATTTATATGGAACTCTATGATAGGATGGACCATCATCCTTAGTCTTAGGTTTGTACCCCAAACCTTTCTTGCTCCTAGAGGGTCCTTGATTTTCTAAATCTAGGTTTTGAACATTTGATCCCTTTAATAGTTTTTCTATTTTCTTAAGGGATTTTTCCAATTTATCAAGTTTTGACCTCAAAACTTGATTTTCGATCATTACCTCCTCAAGGCTTGGTTTTCTAGTATAGCCTTGGTGATTGTTCTTCTTGGTCTTATTTTGCGTAGGTCTACCCTTAGATTGTTTAGAATCTTCCCTATCCTTAGGGGTGGTAGTCCTAGCATGGAAAGCTCTATAGTTTTCCTTAGGTTTTGTGTACCTCCTATTTTCATGATAAATGGCATTAAAATGATAAAAATTTTCCCTAGCATGCATATTATCATGATGAAAATAAGCACCATTACCTAATGGTACCTTAATGTTATTCTTGGAGGCTCCCCCTTGATTTGAGCTCCTCCTTTTGACTTTGGTCGGATTCTTCCCCTTTGGACATTTATTTCGGTAATGCCCCTTTTGTTTACATGAGAAGCACACAATGTGCTTCTTATCCTTCTTTGTCACGGGGTCGACCTCCTTTGCCTTCTCCTTGGTCTTGGGTGCCATTTGCACCTTCTTCTTGACCAATTTTGGACACTTACTCTTGTAGTGTCCTCTTTCCCTACACTCAAAGCAAATAATGTGATCTTTATTTTTGCAAATTGAAATTTTTATACCTTTGCTTGTAGGGGTGTTGCATGACTCTTCACTTGATCCGGAGGTAGAAGCTTCTTCCTTTTCCGGAGTGAATGGCCTTTGCTCCCCCTCAATCCTAGAGGTGGAGACTTCTTCTTTCTCCTCATTGACCTCGGATGATGATGTTGACGCTTTTCATTGATCCGATGCCAATGGCACATCTTGCTCCTCTTCAACCCTTGAAGTGGAGACCTCTAGAGCTTCATCTTCGGATGTTGAGCATCTCTCAACTTCCGAATCTTCTTCCTCCGATGAAATTCCCTCTTCGGATTTGTCTTGATTTGGTATAGTGGAGGGGTCTTCATGAATCCTTGCCAATTTGCTCCATAGCTCTTTGGCATCTCCGAATTCTCCAATCTTGTCTAAGATGGTGCTTGGCAAAAGGTTGACCAATAGCTTGATCACTTTGTAGTTGGCCTCGCATCTCTTGATTTGCTCCTCATTCCATTTGCTTTTCTTGAGGAGTTTTCCTTTTGTGCTTGTTGGAGCTTCAAAACCCTCCATTAGAGCAAACCATTGCTCTATCTCCATCATGAAGAAATTTTCGATCTTTGACTTCCAAAGACCAAAATTTGCCTTGTTGAATGGTGGAGGTGCCCTTGTGTCATAGCCAAACTCCATTCTTGAAATTTAAACCCCTTGATGATGACTTCTTGAAATTAGGGTTTCTTCCAACTTCTTCTTCTTCCTCTAGCTCTTGCCCTCTTGGCGATGAGTCCAAATAAGAGCAACCTTGCTCTGATACCACTTGTTGGGACCGATTGGCGAGCTAGAGGGGGGGTGATTAGCTTCGATTCGCTTGTAGATGATTTGTCGCGGCGGAAGACTTCAAGCAATCGCTAACACTTGGATTTTACTTGGTATCCACCCCGGTCGGGTGACTAATCCAAGGGTCCACTCTCCTTACACTCTCATACACTATGAAAGTCTCCTTCTTGAGGTGGAGAAACCTCTTACAAGCTTACAATGAGATACAACAAGAGGAAGCAAAAATACAATGGAAAATCTTACAAGATTTACAATATTAAGCTCACTTTGCTTTCCTTGCTATCTTCAAGCTTGTGATCGCCTCTAGAACTTTGGAAGTGCAGCAACACTAAGCCCCAAAGCTTCTCTTGAAATGGCGTGAAAGAAGGAAGAAGAGTTACGGCCAAAACCTGCGCGAAAGACCTTATACCCGTCGCCTAGGGTTTGGTAATCGATTACCCAATCGATTACCACGTCACACTTAGCCGTTCAACGGCTAGTTTTCGAACCGTAATCGATTAGCCAATCGATTACCATCGCCCTGAATCGATTACCCAATCGATTCAGAGCCTCTCTGTTCTCTCGCGCAAGCTGCCCTAATCGATTAGCCAATCGATTACCGATACCCTGAATCGATTACCCAATCGATTCAGGACCCTTCTGTCCTCTCGCGAAAACCACTTTAATCGATCACCTGATCGATTTACTCAATCGATTGCCCAATCGATTGAGTCCACCTTAACTTGTTCCTACAAGTCTAGGAACCCCTACCAAGTGTCCGGTCAACCCCGTTGACCAACCTGGATTTCTACTGCCTAGCTCCCAGCTCGGACTTAACCTGGTTCCCAACCAGATTCGCCTAACCCTTGAGTTAGGTCTAGTCTCTCGGTAGACTTCCACCTTGCCAGCATGCAATCTCCCCGATCCATCTGGACTTCACCTAGTCCCACTAGGTCTTTTCCCTTGCCAGCCTGCGATCTCCCCGATCCAGTTGGACTTCACCTAGTCCCACTAGGTGTGCCTAGTCCCACTAGGTCTTTTGTCTTGCCAGCGTACGATCTCCCCGATCTACCTGGACTTCACCTAGTCCCACTAGGTCTTTTCCAGTCAAGCCTCCAGTCAACCTTGACCCACTTGACTCACACATCATGACCACTCAAACATCATTATCAAACATCGAAACATACCATAAGCTATCCAAGCTTACTAGACCTAAGCTCACCCGAGCTTAGTCAAACTAGGTCAACCCTGACCTAAAACAAGATTGCACCAACAATAAGTATGTTTCTATTTATAGCTACATAAGTTGCCCCATAAGTAACAGTTTTACCTCTATTTATACTTAATAAACAGAGATAATTGTCTATGTGAGTGATCAATCTCAACCTGCCAATATGCTTACCGAGACTTTTATCCAACTGTAACAAAGTCATTTACACTAAATAGATCATGATATTTCAAATAACCAATTGTGTTATATTTTTTAAAGTCCCAGAGACTTCACATCTCCTTGAAATGACTCTTTAGTCAATAGCTTAGTAAAAGGATATGTAAGCATAACACGTATAAGGATATATTCAAGATTTTATCTTTTTCTTGACAATAATATTCCTTATACTTGCCTTTGCTATGATATTTGGGATCCTTAAAAAAGCTATAGTAGCTTGATTATCACAGTGCACTATAATAGGGCTCCCACTGCCCTCAGCAATCCTCAGATGTATCAAGAACCTTCTTAACTAAATAATTTCTTGTACAACAACTGCACAAGCCACATAATCAGCTTCCATTGTCGACAGCGCTACATAAGCCTGTTTCGACAGGGCTACACAAGCCTATTCCGACAGCACTACACAAGCCTATTTTTTGCTGTTCCATTAGATGACACTACCATTCAGCAAGAAGGTATAGCTAGATGTGGATTTGCTGTCATCAAGATCCCTTGCCCAATATGTATCTGTATAGCCTTCAGGCTCAGCTTTGATCCTTTTCACCACTTTCCAATATCTCAATCCTGGGTTTAACTGGAAATCGTTAACTAAGTCTACAACATACTTATATCAGGATAAGTACACAACATAGTGTGCATTAAACTACCAATGACATTGACATATAGTTTTTTCTTTATTTTGGATATCTCTTGAGAAGTCTTGGGAGGCATACTTTTGCTCAGAGCAATACCTTTTGCTATGGGTATTTGTTAAAGTATTGTAATATCTTAGTGATATTAGCCATCTTGGGACAAATCTAAAAGCCTTTTTGATCGATCTCGAATGATCTTCATTCCTAAGATGCACTCAGCTTCTCCCATATCTATTATGTTAAATTGTGATGTATGCTAAGACTTGACTTTTATCACAAACTTTAAGTCATTTTTAGCAATTAGTATTGTAGGACCGATGCACGTGAGAGGGGGGGGTGAATCACGTGACTTTTAAAATCTTCGTTATAAAATCAGAGTCGATAGAAAATTGTACGATGCTTTTTATAACGTGCGCAGCGGAAAAATTAAAACGAAATGCGAAAGCGAAAAATAAAAGAAAAAATTACACGAGGAGTTTTACTTCGTTCGGAGCCTTCGCCGACTCCTACTCGAAGGCCCAGGTTCCTTGAACCTTTCCTGTGGGCAATCCACTAAAAACCTCTACCGATAAACTACCGATAGAGTGATTCGAATACAAGATTGGGTGGAAGTGTAACAGCCCTACACTTCCCCCTTAAATAATTTTAGTGTAAAAAAAAAAATTCGTTACCCAACACTTAGATTTATCTGAAGCAGCTTGGGTGTTGGGAGCGATCTTCCAGCAGCGGTCGGACAGCGTCGAGTCAAAGCACAAACCGCAGCAGAGGAGCGTGGAAGCAAGAGAGCGCCAAAGCTTGAACCAGAATCAAATTTTCTTGTCTGTTAGAGGGCTTGCTTGCTTCTATTTATAGTGCCTCGATGCATGATCTTCTCAGCTCAAATTTTATCCATCAACAAGATAAAATAAAAAAAAAAGATAATGTTTCTATCCTTTGCTTCAATTAAGAAAATAATTTAAATAAAATATAAATACAGAATATTGAAAAGTTAACCGAGAGGTTTTATCCTCTTACAATTTTAATTAATAATATAAAAGGAGATTTTATCCTTCCAGCTAAGCTTTACGTGAGAATTTTAAGCATTAGTAGGAATAATTTTATTCTCTAAAAAGAAGAAAATACGAATAATTTAAATAATAATTTATCCTCCACCAAGGCTTTAGATAAGGAATAATTTTATAAAATTCAACTACAAAATTCTAATTAAATAAATTCTGTAAAAATAGAGTTAATGCATTTTGAATCTAATTAAATAAATTCTGTAAAATAGAGTTAATGCATTTAGAATCTAATTAAATAAATTCTGTAAAATAGAGTTAATGCATTTAGAATCTAATTAAATAAATTCTGTAAAATAGAGTTAATGCATTTAGAGTTAATTAGACCCCGTCCAAACCTGGATAAGGATCTAACCAGGACTCAACCGAGGTCACCAAAATGGGCTTAAGTTGGGCCGCGCCTACAGTCCTAAAATAGGACCCGTCCTCACTGGTTCGCTCCTCCAGTGACTTACCTCACTTACCTCGTGCAGCTCTACTCAACTTCTTAACCCACCAGGTCTTCCTGCCAGGGCTCAACCACCCTGGTCTTTTTGCCAAGTTTCAACCAACTTGGGCTTCAGCCAGTTGTCAGGCCCCGTGAACCCAACTGGACTTCTCGCCAGGACTCAACCACCCTGGACTTCCCGCCAGGACTCAACCACCCTGGACTTCAGCCTGGTGTCAGGTCCTAAGTCTTTCAACCCTGCACACTTAGTAAAGAGGTCAAAACCAAAAGCAAGTCTAACTTTAACCTATTTGTCATTCATCAAAACTCAGGTTTAACTATTAGTGTAAATTGCACCAACAATCTCCCCCTTTTTGATGCAATGACAACCTGGGTTAAAGTTAGAAAATACCAGATAAAGCAATGAGTCCAAGAATAATATGCAAATGACATGCTCTAAGATCAGAAATTTTTAATTTTCTAACTCAACCCTTAAACCCTCCCCCTTTGGCATTCATCAAAACAAAGAAATAATAAGTGCGCAAGCATCAGAAATTAAACAAGCAATTAAGTAATATGCCAGCCAAGTAAAAAATACTTTAAGTATTTAGGGAAGAAAAAATGCTTAACAAGCATACTAAGTTTCTGAACTGATTCAGAGGGGTAAGTCAAATTCTTAATTTAACACAAACAATCTGAGAGCATAAATGTTAAAGGAAATGACTAGGTGTAAATTTAGAAATGACTTTTCGAACACCATTTTCAAAAATTAAAAAGGGCTAC
This sequence comes from Boesenbergia rotunda, assembly GCA_024364735.1. Lineage (NCBI taxonomy): Eukaryota > Viridiplantae > Streptophyta > Magnoliopsida > Zingiberales > Zingiberaceae > Boesenbergia > Boesenbergia rotunda. The sequence continues at coordinate 39,417 of JAGFNQ010007691.1, read as the reverse complement.
CTTCAAAATCTTAATCTTTTCCAAAATAAAGAATATCTCAAGGCTAATAATGAAAAAGAGAAGATTTTCCAAAATTTTCTTTTCAAAGGATCATTTAGAATATTTTCAGGATTAATTTGAGAAAAAAATTTCAAGATAATTTTTTTATTTTATTTTATTTTATTTTTTTTAAAATCCTTGTTCAATTAAAGAAGATATTTTCTAAAACAGTTTTCACTAAACATTTTTGAGAGTTAGAATACAAAATATAAACTCAAGCTCCCCCTGAACCAAGTAAGAAAGTTTAGCCCATTTTGAATGTCTAACCGTAGTTACTAGCTAACTATCTATAGGATAGTAGTTTTCACTAGGTTAGTCAAGTCAAGTACTAGTGTCTAGCTTAGCTTTACAGAAAGACTACTTGACTTGATCAATATGAAGTTGGTATTTAACGCCCAGACTTGCTACGATGCACAGGTTTAAGCATTCTGAAGTCCAGGCAATACCCTATTCATCTCACCCCGTTCTAAGTTTTAGCATACACAAATATGTTATACCTAATGTGCTTTGTGAGATGCGGCCTCTAAATCTATAGGAACATGCATCTCTAGGGGTCAAACTTAGGCTAAGTCCACCAGTCTCGAAAGTCAAGTTTGAAATCAAAGTTATTTTTTTAAAAATTAAGTGTGAAAATCAAAGTCAATTTTGAAAATCAAGTTTAAAAAATACACATTTTAGAGAGTACAAAAAATGCAAGTACAAAAATTAACTCTAACTCAAGCTATGTGTCAAACAGAATTTGTGAGTTGAGTAAAAGTGATTAGGTCAATCCTAGTCTACAACACACATTCCTATTAACCTTCTTAAATTGCTAAATTCGGATTCAGGAAGTGGTTTAGTGAATATGTCAGCTAGGTTAGATTTGGATTCAACATGATTAACATGATCTCTAACAAAATGGTGCTTAATTTCTATATGTTTGGTCCTAGAGTGGTGAATTGGGTTTTTGGTTAGATTAATTGAACTTATGTTAAGTTTTTGAATTTTTTTTTTTTAAATTTAAGAAAATTTTAAACATCCTAAAGAATTTAAAACTTGAATTTGAATTTTGAATTTTATTAATTTTTGAATTTAAATTTTGAAAATGAATTTTTGAATTTGAATTTTATGAATTTTTGAATTTGAATTTTATTAATTTTGAATTTTGAATTTGAATTTTATTAATTTTTGAATTTGAATTTTGAATTAATTTGTATTTTATTAATTTTGATTTTGTTAATTTGAATTTTGAATTTTGAATTCGTTAATTTGAATTTTGAATTTTGAATTCGTTAATTCGAATTTTGAATTTTAAATTTGTTAATTTGAATTTTGAATTTGTTAATTTGCATTTTGAAATTTGATTTTGTTAATTTGAATTTTGAAATTTGATTTTGTTAATTTGAATTTTGAAATTTGATTTTGTTAATTTGAATTTTTGAATTTTGAAATTTGATTTTGTTAATTTGAATTTTGAAATTTGATTTTGTTAATTTGAATTTTTGAATTTTGAAATTTGATTTTGTTAATTTGAATTTTGAAATTTGATTTTGTTAATTTGAATTTTGAAATTTGATTTTAGTTGTCCTTATTCATCTCACTTGATCTAAGTTGTCAATCAAAGGGATCCTATGATTTGTGTGAGATAAGTTTGAGTTTGATTTATAAAAGTTAATCTGACCTTTTTTTAGATTCAGGTTTGACAAGAAGCAGTTTAAAAGTATACTTCCATAATTGGTTTCCAGGCCGTGGCGAGGCACAGAGGTCTTCTTTGGCCGAAGCCTTATTGGATCAACAACCACTTTCTAGGCAAAACCGCTTAAGGAAGTTGTACTTTTAACCTACCTATTGAAACTCCTTGGTCTAACTAGTCTAGGATGTGGCGAGGTAGCTTCGGCTAGTTCCACTGGGCTAAGAAGACCAAATAGAGGACGCCTTCCCCTACCTGACTCCTTAGATCAGCTTCCCTAACGTACTATCAGCTCGCCCTACCCTGGTACTGAGTAGGTTAAGTGTCAGACTAACTTTTGAAATTAGTCCTAGGTACCTAGACGGGTAAAGGGTGACTTTGAGGTGCCAACTAATTTGGAGCTTCCCCCTAAATTGTAGACTGGGTGTCTAGGGTCAATGTAGTGGATGTCCCTTTTTGGGACATAAAGTTGATTCTGACCTACTTGCTTTGTTAGGTAAGCTTTCGGAACCCACGCTTTTTGTTGATTTTTACGGGGGTGGATAAAGGAGATAAAGGATCTTTGGGTTGATCCTGATTTATATCCTATCCCAGATTTATTGTACATGCCCTTTTGTGATCCAAGAATGAGGTCAAGGTTCTTGGATCGGGTTGTGAAAGTTGCTAGTAGATCCTTAAGTTTTAGGACTTCGCCCTTTAGAGTGGAGTTTTCAGTTTCAAGCTCAATTATCTTTTGATTTTGAGTTTGTTCAGTTAATGTTCTGGTATTAATTAATTTCTCCTTAAGGTCTTGATTTTCCTTAAGGAGCTGGTCATTTCTAGATTCAGATGCAAGTAATTTTTTATTTAAAACGGAAATAATCTTAAAAAAATTTTCATTAACTGAATCTAAATATACCTTAGTCGAGTCGTCCGAAAAGAGTCCGATCTCTTGACTCGACTCGTATTCGGAATCTTCGTCGTGCTCCGAGTCTGACCCGGGTCCAGTTGCCATTAGCGCGAGGTAGCTTGTCTTCTTTGGTGGTTCATAGTCAGAGTCATCCGAACTCTCGTCCCAGGTGGCTTGAAGAGCCTTCTTCTTCTTGCTTTTCTTTGATTGGTCCTCCGTTTTGTAGGGACATTCATGTTTGAAGTGTCCTTTTCTGTTGCAACCGAAGCAGGTTATTTTGCTTTTGTCTCCATAACTGGTTGGCTTCATTATCTTTTGGAAATCTCTTTTCGAGAATTTGCTTTTCTTTTTGGCGAGGACTTTTCTTACTAAGTTAACCATTTGTTCCTCATCATCTGAGTCTGAGTCTGACTCTTCTTCTGATTCTTGAATTTTCTTCTTCGACTTGACTTCTTTTGAAGAACTTGCAAACAAAGCAAATCCTTTCTCGGCCTTGGCGTTAGTTTGTTCGTGCAGTTCTAATTCACAGAATAGTTCATCTAAATTTATTTTGGAAAGATTCCTAGAAATTTTATAAGCATCTATGATGGATGCCCATAAAGAGTTTCTAGGAAAGGCATTTAGTGCATACCTTATAATATCTCTATTTTCTTGTTTGTGCCCAATGAGGTGGAGTCCATTTAGTATGTCCTTGATTCGGGCGTGGAGTTGGCTTGCAGACTCACATTCCTGCATTTTTATGTTAAATAATTTATTCAATAACAAATCTCTTTTTGTTACCTTCGCATCTGAGGTGCCTTCATGCAGTTCAATCAGTTTGTCCCAAAGTTCTTTGGCAGATTCAGTTGGGCCGATACGGTTCAATTCCTCTTTGGTTAGTCCGCATTGGAGTGTGTTCTGTGCTTTGAACTCAATCTGAGCCCTTTTCTTCATTTCTAGGTTCCATCTGTCATGCTTCAGTAGTGCATTGTTTCCCTCGTCCATTGGTGGTTCGTAGCCAGATTGCACCGCGAACCATTGATCCATATCAGTCTTTAGGTACACCTCCATTCTTCGTTTCCAGTAAGGGAAGTCTTCCCCATTGAAGAGCGGAGGACGGGCAGTACTATATCCTTCACCTTGAACCATCTGAAATAGACAACAACAAAAACACTTGTTCCAAGACTAGGTCTTGGATTAGTAGTGTGGTAGGAAAAGGGGAAGAAAGGAACAAAAAACGACTCGAAATGGTGTTGCCCAAATTCGAGTAAAATCGATAGAAAATATCTAAATTTAGGCAACAATACCTAATTTAGAACGTGCAGCGAAAACACAAAAACAAAACGAAAAAGAATTGGATTTCCCCCGGCTCTTATGGTGGTTGCACCGATACAGAGCGAACTTGGCTCTGATACCACTTGTAGGACCGATGCACGTGAGAGGGGGGGGGGGGTGAATCACGTGACTTTTAAAATCTTCGTTATAAAATCAGAGTCGATAGAAAATTGTACGATGCTTTTTATAACGTGCGCAACGGAAAAATTAAAACGAAATGCGAAAGCGAAAAATAAAAGAAAAAATTACACGAGGAGTTTTACTTCGTTCGGAGCCTTCGCCGACTCCTACTCGAAGGCCCAGGTTCCTTGAACCTTTCTTGTGGGCAATCCACTAAAAACCTCTACCGATAAACTACCGATAGAGTGATTCAAATACAAGATTGGGCGGAAGTGTAACAGCCCTACACTTCCCCCTTAAATAATTTAAGTGCAAAAAAAAAAAATTCGTTACCCAACACTTAGATTTATCTGAAGCAGCTTGGGTGTTGGGAGCGATCTTCCAGCAGCGGTCGGATAGCATCGAGTCAAAGCACAAACCGCAGCAGAGGAGCGTGGAAGCAAGAGAGCGCCAAAGCTTGAACCAGAATCAAATTTTCTTGTCTGTTAGAGGGCTTGCTTGCTTCTATTTATAGTGCCTCGATGCATGATCTTCTCAGCTCAAATTTTATCCATCAACAAGATAAAATAAAAAAAAGATAATGTTTCTATCCTTTACTTCAATTAAGAAAATAATTTAAATAAAATATAAATACAGAATATTGAAAAGTTAACCGAGAGGTTTTATCCTCTTACAATTTTAATTAATAATTTAAAAGGAGATTTTATTCTTCCAGCTAAGCTTTACGTGAGAATTTTAAGCATTAGTAGGAATAATTTTATTCTCTAAAAAGAAGGAAATACGAATAATTTAAATGATAATTTATCCTCCACCAAGGCTTTAGATAAGGAATAATTTTATAAAATTCAACTATGAAATTCTAATTAAATAAATTCTGTAAAAATAGAGTTAATGCATTTAGAATCTAATTAAATAAATTCTGTAAAATAGAGTTAATGCATTTAGAATCTAATTAAATAAATTCTATAAAATAGAGTTAATGCATTTAGAGTTAATTAGACCCCGTCCAAACCTGGATAAGGATCTAACCAGGACTCAACCGAGGTCACCAAAATGGGCCTAAGTTGGACCGCGCCTACAGTCCTAAAATAGGACCCGTCCTCACTGGTTCGCTCCTCCAGTGACTTACCTCACTTACCTCGTGCAGCTCTACTCAACTTCTTAACCCACCAGGTCTTCCTGCCAGGGCTCAACCACCCTGGTCTTTTTGCCAAGTTTCAACCAACTTGGGCTTCAGCCAGTTGTCAGGCCCCGTGAACCCAACTGGACTTCTCGCCAGGACTCAACCACCCTGGACTTCCCGCCAGGACTCAACCACCCTGGACTTCAGCCTGGTGTCAGGTCCTAAGTCTTTCAACCCTGCACACTTAGTAAAGAGGTCAAAACCAAAAGCAAGTCTAACTTTAACCTATTTGTCATTCATCAAAACTCAGGTTTAACTATTAGTGCAAATTGCACCAACAAGTATATCATCAACGTATAATGATAAAATATTAAACTTATCTTTTTTTTCTTCTTTAAGTAATCACAGTGATCTTCATTGATTATTTTGAGCCCATAAGACAAAATGACTTCATTAAAATCTTATGTTCCATTATTTTGACGCCAGTCTTAGCCCATACATAGACTTCTTAAGTCTACATATTTTATTCGCTTGGCCCTCAACTATATGACCTTCTGGTTGTGCCATATATGCTTCATCGTTAAGATTATCATTAAGAAAAGTTGTCTTTACATCCATCTGATATAATTTTAAGTCAAAATGTGCTACTATAGCTAGGATGTCACATATTGACACAAGTTTCACAACTGGGGAGAATGTCTCTTCAAAATCAATACTCTCCATTTAGGTATATCTTTTTGCAACTAAACGAGCTTTGTATCGATTAATCGACCCATCCACTTTCTTCTTAATTTTGAGAAATGCCTTATTCTCAATAGCTCTTCGATTCGGAGAAAGATCGACTAAATCCCAAACTTGATTTTTTCTTATAAACTTCATTTCCTCATCCATTGCAACTATCCATTTCTCCTTAACTGAGCATTTCAATACTTCCTCAACTGTTCGAGGTTCTTCATCATCAACTAGGAGAATTATCATTGCTTTATTTTCAATGTCAAACCTTCTCCAAGGAATAAACTAACGACTACTGCTTCTTAGGTTGAACTATTGAGAAACTGACTCATTCATAGACAATTCACTCCCACTAGGTTGACTAAATTTAGGCATCCCTTGTGATACTTGATTTGTTGATAAAGAAACATTATCCTTCTTCTCTATTGCAAATAAAAGAATCGTTTTATCAACCTCACCTCTTGTTGGGAATTCAATTTTGAAAAAAGTAACAACTCCTAACTCTATTTCAGAAATGATTCCATCTTATTGTTTACCAATGAAAACATAACCCTTAGAGGTATTAGAATATCTTACAAAGATATACTTTCTACCTCTGAGTTCTAATATTCCATATTTGTGAGTTTTATCATGAACATAAACAGTTGACCCTTAGAGTCTCAGATTACTTAAATTTGATTTCCTTCTTGTCCAACATTCATATGAAGTGGATGAAACAGATTTAGAAGATACTTGGTTAAGTATATAAGGTATATAAGTTGCAGCTAATAATGTATTTCCCCAATAGAAAAAAAGAAAAATAGCTTGAGTCATCATTGACTAACTATATTTAGAAAAGTTCGATTTTTTCTTTCAACAATCCCATTTTGTTGTGAAGTTCCAGGGATAGTTAATTGTCTAATAATCTTTTTCTCATTACACATTGTCTTGAACTGATCAGACAAATATCCACCTCCATGGTTAGTGCGAAAGGTTTTAACCTTCCGTTCCAATTGATTCTCGACTTTGTTCAAATAATGATTGAAGCAATCTAATATTTCAGATTTATGAGAAATCAAATACACATGACCAAAATACGTGAAGTTATCAATAAATGTAATGAAATACAAACTTTCATGTCTAGCCTTCACATTTATTGGACTACAAATATCCGAATGAATTAATTATAATTGTGATTCAACCCCAATAGCCTTACCAAATGGTTTCTTAGTTGCTTTTCCAACAAGACAATGCTCACATACAGACAAGTCAACTTTAGCATGAGTGTCGAGTAGACTCTCTTTGGCTAACCTATTCATTCATTCTTATCATATATGTCACAATTTAGCATGCCAAACTTCATTATTATCATCAGCATCGCTAGTAAGAACTGTTGAGGCAATCTATAGTCCGTGGGACCATATGTTTTGATATTTGGGCAAAAAGTTTAAATTAGGTTTACCCTTGTATTTGATATGTGTATTTGAGTGTGCAGGTTTTATAGGATATACATAGACTCAGCATGATGGCTTCAGGTCCGGTGAAGGATGGTGCATTAGAGGGACCGTGGACAAAGCAGGAACGATGAGTTGAGGGAAACACACTTTGAGGCATACACGAAGGATGACATGTGGAGACGAGCCGCTGGTTTGTATGCATTCGAGGGATGAGGGCCAAAGTCGAAGAAGGCTTGAAAACAACAGGTCGAGGTTGCAAGAAGAGTCAAGTGAGTCGTGAGAGTCCGAGTACTGAGTAAATTGTATTCGAGAAGGGAAACCCTAGGTTTATAGTTTGCGCACTCGACTGCTGTTGGGAGCAATCGACTGGTAGAGGTCACAGAAAGATCAGTCGATTGGTGTTAGCTGGAATTCAAACATTGGGATGTAACGTTCGAATTCAGCTGGAGTAGTCAACTGGTATTGACACCAGTCGACTGGTAACAACTAGTTCAGCCATGAGCTCTATTTAAGGGAGCTCGATTTGGCTAGCTAGAATTGACGAAATTGACTTTGGTTAAAAGTCAATTAGTAGTCTTGGTGCTTAGGAGTTGTTGCAAGGTTGTGGTGAGGTTTCTCCACCCACAAGGAGCGACACGAGCTAGCCGGAGATTTTCCGGGGAGTCATCCACTAACAGATCAGGATCGTCCACCTTACAGACTATCGTAGAGTAGGAGTGTCATCTCCGAACCACGTTAAATTGTTTCTGTCTTTGTTAGTGTTTTAGTATAAGTATATTTCCATTGCGCACGCTAACGTTGTAGGAAACAAACATAGATAATAGAGGGTGATGAGCTATTCACCCCCTCTAGCCGTACGATCAAGACCCAACAAGAGCAATGTTTAAAAAACTACCATAATTTCCATAATTAACATTTGGTTCTATGTCAAGAACCAAGAAACCATTTGATACATACCCATATCCTATTAACATAGAGTTAATTCTTAGTTTCACATAACGACTATGAAAATTCATGGAATAACCCAAATCAAGAAGACTATCAATGGATATTAGATTCCGTCGAATCCCAAGAGAATACAGGACATCATATAAAAATAAGATACGTCCACCACGAAGGTTGAGTTTGCAAGTGTCAATTCCTTTGATTTTAATCCTTGTATTGTTTCCTACATATATCGATTTGTTGTCAGTTGGTACCCAACGATACTCCACATATGTAGCTCAATCACGAGTTACATGGTTCATTGTTCCTGAATCTATAATCTACAAAGGATCAGAATCAGCTAACAATACTGAACTAGCAACATAATGCTTATGAAACTTATTCTTGTTTGGGTCTTGTCCAGCAGTAGCAATAGCTTCTTTTCTCTTTCCTTTCTTGAACCATCTTTTTTTATTCTTAAATCCAGAACCTTCAGCTACAAAAGTTTATTCAACAATTCTTGCTGATTCTATTCTCTCCACCTCCAATTCAACATTACGTGAGATATCAGTGAAAGTCTTGATATTTTTACTATGTGTAAGGTTCTGTTTCATCGTTTTCCAAGAATCAGGAAGGTAATGAATAACTACCTGAACCTATTTTTCATTGGCTAATTCATGACCAGCAGCCTTAAGCTTCCGGATAATATTCCTCATTTCTCGCAGATGTTGGGTCACGGTAACATTTTGATACTTTTTAGAACTGTCAAACTTAATTGTCAGTTGACGAAACTTGCTCAAATTAACTCCATTATATTTCTCTGTCAGGGCTACTCAGACTACATAAGCTGATGGGAATGACTCATACTCAAATACCAGGTCGTCTATCATTAAACTAATCAATACACCCTTAGCTATGGAGTCCTTTTCTTCAATGCTTTATAGGCATCAAGATCAATTTTATGCTGTATTGTTGAACCATTAGCAGGTTCTTCCATGAACTGATTCACAACTTCTAGAACTTCTTGTTCCTCAAGAACATATTGTATTTCGAAATGTCATATTTTATAATTATCCTCATATAGTTTCTCTCTCCTATTGAGTTCAACTATGATGTTTTTAGTTGCCATAATCTATCATAAATAAACACATTATTTATTGGTTCAGTGTAATTTATATGCATGTAATTAATGATTGACTCATTGTAATTAGAATTAGTTTATAAAATCAAGTGGTAATTATGTTTCCTCTCATCATTCGTATAATCTAATCTAATCAACATTGATCAATATTATTACACATCTCATCAAATGAACTAATAATTAAATGAACTAATCATTTGCTTAACATATAATATGATTTTTTTCATAAAATAATACTATTTGTACATAACAATAGTCTATATACCACATGATTTTCATAAACTAAATGGGTCAATACTATTCGTACAACAATAACAAAACTCTAACAAATTAGATAAGCTAATGCCACTACCACTAAAAAAAATGTTACTACCACTAAAAAAAATGTTACTACCACTAGGACAAACACTAGTGGAGTTGTTAGCCTAATCTATTTTATCCTAGACTTTACTCTATCTCCTCAATCGCCTCCCTCAGCTTATTTCATCACACATCAAGATAGGTCATCATGCATATCATCCTTGGCATATGGTATTGAAAAATAAACAAAACTAACAATCTTGTAACAAAACTGGTTTATTTCAATTCACATATATGCATAGAACAAACATACTGAATTATAAGCAAATAAGAAAAATAAATTTTCTTTATTTGAGGATCTCTAGTTATCTAACTAGACCGATCGATTAAGAAATTAGATATCAAGTATTAGCTTATTCCTTCATTCTCATTAGAACTGATCTAATTGGATGTCTTGTTGTTATTGTGTAATTTAAGCCCATTTAAATTTAAGTTAAATTTATTAATCAAACCAATTAGACTAATTATAATTTGAACCAAATTGGTCTGGTTAAACCAACCAATGGTTGAACAAGACCTGACATAATTGGATCAAACTGATTTGGTTAAACCAACAAATAGTTTGAATCAAACTCGATATGATTGGACCAAATTGATATGATTAAACCAACAAATGATTTAAACTAGACCATGATCTGATAGAACCAAATTAATGTGATTAAACCATGATATGATAGAACCAAATTAATATGATTAAACCAACTAATAATTTAATTTATATCATGATCTGATTGAATTAATTATTCAAGTTCAAGTTTAAATCAAACTCAAGCTGCTCAGGTAATTTTCACATGCATTTAGTAAAAAAAATAAAATTTAAATAAATAAAGCAGTGAAAATATTAAAAAAAAACTAGATGTATAGTATAAAAAAACTTAAGATTTTCAAAAAAAATCATACTATTCTTTATCTTTTGTTTTCTTTCTAATCGATTACATATTTGATTAAACAAAAAAAAAATCAATTGATTAAAAATCACTATCGCGACGAACACAAGTTCGCCGACCATAGTGATCGTCAGTGCTCGCCGGCCACTCCGGATGCAATCGTAGGCGTGCCCCCACGATGCAACTCTACCCATGATGCAGTGGCCTGTACGCTGGCATGGGAAAAAGTTGGAGGCTCACGGTTTTACTCAGAAAATCATAAATCGCTATTACTCGATTCTTCTTCTCTAAACCAAGCTCTAATACCATTGTTGATCGTAAGAAATAATTCGTATGTAACGTAAGAGACTTATAGTGATGGAGAAGAAATCGAAGAAGAACGCTGCATCAAAGAACTTGTCGTTGGCCAGAGATGATCATGAAAAATGAACTGTCTCTCAAGGTTCACAAAGCAAATCTCTCTTCTATAATTAGACAAACCAATCTTGAATGTTCTTCACAACAACCCTTTTTTTTATGCACCCGGACGAACCTTGCACAAAGACCTTACACACATGGGACAAATCCATTCTCATTGATCTTACATAGACCTCGCATACAACTTGTCTCTTCCTATGAATTCATTGCTTGGACGCACACTCATTATACCTCTTCTTGCTCATGATCTTGGATGTGCATTTTATAAGAGGAATAAGTCTCTTCTCTGCCTCCATTAATGGAGGAATGTGAATGAGTTGGAAGATGAAAAGAAAGGAATACCCTCTTCATCTTCTTATAACTCCAACAAAATCATGGGGGGTTATTATCCCGGATACTATGACTAGTACATGGGGAGGGTGAGCAAACTATCTTTGTTAGCTTTTGACCCCTAAATCTCAAGATGACAATACTCATACCCTAATCATGAGTTCATCCGGTGGGGACTACTTTAAATAGATGTTAAGACAAGTATATTGGAGGTGATATCGTGGGCATCTTTCCTCAATTCAAAAAGGTGGATCCGCCAATCACGGTGAATGCTGGGCAGGTGAGGCACCCAGGTGCGAGGGATTTTTTTTTTAAACGGCAGGCGAGTTTTTACCCCCCGCGCATACCGTCGACTCTCGAACCCACGCCCTCTGATTCAAGCGGCGAGTGCCTCACCAGCTGATCCAGCCCGTCGGGGCATGGGCATCTTTCCTCAAGCACAATAGTCAATTGTACTAAGATGATGAAGCATCCAATAAAATATAAGATATTTTATATTTGTTAAATATTAATCTTAAAATTTATTAGAGTAAATATCTAGACATATATTAACTATGTTAATATGCAGGAGCATGTTAAAATAAATTGTAAGTATTAACTATCTCAATACGTGAGAGTATGTTGAGATAAATTATAACAAATAGATGATTACGTTTATCTTAATCATTCTACCGATTTCATTCCTAAATTTGGTGAAAGAAGATAAATTATGAGATTTAGTTATAATCGATTGTTAATAATTAGAGAATAAAATTTTTTTTAGACATCTGTTATTTTATTATAATAAATTTATCATTTTCTAATTATTTGACAAGAATCATGTCATAAAAATATTAGATCAGATAATAGATGAACTTAAAGTGAACGATCCAACTCATAAAAATTTTTTATCGATCACCAAAATAAATCGGAAAGCGCTTATTATGGGCGATCTAGAAGCTCAATATCCCAGAGTTGACATCCTATTTAGAAAAAAAAATTCTTATAAAATACATCATAATTAAGGATCGAATCATAAATATTTAAGATAATGATTAATTATCCTATCTCTGTATCGTAACCCCGAAGTCAAGACATTCACGAATCATGTCATAGCATCATCATTTTGTGTATATATAAAAAAATATGCATATTAATTTATCAAATTCGATAAATCAATTTAATATATTATATTCGTAAATATTGTGATTGGGCTTGGCATCTTTCGAAGGCTTGTGGCTGCTATTGGGCTTGTGCTTTGTAAGGAGCCTGACAGTGGACTTCGGGCGACGAACCCTAGCTCCTATAAAAGGCAGACCAGCGAGTCCGCCGACCCTACAAGTTCGCAGCCATCGCCTTACTCAAGCGCCGCATCGACGATCAAGAAAATGGTAAGCTATGCCCTTCTCTTCCTTCCTACTATTTCGATGTGCCTGCTATTCGATTTACGAATGGGTTATTCCGTCTATGCGTCAGGCGCCGAAGAAGGACAAGGCTCCGCCTCCGTCTTCGAAGCCAGTCAAATCTGGCGGTGGCAAACAGAAGAAGAAGGTGCGCACCCTTTCTTTCTATGGCTAAACTTAGGGTTCTTGTGTGTGTGTTTTGTTACAATCTTGGTTTAAGAGATTTTGCCCTTGTGTGTGTGTGTGATCGCAGAAGTGGAGCAAGGGAAAGCAGAAGGAGAAAGTGAATAATGCAGTTCTCTTTGACCAGGCGAGCTACGACAAAATGCTCTCTGAAGTCCCCAAATACAAGCAGATCACGCCGTCCGTGCTCTCCGAGAGACTACGGGTAAATGCTCCCGCCTTTTTAGGGGTTTCTTTTGTCTGCGATGGAATCCAGATCACACTTCGTTCGCAATTGCTTTGGAGTTTAGTTTTTTTCTCTTTGATGAATGCTTCTACGACAATCTGATGATGCATTTTTTTGGTCTATCATGCCATCTACTCTTGCAAACTGTGGGTCTACCATGGCATTACATTTTGGCTCTTATCGAACTTAGATATGGTAACTTTATTTGACTGACGATTGTTCTTCGTTGCATATTATGGTAACTTTCGTTGCAATCAGTGCTCCGAAATCTATTCTTCCGTAGCACCTTCACGGCATTTTATTTTCTTCCATTGAAGATCCTCATCATCTTGTATTCTTGTGTTTCTGTTCTCATAACTAAGCTATAGTAATCTATTATAGATTCACAGAATTACATGAATAGATTAGAAATCAATAGAGAGAAAAAAGGAAATTGTGTCCTCTTCCTTGTGTATGAATCACGTAGCCTTACCGATCGCTGTTCTTAGTTTTTCTTCTTTTTTTCCTCCCAGAGATGTGTGGTCATATTTTACAAATCGTTTGTAGAAATTGAAAAAGGATATTTCTCTGCAGATTAACGGATCACTTGCAAGAAGGGCAATAAAGGACCTGATGGCCAGGGGTGCCATTAGAATGGTATCTGCTCATTCAAGCCAGCAAATCTACACCAGAGCCACCAATACTTGAGTGCTAAATTGCTGCTTGTTTTATAATATATTTGTTCACTATGTGTTTTCCTTGAATACTTTGCTTTGCGAAAGACTTCGTTCAATTCTCCAGGTATGCTGATTTTGTAGTTGTTCGGTTGTGATAATTAAAATAGAAAAAAACTTCAAAAAATTATTTTAATTTCGCTAGTAGCAATTCCTCCACTTTGATGATGATTTTTTTTTCTTGTTGAATTGCAATAACTAAAATATAAAGAATTTTCAAACTGTTTCAATTTTTTCATTATGAATTGTTAATAGTTAATAGTCATTCTCTTTAGGCAATGCAGCCCATAATACACCACATAAATGAAGGGGAACAACGTATGTAGCTCAACTCAGGATTCAGAGGGATTGATCTGTCCGTAAACCTCTTTGCTCAATAGGCAAACCTGACCCACGGAGGCCTAAAACGACCTTACATTGGGACGACGTAGCCTATTTACGGCCTATTAGGCCTAGCACGGCGTAATATATTTCCAGAACTAACCATTAGTCTAGTCTAGAGCCCCCCGTTACAAGCCCGTATGGCCCATTAATTTTGTATAGAATCGGCAATCTAGAAGTATGCTTAGTGGCCATTAGACCTTCAAGCGGCTAGAATTCTTTTAGGGTCCACTGAAAGCCCATCAATGTCCATAAGTGATCACTGGCTTAGCCTATTTAAAAATCTCAGAGCCTGCAATTCAGAGCCCATTAATATTACCCAGTACGTCCCATTACTGGCCCAGCAGTGCCCACTGAGGGGCGGATCCATCACTGTGGTGGAGACCGATAGCGATTAGCCCATAACGACCCATTAAAGTCAATACAATCTCTTGACAACCCATAAACAGCCTGGCTGAGCCCATTACAGATCCGAAGTGTGTGCAGCTCGGGTGGGCTCTTGTGTAGCCTCGTTCATGGGCCTCTAATAGTCTCATGGCCCTCTAAATAGCTCAAAAAATGGACGGACGCTGGGCTGGTTAATGGGGCTCGAGACGGCATGTTAAAGGACGAGCCCTAGATTAGCCAAACATAATAAGCTAACCCAAACCGAAATAAATGGGGTCGTATATTAACCAAACATTACATGTGTTTTGAGAACATGAAAATTGTAATTCCATGACGCATGAAGTTAGCATAAAATATATTGTTCTTGTTATTACTCTGCTAGATCCGCAAAGAGCTGCCATTTAAAATTTCATATATCTGGAGTATACTACTGATGATGCTTCATTTGTGAAATTTATGTTTCCAAATGGTAGACTGATGATTAATACGTAGGTACTATCATCTTACGATCTAAATGTCAAATTCTGACAAAATCAGTATGCATCCGGACTAATAATCCCATTATTTACCTCATTCGTGTTGACAATGGGACGGGTTAACGGAGGTGCTGAGATGAACGAATCACTTTTTACCATCTTCATTTGTGAAATTTATATTTCACTGACCAGGATTCTACCAGTTCCAAAAAAACACAAGATAGTCCAAAGCAAAAACCTTTGGTGTTTCTTCTGGGGGTCAGAACAAAGAACAAGAATAAAAGTTGTCCTAAAACTTGCAAACTCATTTAAGTATGAACTGGCTTAAAAGTTTCATCCATGTCCCACTGCAATTCTGGAAAGAACAAATGCCAATGTCCATGTTTCAGAAACAATGCTGCAATGCGGTTGACCGATGAGTTCAGAAGATACAGAAAGGCTTGAATCTCTAAAGAAAAATGCTCAGAAAAGGGAAAGAAAAAGGAGCCAACATTGAACTAAAACAATGTAGATTTTACTAAAGAACTTCAACCAAGGATTCTAGATAGCAAAAGGCACCAAATATGTCACTAACCTGATGTATCTCATTGAGGCGTTTGAAAGGAGCCAACATTTAACTAAACAATATAGATATTACAATGAAGTAAACTTTGATCAAGGGAATCTAGAGAGAAAAAGGCACCAAATATGTCACTAACCTGATGCATCTCATCAAGGCGGATCAATTGAGATCTCTCTGCTCTTCTTCTTGTTGCCTTGGAGGCAAAACAAGATAGATGAAGCAAATGAAAAAACTAGACATCACAATTATAAAGGAGGTGCAGAAACTTGTAGCGGTTTGATATTCCAGTAAAAAGATCATTTTGCCACTGCAACTATCAATTAATAAACAACAGCATAGTGTCAAGGCAGAATGATGTGGCATCATCGGCTGAATTTCTAACAATACCCCCTTCACAAAGAAAATGTAACTTGATTCTAATGACTGAAGACATCGGACTTAACCAGCTGGATTCTAAAAAAGTATGAACCAAAGAGAGTGATCTTAGGAAACTCACAAGTCACTGACTGGAGATAGTATGTTGATTCTAATGCCAATGTTTGCTCTTTGTTACCAGCTTTAAGCCCTTGCCAAGGAAGGCTGAAGCAAAACATTGCAACCAGAGATAGTATGTTGAGTGATAAACTGAAGCAAATATGACGTAAAATAGACTTCATGATGGATTGACACTAACCTTCCTCTTAAAAAGTACATAAGTATATAACCAATGGATTCTAAAACATCTCTTCGGCTTTGTTCTACCAGTAAATATTTCAGATCAATAAACTTAAAAAGGAATTAAATATAAAAAAAAAACCCAGAATCAATATTCAACGTCTAAGAAACTCACCAATCCCTAGATGCGTATTAAGACTTGCATATCGTGTTGTTCCTGTAAGGTTCTTATTTTCCCTGAAATGGATACGCCATACAGAACCAAAAAAGAAAGAATCAAGAATTAAAACAACTGGATATGTGAATAAAGACAAGATTTGAATAATTTTAAGAAACAAACAAGCAAGTCCAATTTATTTTCCTCCAAATTTCATTTTTTTTCTCTTTCTTAGTAAGCTGTGGATACCTTGAGGTAAAAAATCATGAACAGAAAATCTGCAAAAATCTTGGCCTTTCAATGAATATTCTCAGCAGGAATATAACTAAATATCAGTTGATGACCTTGAAAGCACTTCATGAAAAATCATAGCCTTACAGTGGCTAATGCCAACATGAAACATATATAAATATATCAAACAAAGTGAATTCATCTATACGGTCTGTGTTTATGGGTTCGAAAATCCCAGTACTTCTTTGCAAGACCATAGTCAATAATGTAAACCTGAGAGTAAAAAAGAAATACCAATCAAGAAACCAGACAATCAAAATCACAGTCAAACAAAAGTTCATTTTTTTCAGTTGTTCCAGTTCCAATGTTTACACGATGGTTGTGAAGATACTATCATATATTGTGTCTAATGAAATAATGCATCACAAAAATTATAGTAAAAAAACTAGGACAAAAGATAAGAGATTGTCTAAAGTACTTTGCTGGTATTAGCAGAATGAATACATGCAAGTACAGTCGACTTGAGATAGCAATTGGTTCAGTATAACTCTTATAATATAATGTAAATAAAGGAGGGCAAAATCACCTCATCTTCATAAGAATGCCCCTTTCTCTATTTAGAGCATGAGTTTATCCTAACACGAACTGCAACTTCATGTCTAGTGCAAAACAATAATGAAAATTGCATGCCCTTAAAGGTAACATTTCACAGAAATTAAAGAAATTTAAGCATGTTAATATGTTCATCAATATAAACATTAACAAAATTAAATATTGAGACATGTCTTCCGTTGGAGCATATTGAAGGAATTCTAACCCAGCAAAGAGATTGTGAGATGACTGTTCCAAATAAACTAATGAGAAGTCATTAAAAATTTTCTTCTGCCCCTTGTTGACAGCTTAACATGAAAATATAGAAGAATTTCATGATCAATCTATTCAAATCAATTATATTGAGCTTTGTGCTCCAGATGTCATTTAGTTGCAACTATCTCTAGGAAACATATTATCCAATTTTTCGGAAGAATTATGAAGTTGAAGATAGGAATCACACCTGATTTGCTTTTCGATGAAGGCCCATAAGAAAGTTGTCAGGTTTTATATCACGATGAAGAAAAGACTTTGAGTGCATATACTCGACCCGATTTAACTTCCAAAACAGAAAACAAAATATCATGGTCAATCTTCAAAAGAAACTCAATACAGAACTATTAAAGATGAATTTAGAAATATTAGAACTGCAGTCAAGGGGAAACTATTCACTTACTAACTGATCAGCGAGCATGAGGACAGTTTCAGTGAGAACCTCTGGTTACAGTAGCAGAACAAATCTTCAAGACTAGGGCCAAGTAGATCAATGACCATCACATTGTATTCTCCTTCTACACCAAACCATTGCAAGTGGGGAACTCCAGCTATATATGAATGAATAGAATGATAATCGTTGTGCACCAACCAAGCCAACAAAAATAGAATCATAATTACAGGTCAATAGCTTACTTCCTCCTTGGAGAAGCATATACACTTTCGACTCATAATGAAGTTGAGGATGCTTTGACTTCACTGATTTCTGTTAATTTGGATCATAAATAGAAAATTGTAATAAATACCAAGTGCCAAGAGAAGATGGGTACTGTGATGAAATATTATGAACGTAGCTAGCATTAAACATTGGTGAGAAATATGAATAGAGTGCCCCAGAAAGTTTTGGAATATCAAATGATTATATACGTGTGATTAGATAATACAAATACTAGTTTTAGACTACTAGGGATGTAACAAATGACTATCCATAATTGCAAGTGACAATAAGAATCGATTCTAAAACTCTATTTTAATTTTTTTTTTAAATTAGTACTGGAAGAACATATTGATCATAATATGTGTGAAATATGACATCAACAATAAGAAAAGAAGTGAGTAAATAGTAAAGATGAATTGGTACACAGCCATTCTGGGAAAGAGCTTTCAATATCTTAGACCTATAATTCAACAATAATGATATATAAAAATGGGTTGATGGGTGTGGCTGTGAGTGAGAATTGAACATCATGTTAGGTGTGTTGGGACGAGTCCTCGAGAGACCGTATGATCATCTTGTCAAGTGAATGAATGTTTGCCTTGAAT
>JAGFNQ010007691.1:0-13575 GCA_024364735.1 Boesenbergia rotunda | reverse complement strand
CACGTGGGATAGTGTGTGGGTTGCCAAAGCACGTGGAGCAGTATGATTATACAGATACGGCATGTGGGCGATGTGAATATATGATACTGTAGAGATACGGTAATGTGATATTTTTCCTACTATGACATGATGTCCAATTAATGAGAATAAAATATTATTTTAGCAGTGTTATAAAAGGAGTCCATATCCGTGGGCTAAGATATACGTACATGCACATATACAATAACATACACCCGAGTGTGGAGCCACTTGTTAGTCTACCTGTTCCGGAAAGAATCGTCGTCGACGACCAGTCACCAGGGTTCAGCTCACGCGGACGTTGAGGCTAGAGGAAGAACTTCCACCCTGCGAGATTAACACGAGCATTAGGGGAACACGCTGGAGGTTGTCCGGCGGAGTCCACTCCAACGCTCAAGTCAGTGCATCGATCTAGCAGATGAAAGGAAGCTAAGAAAATATGCGTGAAGTAAAGAGTGTGTAACCCCCTCTTACCGGAGAGGTTGGAGTATCTTTTATACCTGTGGTGGCCGTCACACGAGTCTCCACGATCTTCGCCATGCCCCCCTAATTGACGGTTATGGGATCACCTTTGCAACGGTCCACACAGTCATTAAGTTCGGACCGTTGCGATAATTATGGGTCATGATTACCCCGCAATAATTGGTGATGATTACACGCAGATTCGAAGAAAGGGGGACGTTACTTGAGGCCGAATGCTTCTTGGGCTCCGCTTCCCCGAGGTGATCTCGAGGTCTTCTGGCCCGGGGGGGGGGGTCCTAGCATTTTGCCTTCCCAAGGTGATCTCAGGGACCTAACTTCCCGAGGTGATCTCGGGAGTGTGTCTTCCGACTTGATCTCCGGGGTGTGTCTACCCGAGAGGATCTCTCGGGATCCCCTTCCCGAGAGGGTCTCGGGGGTTCCGGAAAGAGAGTCGTCAGACTCGCTACATCTTTTCACATAGCTTCTTCAATCCATGTGTCAGCCACGAGGTGGTCAACCCCATCACAAACCCCTCCCTTCAAGTCTGATCGAAGGAAATGTTGCTGACTAATTAGACTAGTGTTGCAATGAAGCAACTATGTTATAGTGAGTCCCTGAACCCATTACTGCTTCCCTAGCGGTTATATGGGGTCCGAGGAATTGTAGCATTTGCCTCGGGGCTCGAGGCAATACCTTTTTTATTTTATTTTTCCAAAAAGGCTTCCGTGGTCTTCGAGATACTGCAATGATACACGTCCACCATCCATAAAAGTGCATGGTGATCCTTAATGGCGACAAAGCCCCTTCGCGAATGCGTATTCGCCACGTGCCTTAACTGTTCTCCCCACAACCTCTTGCTGACATGCGCAGCTGTAGCAGACTCACATCAGACGGCTGTTCCATGGCGCCGCCTTGATGTGGCGGTTTCCTGCTGTCCACGTGTCTTGCCCCTATTGCACACAGACGGGCGACTTCCTCCATATAAGAAGGGGAGGCGAAGACGTTCGGCCACCTTCTGGCTCCCTTGTTTGGTGAACCTCGTCTTCGTCTTCTTCCCTAAGGACTCCTTTCGCGTAAGTCTTCTGCCTCTTTCTTGTCTTTTTTCTTAGGAACCATGGAGGGCTACCACGCGGAGTGGTATAAGTCTGTCTCCTCGAGAGTGAGACCGAAGGCTCTGCGGATAACCATTGAGACTTACGAAATTCCAGCCGAGATGGCGGTAGTGATCCCTAAGTAGATCAGACGTCGGTGGAACCTCCCAGAGGCTTCTTCACCTTCTTCCTAGGGCAAGTGGAGTCAGGGCTCCGCTTCCCCATACCTCCTTTCTTCATGAATGTGGCCTCCTATTTTGATATACCTCTCCACCAGATGACTCCCAACGCCTTTGCTCAGATGGGCGGGGCGTACATTATTTTTAAACTCTTTGACATCCCCCTGACCCCTAGCCTTTTCCATTCTTTCTTCGTTCCGATTGACTCGTGAGGGGCCTTTAGCTTTTTAGCGCGTCCTAGCCACAGGTTCTAAGGAGAGTTCCCTTCTTCTCATAAACGGTGGAAGGAGAAGTTTTTCTTCATCTGACTGCCTGAGCGACCCTTCAGTCCTCTCCGTTGGACGAAAGACCTGCCTGCTCCCCCTGTACTGGGAAATTTTCTACAGAGTCCAGCCTACCAGTGCGCCAGGAGCATACTCTCCGGCATGGAGTTCAGCGGCCCAGGTCTGGTGCAGAGTGAGGAGCTCATGTACCGAGCGAGCCTTAGCCCAAAAATCACCCGTATTAGTCCCAGCCTCGGTAAGTTCATACTTTCCATCAATGCATGTTAATTCTGATTGATACTCGGTTGCTTGGCTGCTGCAGAGGAAATCATGCTTTTGAGGGTGATTCACCGAATTATCAAATGGGACGAAGCCAACAAGAAGGCTTTGGATCCTCCCTCAGCTCCTCCTAGTTCGCCCTCTGCTTCAGTTGAATCTTCGGAAGGGACTACCGAATCATCCCGTGAGTATGCCGCGCAAGAAAGGGCAGAGGCTCCTGCTATGCCTCCGCCATTTGTCGGCCATGGGACTTCGGTTCTGTCGGTTGACCCGGAGATGGGCATTCCCTCAGGGGATGCCCCACCTCTGGCTGTTGTCCATACGGAGGAGGCCCCAGAGGAGTCGTTGCTCCCTGCTGCTCCATCCACATTCAAATCCTCTAATCGACTGAAAAGGAGACTCCCGGAAGGCATAGGCTCCAAAAGAAAAAGGATGCACCCCAGTGGCCCCAACACACTTCCATCTATTCCTGAGGGGGATGTTCCACCTTCCGATGATGAGGATGTCATCCCCCGGTCTACACCTTTCCCGTCGATTGTTGTTCCAGACGCGAGTGTTCAGGCCTCCGGCTCTTCTTCGGTCGACCCTTTAGGGGTCACGAAGGGCAAGCAAGCATTGCTCACCCAACATCGAATGCAGCTTAACCGCCTTCGCAAAAGGCTAGATGCTGCGTTGGAGGCTTTCATGCAATCTTTCCCTCCGGTGCAGTTGAAGGAGGTCCCTGCCGAGGGTATTTCTTCCGAGGGGACTTCCAACTCTGAAGAAGACGACTCCGACCCTTTTACATTGCCACCTGAAGCTCCCCCCGTCCATCCACTCCCCCCGCGTAGTGACCCCTCACCTTCTGTGAGCTGGGTTGACCCCTCGAGAAGTCCAGGGGTCCCAGGATGGGAAGCCGTGGGTCTCTGTCGGGCCTCTCACTACCCTTCGTGAGTCTCTTTTGAAGGTAAGTGTTCCAGGCACATAGGTTGTTTCCTTTTATGCCTCATAACTCCTTTGCATCATGATAGGCGCCTGAAGACTGCCTGACAGTCGACCGCCACTTGTATGCCTGGCCGCAGATCGAGACCTACATTCGCTGAGTACTGAGAGTAGAGGGTGCTGCCGACCATGCGCATAGGGCGGGACTCATGCAAGCGGAAGTCAGCAAAGCTCTCCGCGTGAAGGTGGAGCATTAGCTGAACACCCTGATGGCCATGGAGTCCTCCCTACAGAGTTCCTGGCGCCGGGAACGTTTGACGTCCGAGAGGGCTATGACCATCACCAATGACCTGCTCCGAGTGACACAAGAGCGGGATCAGCTTTGGGCGACAGAGAAGAAGTTGTCGGGGGATATCCGACTTCTGGAGGCCTCGACCGGGAGATTAGATGAATGTGTCAAAGACCAGGTGCATCAGCTCAACTAGAAGGAGTCTGACCTTATGATGGTGGCTGATCCCTTGTCTGACTTCGAAGAAGACCTGACCCAGGCACGGTTGGAAGAATGGGCCACCTCGGGCAGGCTCAAGGAGGCTTTGGCGGATCAAGACAAAATGTCTGCTGAGATGGAGCATCTGAAGCGTGCCAAGGAGGTAGCCGAGGCCGAACTGTGCAATTTTTGGGTTGCCGAGGCGTCCCGTACTAAAGAGGTCGAGGCAGACTTCAAGGCCCAGTTCCTGGAGTCGGATGAGCTCGGCGATATCCTTGTCGGCCAGGTAATGAAGCGTTTGAAGTAAGGCTTCCACGGGGTCGTTGATCAGCTAAAGAAGGCCCACCTTTTGCCTCCGGATGTCGACCTGAGTTTCATGACCATCGGCCGAGTTTAGGAGGAGCTCCCACCAGAGGACAAAGAGTTGTAGAAAATATAGCACCATTTCCCATTCTGGGTCTTGCCTTCTTGTCCAAGCATACTATCTTCTTCTAATGTACTTATTCTGATCATAATGAAGGCCATTTTTCAACTTACTGTACCGTGCATCTCTTTTGTTGGGCTCCTTGTATGACTTGTCCTGGTCGTGAGGACCAAGGAAGTTAAAGAGTTGGTGCCTTGGCTCGGCTTAAGGACCTGTGAGGTAAGGGAGTTAGAGAGCCAATGCTCATCCCTGCCAACCTCTTAGGTTGGTCCTAGGAACCCCGAGCCACTTGTGACGCCAGGTGTCGCCTAGGCTGAGATAACTTCGGGAGCTCTGGGTTCGACCTTGAGTGTAGGTCTCCTCCAGGGTAGCACCGAGAGTTCAACCACTAGGCCGAAAGCTACTCATCTGCGGGGCCCACATTGGCTTGTTTCCCTATTGAGTGTTTGTGGAATCCGAACCGTCGCTTCCGGGCCCTAGGAGATCCCTTGAATTGATCCATAAAGGTTCATGAATTCCAAGGCACCGCAGCAGCGTATCCACTTATGGCAACATAAAGGAGGCGACGCTTTAGGATTGCTGTCCACTATTGTCCCCGCCTTACGCCTTCATCAAATGCAAGAAAGGGCAGGTATCATTATAAAGGTGGGAGGATGAACTGTTCTTCCTCCTTCATTCTTCCTTCTTCCTTTTGTTAGAACCCATGAGCTAGGGAGAAGAAAGAGGTCACAGCCTGGAGGCAAGGTCTGAGAGGGGAGAGGTTCGCTGCCCAGAGGGGCGCGAAGCCACTTCAACACAGGCGAAGCCAGGTGCTCTCAGAACTACCTGTGAAGATTACAACGCGCTGGTACATGCTCCCCTGTTCTCCCTTGAGGCAGGGGTTGTTCACATCACCAGAGAGTATAGCAGAGATGACATAGTGCTTTTCACTGGAGGGCTTGGCCGAGATGGAAACACAGGTTTCACCAGAGAGTACAGAAGAGACATCACAAACTCCGCCGGGGAGCATAGCAGAGATGATATCCTTTGTTTCACCCATGGGCATAGCAAACTATCCCGAACTTTATATCAGAAAGTGCCCCATGGTGGTTCATCTCCTGCCCATCTCAAATGCTCTCCATCTCCTGATCACTCCCTTCCCCGAGTTTTAGGCATCAGACAGCCACCCACCCCAAGTGTCCGTCAGACATGGAGTAGGTTGTCATCTGAGTATGAGTCGGAGCCGCTGCCTTTCTTTTCTTCCCTTTGTATTTTGTAATTCATCATCTTTGTTTCTAAGTTTGAGTTGGATGACATGGAGTAGGTTGTCATCCGAAGATGAGTTGAATGTATGAAGTCACCAGGGTCTTTGAATGAAATTGTTTCGCCCCTTTACCCTGTGTACTCTAAGTCGTTCCTGTTTCCTATGAGTAGGCACAAGAACCCAAGAAGTCCCAGTCGCAGCCGAAGACTCAGGAGTCAAGATCATAAGAAAGATGGCTTCCAACTCACCCGCCACTGGAAGACGGTTCCGAGCAGAGCGACCAGGCGGGGATGATGAGGCGATAAAGGAGAGCCCGGGCAAAGAAGTGGTTTCCTCTGCCGGGTCCCCTAACTGTATCCCCTATTTTTTGTCTTTCTTTGAGAGGTCATTGTTAATGTATTCCCCGGAGAAATGAAAAGAGACACTTGTTACCTTTGACATGTAAATACATTGAGCAATAACTAGATATCATGCTTGTGTCTGAGGACGCCGCTTCATATCCGATAGGATGTGCGTTAACCTTTTCTTTTCCAAGCTTCCTCCACCTCCTGGTTAGAGGTTGTAGGGGCTGCGTAAATCCTTGTTAGACAGCGGCAGCACCCAGACCAAGCCTAAGTACTTTGGGCATTAGCAACACCATGAGGTATTAGGGTTTTGTTTCTTGGTCGGGCGTCCGTAGCACCCAGACCAAGCCTAAGTACCCCGGACATCCACAGCACCGCGAGGTATTAGGGTTTTGTTTCTTAGTCGGGTGTCCGTAGCATCCAGACCAAGCCTAAGTACCTCGGGCATCCGCAGCACCACGAGGTATTAGGGTTTTGATTCTTGGTCGGGCGTCCGTAGCATCCAGACCAAGCCTAAGTACCCCGGGCATCCACAACACCGCGAGGTATTAGGATTTTGTTTCTTGGTCGGGCGTCCGTAGCAACTAGATCAAGCCTAAGTACCCTGGGCATCCGCAGCACCGCGAAGTATTAAGGTTTTATTTCTTAGTCGGGCGTCCATAGCACCCAGACCAAGCCTAAGTACCTAGGGCATCCACAGCACCGCGAGGTATTAGGGTTTTGTTTCTTGGTCGAGCGTCCGTAGCACCCAAACCAAGCCTAAGCACCTCGGGCATCCGCAGCACCATGAGGTATTAGCGTTTTGTTTCTTGATCAGGCGTCCGTCACACCCAGACAAGCCTAAGTACCCCGGGCATCTGCAACACTGCGAGGTATTAGGGTTTTGTTTCTTGGTCGGGCGTCCGTTGCACCCAGACCAAACCTAAGTACCCCAGGCATCCGCAGCACCGCGAGGTATTATGGTTTTGTTTCTTAGTCGGGCGTCCGTAGCACCCAAACCAAGCCTAAGTACCCCAGGCATCCGCAGTACCGCGAGGTATTAGGTTTTCGTTTCTTGGTCGGGCGTTCGTAACACCCAGACCAAGCCTAAGTACCCCGGGCATCCGAAGCACCACGAGGTATTAGGGTATCATTTCTTGGTCGGGTGTCCGTAGCACCCAAACCAAGCCTAAGTACCCCGGGCATCCGCAACACCGTGAGGTATTAGGGTTTTGTTTCTTGGTCGGGCGTCCGTAGCACCCAGACCAAGCCTAAGTACCCCGGGCATCCACGGCACCGCGAGGTTTTAGGGTTTTGTTTCTTGGTCGGGCGTCCGTAGCACCCAGACCAAGACTAAGTACCCCGAGCATCCGCAGCACCACGAGGTATTAGGGTTTTTTGTCAGATGTACTGGCACTTTTGTGATTACATGTTCCTTTATTTCATGACTTCACTCTAAGGCAACAAGAATACATAGGCAACTACATAGTATGTCACACAAATCTTACCGAGGGTGACAGGGTTGGAGACAGTTGCCCTTCCCTGGTCTCTTGAGCTATTTGTCCCTGTCCTCCTGTGAACGACCGCTCCCTTTGGTTTAGCCTTCATGTGCCCTCGGGTTTTTTCGGGACTCCGATCTAACTTCCCCACTGTAGCATCGCCGAGACATCAATTGGTCCCCTTTGACTTCAGCCACTCGGTCGCCTACCGGGAATTTTATCTTCTGGTGGTAGACAGAGACCACCGCCTGGAAGACACTGAGTGTCGGGCGGCCCAGGATGGCATTGTAGGATGAGGGAGCGTCCACGATTAAGAAGGGTGTCCCCTGGGTCCTCTCGAGCACGTCGCTGCCCAATGATAGCGATAAGGTGATTTGCCCTATCGACTGTACTCGATATCCGGTGAAGCCAAACAGCAAGGTCGAGACAGAAAGTAGTTCCTCTTCGTCGATCTGCATCTGATCCAGAGCAGCCTTGAACAGGATGTTCACGAAACTTCCTGTATCCACGAAGATGCGCTCGACCTCATAGTTGGCGATGCGGGCAAGAATTACCAGGGTGTCTTCAAGAGGAGCTTCAACCTCTTCCACGTCTTCAGGGCCGAAAGAAATCGTAGGGTCGTGATCCTGGCTAGTTCTCCAGGCGCCGAGTATGAGACTTCCTTGCCCAATGGGAGTCTCCTCCGGTGGGTCCTCTGGAGATTACTCCCACATGTCCCGAGGGCGGGCTGCGTGTAGGGGCCTTGCCCTTCCTGGGGTCTCTTTCCAAGGAGGGAGACATGCGGGATGACCCGCCTGTCACGCGGGTGACCCGGGTTCGATCCCCGGCAACGGCGCCAAATTTGATAACCGTTTCAGTCGTGTCACGGTTTCAAATACAATTAAGATATCGAATTCCTCTAAACTAATGTGGCATAGAGTAACTCGAGTCGTCTCCCAACTAATGTAGTTGGTGCAAGATAAATCTCAGGATCGTATCTTATTGCTTTTGGGTTTTGGATATGAAACTGGGTTTTAGATTTAAGAGCTAGGACTACGAAATGAATAATAGAGCAAATATGAAACCTAATTCTAATTAAGGAAGGACAATGCAGATAAAGAAATCTAAATTAACCTAACTACAATTGCAGAAAAGAAAATGCAATGTGAAAGAAACATTAATTCAAGAAATAGGCATCAATGAAACCTAGGCATGGAGTAAAACCTATAGCATGAAAGAAATTTAATTTCCTAACCTAATTGCATGTAATGAAGATATGAAACTTAAAGCTATGGAAAGAGCAACACAAAGCAAAAATTAAACAATTAAGAAACATCACAACTGAAATTAACAGATCTAAGAAGCATTTAATCAAACACCTCATATGCATAATGGAAATTGATTCAAATAAGTGTTGATTGAAATGGGAAGATCCATCAAATACAAGAATTCAACAATTCTATCACAAACATTCATCATTTAACTCAAACAACCAACTATCAAAACAATTAACAACTGAATCAAATTGAACAAGCAAATTGAATCAAGCTGCTGTGAAGAAGCTGCCGACTACTGAAATTGAAACTATGAAGACACTACTGCTGTAAGGAAATTGATGTGAAGACAATTGAAGAAAAAAAACTGCTGAAATGGAAGAGCTGCTGCAAAGGGAATCTGCTGGCCGATTCTGATGAAGCTAGACAAAAACAGAAAATCTGCTGAAAACGAATTGCAAGGAACTGAATTGCTGTGAAGATCTGCTGCCGGAAGAAGAAGAACTGAGAAGAAATTTGCTGTAACCGACTGCTCTGATGAAGAATGAAGGAATTGCTGTAAGAGAGGAAACTGCCGTAAATAGAAGAACTGCAAAAGAACTGCTGGAATTAAGTACTGTAAAAGAAAACTATGAAGGAATTGCTATAAGAAAGGGATCGGATGAAGGAGGATCGTCGCTCCCGAGCAACCGCATCAAGAGTGAGATGGCGAAGTGGAAGTCCGGCCAGCGGTGGTGTCGATCGTCAGCTAGGGTTGGAACCCCTAACCCTAGCTGTGATATGGTGGCGATGATGAACTCCGGCCGGCTAGGGTTGGAACCCCTAACCCTAGCTTGCGGCGGCGATGAAGTGGTGGAGACGCCGGTGGAGGTGGATGAATGAGTCGGGAACCCCTCAACTCGGTTGATCGAAGCTCCGGCCGACTAGGGTTGGAACCCCTAACCCTAGCTACGGCGACGATGGAGATGGAGGAGAAGAAGATCGTCGCGAGCCTGCGTGTGGAGTCGATGAAAAACCTAGGTCGCGCGTCCCTCTCCCTTTTGTTCTCTTGGCTTCAGCGATTGAGTTCGGTTCGTCTCGGCTGCGCGTGGATTCAGATCACTTCGGCCCTGGTTCAGCCAAGCCACAGCTTCGGTTCAGTCCAGCCAGCTTCCGCGGATTGAGTCCAGTCGTCCTTTGGTTCAGTCCTTGCTCAGCCCACAGCTCAGCTTGAGTTCAGCCCAGTTCTGTGGTTCGGTCCAGTCAAGCCAGAGAAGTTGGGTTCAGACCCCTTGGTTCGGCACGGCACTTGGTCCAGCCAAATTATGATAGAAGCAGCAGACGGCTGAGATCAATCTGACTTCATCCAACGGTCAGATCTCTTCAGATCAGAACCAAACTCCACAGATCTCAATCAATGGTCCTGATCTATCTATCCCCAGCTCGGATTAACCAGATCAGTGGCGGATGGTCCAGATCTTCCCTTTTCTTGAATGGATGGTCTAGAACATCTTGAGCTTGATCCAACGGTCAGATCTCTTCCGATCTGGCTGAAATTTTCAGATCTTGATCTATGGCCATGATTGATTCTATCTTGGATTTGGATCGACCAGAAGTTGACCGATGGCTCAGATCTAGCCGTTCTCTGGAATGGACGACTCCTATTAATCCGATGCTTGATCCTTTTGATCTGGATCCAATCCTGACTCAAGTCTGACCCAATTTGATCTAGGTCCATGATCAATTGAAGCCTACAAAATGATATTCAAATTTAGTGCCAAAAATATCTCAAATATACAAAGATTAGAATTAAATGCCAAAATGAAGGGAATACACGAAACCTAATAAAATTGCAAACTTAAACATATAAAATGTGGATCAAACATGGATTTTAGAGCCGAAAATAATCAACAAAATGATGGTTATCAGTCCTCTGGAGATTACTCCCACATGTCCCGAGGGCGGGCTGTGTGCAGGGGCCTTGTCCTTCCTGGGTCTCTTTCCAAGGAGGGAGACATGCGGGATGCAGCCCCCCGGCTCCTCCCTCTCGACCGCGATCGAGACCGATGTCTGGTCCCGTTCTCTCCTGACTGCCTTCGACTGGGAGAAAGGCTTCGCTGAGGAGACCTCCGGCGATATCCCGTCTTCTTCCACTTCCTCTGAGATTTGGTGTCTGCTTCGTCACTTAATCTTTTCTTTAAGGCATGACACTCCTCGGTGGAGTGGGTCGTGCTGCCGTGGAAGTCGCAGTACTTCGTCAGTGGCACTGGCTGCTCGGTGTCCACTGTCTCAACCAGCTTCCGCCTACTAGCCCACTGGTCCTTCCCCAGGTGAAGGTCTTTTCCCCGAGCTGGAGCTGGGGGTTCCCTCCTCTCGGACTGGGTAACGGTTTGAGAGGGGACTTCGGCTGGTTCCTTGCGACGGGCGAATTGCACCTCCTCCATGTTAACGTGCTTGAGAGAACGTCCTAGCAAATCATCAAAACTGGTGGGTGGCTTCTTCACCAGAGATATGAAGAAGTCCCCTTCAGAGAGCCGTTGTGTGCAGGCACTGACGAGGATTTCCGATGTCGTCGTTGGCATATCCTGTGCTACCCAGTTGAACCATTGAATGTACTCCTTGAGGGGTTCCCTCGACTTTTGCTTGAGGGCAAACAAGTTTAATGTCGTCTTCTGATAACGATGGTTGCTGGTAAAATGGTGGAGGAAGACGGTTCTAAACTCCATGAAAGTGTTGCTAGAACCCGGGGGCTGCCTCTGAAACCATCGTTGGGCTACTCCGGATAGGGTGTTCAAAAACACCCGACACTTCACACCATCGATATATTGGTGCAGGAGTGCCGCATTTTTGAACTTACGGACATGATTCTCCAGATCTGTCTTCCCGTCGTAATCAGCAATCCCAGGCTCGCGAAACTGCTTCGACATGGGGTCATCTACAATCTCCGACGAGAAAGGAGTGGTGGGAGCCTTTGGGGAGGCCTTAGGTTCCTCCCTCTTCCCCTGCCCGTCTTCGGGTCTCAGCGCACTAGAGGCTACTGAGTTGGCTTTCTCAATATCTCTCGGAGAGTCCCGCTGGTGGTCCGGGACGGCTCCAGCGCGTCGCCCCGGTGGTGTGACAGATCTTTGTGGTTGTAGGTGCGAGATGGAGACTTTGGGGATCTTCTCCCGCACCGAAACACCTCGCTGTGAGGCGATCTGCTCGGTTTGGTGTTGTTCGAGCGCTTCTTTGATGGCGTTGGCCACCAAGCGATCTAGTTCCTCTTTCGTCAAAACGATGGATGGTCCCGCCAGCTCTGCCATTGGTGCTCCTTCTGGTGCTTTACTGGTTTCCCACAGATGGCGCTAAACTTGTTCCGGAAGGAATCGTCGTCGACGGCCAGTCACCAAGGTTCAGCCCACGCGGACGCTGACGCTAGAGAAAGAACTTCCACCCTGCGAGATTAACACGAGCGTTAGGGGAACACGCCGGAGGTTGTCCGACAGAGCCCACTTCGACGCTTAAGTTAGTGCGTCGATCTAGCAGATGAAAGGAAGCTAAGAAAATATGCGTGAAGTAGAGAGTGCGTAACCCCCTCTTACCGGAGGGGTTGGAGTACCTTTTATACCTGTGGTGGCTGTCACACGAGTCTCCATGGTCTTCGCCACGTCTCCTAATTGTCGGTTATGGGTTCTCCTTTGCAACGGTCCACGCAGTGATTAAGTTCGGACCGTTGCAATAATTATGGGTCATGATTACCCCGCAATAATTGATGATGATTACTCGCAGATCCGGAGAAAGGAGGACCGTTACTTGAGGTCGAATGCTTCTTGGGCTCCGCTTCCTCGAGGTGATCTCGAGGTCTTCTGGCCCGGGGGGTCCCGGGCATTTTGCCTTCCGAGGTGGTCTCGGGGACCTAACTTCCTGGGGTGATCTCGGGAGTGTGTCTTCCGACTTGATCTCCGGGGTGTGTCTATCCGAGGGGGATCTCGGGATTCCCTCCCCGAGAGAGTCTCGGGGGTTCTGGAAAGAGAATCGTTCAGAATTGCTACATCTTGCCAAATAGTTTCTTCAATCCATGTGTCAACCACGGAGTATTCAACCTATCAGTACCCATGCTTTAGCTCGGGGCCCGATGACTTTGAAGAGGAAGCTAAGAATACGCGTGAGAGAGAGGAAGGTAGATGGAAAGGTGATTAGCCTGAAAGATTTTTTTTCCAATCAGCCCTAGGTTTTCATTAGCCCGAGAGTTGATTAAGTTCTAGCTACATCAACGACATACGCGCATCTATTATTTATCTTCTCCATTTTTCGTTACCGGAAATTTTATTTGAGTGGCAGAGTGGTTTCTAATCATCTCCTTTTTCTCTCTTTCTCTCTTTCTCTCTCTTAGGACTGACGAGCATCTTTGACGATCGAGTCTCCTTTCTCGGTGATTCAGTGATTTCTTTAACATCGAAGACCGTTTACCGATGACTCGCCCATATTGACAATCTCTGATAGAAAGGATCAAGACATGCATGTACTTTTTGACTTCTTGAGCAGGCGCTCAAAGTTAATTGGAGTTAGCAAGATCCATGCACTCTAAATTTCTTCCCTGCACCTCAACTGTATTCTTCGCCATTGACTGGGTCTTCTCGTGTTGGCGTCTCATGAACGGCAGGATAAAGCAACACAATTTCCATCGTCACCCTAGCTAGTTAATTTTCCACGCGACAAGACCATTATATACTGTGGACGAATAGTAATTTCCACAGATCCAACGCCACAACACAATTGATGCCGACGTTAACGTTGTTGGCGTGCCTATTTTTGTCCACACAACAAGACTTGATTGATTAATGGTAATTAATTTCCACGTACAGCCAACTGAATATATTCTTCCATTAATAATAATGGCCGATCGACCACAAAATCTTCAAAAATTACGGTGCATTGCATTATTGTCATTGCGTTGACCTACCCACCTCAGCTAGCTAGCTGGCTGCATTATTCGTTAGCAGAATTGTTCGTTATTGACTTCCACCAGTACCCCCTCCCCGCCGGGTCGTTGACGGTGTTTAATGTTTAGTAGATCGATATAAAATATCAAGTTAGATATGTATCTTTCTCATGTAAAAAACTAGTGCATTAGAATAATATTATAGTCAATAACTCAAGATAGTTGGCGTCTCT
>JAGFNQ010007690.1:205783-264752 GCA_024364735.1 Boesenbergia rotunda | reverse complement strand
ACAAGATCAATTATAATACTTAAACAGTCTTAAGTAAAAAAAATCAAAACATAAAAATTATGAGAAACGTCACATGAACACTTCATTTTCCAAAAAAAATCTCTCGTGATTTTATCTAAAAAATACTCTTAAATTTCACCTTATTTAGAAGCTACTAACTATTATAACATATTTAAAGTGGATTTAGAATTTAAAATTTAAAATTTATATATTATAAAAATTATCAAATAGTTATTATAATGAATAAAAGATATTCAATAGCTACTATAATATATTTAAGATGAATTTAGGGTTTAGGTATATAGCAGTTACATAATAGCTTCTATAATTATTTTAAAATAATTTTAATGAAGTTTAAACAATTTTGACTAGGTTGATAAATTGTATTTCAATATAATAATATTCAGAGATCTTAAACCCTAAATCATAAATTTTAATCTCATACTAAACATGTTATAATAACTATTAAATAACTTCTACACATGGTAGCGGCTATTGTATAGGTTCTATATATTACAATAGCTACTGATCCTGTCGCGAAGTGGGGTGGCAGTCCCATGGGCCAGACGGGCCTCCCGGGTGGCACGAGTCGACGAAGTGGCCTGGTGCGGACCTCGCCTTGTCACGCCCCTGCAAAACAGCGACCGTCAGTGAATCCACCGGGGAAATCCCCGGTCAGGCACTCCGATGATCAAATCAGTCTCCAAGGGCCGATGAGGGGAAACTGAATTGAAATGAGACAAGGGATGCGAGAACTCGCGCGCGCGTACCTGCGGTAGGGGAGTGCCAAGCTTATATAACCGGGGAAGCTGACAACCCTTGTTTGTACTGACGGGACAAGAGTGTGGTAGCTTGTCAGCTCGCATGGAGCACTGAAGAGCGGCGCGACATGGCGCGGGGTGCTCGAGCAGTACGTGAGTACTGGGTGCACAGTACGAGGATACTGGATGGGCAGATTAAACGCGCAGGGATGTTAGAGGTGGATAAGGCATGAGGAACCCCGTTAGTAGGGTCGTACCCTGGATGTAATGATGTGAGGGGGAGTAGGGGCGGGACAGCTCGTACCACGAGCGCCGACTGGCGGGTCCAAGTGCTGAGGACCGAGTCGGGTAAGGACCAGTGAGCGTGGGCAGCCACGCGTCCGACTGGTAGAGAGGGAGCGCAGGGTACGTCCTGGGTCGGGGGTTACCGCGGGCGGTTTACCTGATCCAAGTTGGATATCCAGTCTATGTGATGGCAGGAGAAAGAGAGTATGGATAGCTACTCGCCTGACTGTGGCGCCCGACCCCACTCTACGTCGGAGTAGGGTCGAGGAGTGTGGACAACCAGGAGTTTGTCTAGTTGGATGGTAGGAGAACGGCCCGGCCGCCCTCATCGGTGGCTCGCTAAACCCCACCCTCCCTCCTTTCTTTGGAGGGGCTCACGGGCGCGGGGACCTACCCGTCGATTCTGCTGCTGACCTGTCTACTAAGTCTTCTCGGCGCCAGGCTGGCCGGTGGGCTCGGCCTATGCCCCTACCTGTAGGCAAGGCCGGGATTAGCTACTAAGTAGTTTCTACACGATATAAATTTTAAATTCACCTTAAATAAATTATAGTAGCTATTAGACAGCTTATATAATATCTAGAAGCTATCTAGTAACTGCTATATATTATAGAAATTATTCGATATTTTTTATAATAGTGTTGGATCAAGAGAAATTTTTAGGATAAAATGATGGGAGTACCTATTTATTATTTTTTTAAAAAAAGGAGCATTTTTCGATGATTTATAAAAATTAGGGCCTCTCTTTTAATTTTTACCCTTTCATGTGTTATAGCAAACTGAGAATAAGTGTATTTTTAAAATTAAAAATATGACAAGTATTATTTTGTATTATTTTTCAAATAAGGGGATTTTTTTTTAAACAAAGTTGTGGGTCACAATTAAAAGAAGGTCGTTATTTTTTTTAATCATGACATGAATGTCACTGTTTTTATTTTTAATAACAAAAGAGTGTTTCACATCATCAGCTCAAACAATTTTCAAATACACTATTTAATATTATTATTTTCTATCCAATATATTAAATCCGAAACTAATTATTCAGTTAATTATATGGACATCATAAACTCACATTATAAATTTCATAGCTGTATCGGAATTATATTATAATTCATAGTTATTATAATATGAATATTATTAAATAAGATAAATCTATATTAAAATAGTATTTATTATAATGTGAATATTTGATGAATATGATGTATCTATGTTAGTAGTAATTATAGTTTATTAATGGTTATAATGTAAATTATAGTAATTATAAAATTATTATTATTATATGAATATTATTGAATAGATAAATTACCGATTGGTTCGAGATTTAAATTTAAAATAGAATTATCAACAAAAAATTAAAATGAATTGGACACTATACTTATAATTTTATGATTGGATTTACAGAGTAAGATACTCTTTGATTATAAATAAATAAAATAAAATAAACAACCATAGCGGTGTCACTCAATGACTTGGGTAACGTTGGCAGTCAGAGTAAATTGGAATGTATTACGATGGAGGATTTAGGAATTTAATATTTCACACTCACAAGTCGGATTTTTTAAAAAAAATCATAAAATCAACTCATCATTTTCTGCTGCATCGTATGCCCATGACCTAAAAATATACGCGTTCCTACCCCGAGCTAAGATACGGCGGAAGGATAATTATCTATCTCAAATATTTACGGTGCAATTTCTACCTATAACATACTTTATAAATTTTTTTTTAAATTGGGCGTGAATCCTGAGGCGCTAAACTTCTGTACTGCCCGCCGTGAGCATTTCTCGATTTACCCTAACGGTCGATGAGAAACATCCGTGGGATCGGTCGATCGTCCGAGATTAGAAAAATCTCGTTAATAATTTTTTTAAAAAAGACCCGTTCCTCTTTAAAAAAATGATTAATCAAATTGATTAACATTGTATTTAGGATGACTGACTCGATTTCATATAAAGTTTTCATGGACTATTAAGATAAATCGAGAAGGATTAGTGATGGACGATATAATGTCTAACATTTCACCAATCCATCTTGCTTGACGGTATAACAGCTAACATTTCACTATCTATCTTGTTTGATGGCAAAAGGTGATTTGTTCTTCTCAAGCATTTTCGTCAATCTGTCTCAAGGTCAACATGAAGGAGGTAAATCATTGGAGTTATTAGTCTGGATGTTATGGTTAGTACATAAGGAAGACGGGTATACTAATTTTATCATATATTAATATTCAGATCTCACGTGATGATAACACGATGTATTAATCATCCATCGCGTAAGGACAAATTCGTCCTGCTTAAAAAATATTGGACCAGATAGAAGATAAACTTGGGGTGACCGACCCGGCCCCATGGAAGTTTCCCATCGGTCACCAGGATAAATCGGGAAGTACTCGTGGTAGACGCTCTAGAAGCCTAACTTCCCAGAGTTCTCGCCCTATTTGAAGAAAAATTCCTACAAAATACGTCACAGTTAGGGTTTGATCCATGAATATTTGAGATAACGATTAATCATCCTATCGTTACACCATAGTCCGAGGATAGATCCGTCCTCCTTGAAGTAAAAAGGTGGAACCGCTACCTTAGCGGCCCCCTGGCCCAGGCACCATAGGAATCCAGAGGGAGGCAAATCATGATTATCACTGGTGTGGTGAGGCGCCTGGGGTCGAGGGAATTAATGCCAGCAGACTAGGATTTTATCCCCGTGTGCAACTGGTGACCCTCGAACCTGTGACCTCCAAGTAAATGGCCAGGCCGATTTGGTCGAGGTCACAGGTTCGAGGGTCACCAGTTGCGCACGGGGATAAAATCCTGGTCTGCTGACATTAATTCCCTCGATCCCAAGCGCCTCACCACATCAGTGATAACCGTGGTTTGTCTCTCTCTGGAAACTTATGGGGCAGGGACCAGGGGGCTGCTAAGGTGACAATTTCACCTTTTTTTAGTCTAAGTAAATAATCAAGTGTTTTACCATCCGATTCCGCCTGTGGGGCTAGATCCGTCCTCCTTGAGGACGTTGGCGATGATGTCAATTGTCACAATTATTGTAACTAATAAATAATTCAAGCGAACCAGGCGCCGTTTATTTATCATTACGACACCGCTGCGCTGTTAGTACTCTTCTTCCTTATCTTTTTCTTCTTCGTCGTCTTCGCCCTTCGCCATGGGAGTCCAGTTGTTGATCATCGGAAAATTCAAGCTCCTCGGCGGCGGTCATGGAAGTTGCCAACTGCTGGCCTCCCTGTTCTGCCCCTTCGCCCTCAAGCTGCCCGTCTTCGCCGCCGGCCGCCTCTCCAACTCCTTCCCCGCTCTCGCCGTCTCCATTCGCTTCTTCCTCTTCCGACTACGCCACGTCTCCACGCGCCGCCGCTTCCACGTCTGGGAAAGATCCATCCGCCTTCTCCTCCGCGACCTTGCCGTCGTCGGCAATGACCGCCGGAGGCGGGTCCTCGGCCACAGCGACGAGATGCTCACGGCCATCTCCATGCTCACGCTCTGAGGAGACGCAGAGAATCATATTAATGCTCATTATTGTACTGATTTCCTGTTTTACTCTGTAGACGCCGGTACGATCTGAAACAGAGCTGGGGATTTTAGCAGGCTTCATTCCGACGGTAAAAATCAAATCTCCACCTAACGTACGTTTAGTTCGACGACAAGATTGAGAAAACTAATCAGAACGAGCAGCGAGCTCGATGGACTGAAGTAGCGTTCGTTACCGGGGCTATCAACCCTTCCCTGGAAGGCAACGGAATGAGGTTAATTGCCTTTCACTGTTTGCTTTATTGTTGGAGGAGGAGGAGGAGGGCTAAATGCGTGGGGTAGCAGTGTTGAAGGTACCGGCTCGCAAAGTAAATGATTATGGTCGGTGATCGCCAGATTCGCGCGCAGGGCACGACAAAACGGCGGCGGATGCTGTGTCGCGGTCGCTCGCTCGCCCTCTGTCGGCGGCGGACATGACTGCGCGCGCGCTTCATTATTGGAAATACCTTTTCTTCTTTCTTTTGCCAAAAATAAATAACTGCAAAAGACGTCCCATTTTAATTTAATATTTATTATTAAAAAAAATAACTCTGCCCAAACCCCCTCACTTTTAAAATAAAAATAACAATAAAATAAATCTAAAGCATAACTAATATCTCGCGTCAAACTGTTAAGATCTTTCAAACCCGTAGAGAGGGAATGAATAGTTTGTATAGTTCATTTTAATTATGGATTTGCCATTTGAATATTGTTCCGATATAAATATCTCACTATGTTGATGCCATAGAAATTCTTTAACGATGACATCAAACAAGTCTCCTCCTGTGTTTTTTCCCCTAGCTCGATTTTCTGCAGACAGTAACAAACATCAAAGGAAAATTTTGTGAGAACACGCCGATGCTTAAGTTAATAGGAAGAATAGAGGTCAAACATAAAAAATATTAGAGAAAAATATAGTAAAATAAATATCATAGATCCTCTAAAACTCTCCTCCCCCACCTGGGTGATTTCTCCTCTCTTATAAGGAGAAACATTCATGAGCATTCAAGAGACATTTAAGGATATTAATGAGCATCATTAAAGGAGCATTTAGAGAGTATTTTGTAACCTTTATGGCGACCAGTCAAGGAGCATGCCACCCGGGTCTTGCCGCATAGGCCTAGTTATCCGGTTTACATTTTCTGCGTGTTGCGGTGTTTGATATCAAGGGCACTGTCCTGCAAGCGGCGGGTGGAGGTGCTTGTCACCCGTCAGGATTGGTTATTGTTACACGTACTTGGACTAGGTTGATCTTTGCTGCATGGAATCAAGGATATTGCTAACCATCTAAAGCGTCGAAGATATTGATTATTTGGCCATCAAAAGAAAGCTGCCCCACATAAGATGATACAAAGGAATGTGGAAGGAAGTTTACGTTGAGGAATTTTATTCTGTCAGTTAAATAATATTGATTATGTATTTATGGGTTTCTGCTATATATGGCTATATTTGCATGCAATTCTGGAGAATGGAATCAATGGATAGGAGGTCCAGGAGCCACAGCTAATGACTTGGGATTTATCTCCGATTTATTTTCTGGATGATTACTTGTGATCTTGAAGTTAAATGGCGGATTTTGTCTCTCTAAAGGGTTCTGATAAAATCCAAACCGTCTCGATCGTCAAAATGCGTACAAGACAAGGTTGTTCAGAGTGGCTTATAATATTATGGATATATCTATATCAGTTTTCCAATTTGATGGTGAAGCAAGGAATATAAATCGTTATTTAAGTCGGACCAATATTACAATATATTCGGTATCTATGAGCACAAAGGTTACATTGACGAACCAATTTGGGAGTTACCCGAAGCCTATCAATTGCTTTTTGATTGCTCTCACAGCCGGTAGAGGTACTTCCAAAAATTCCCTTGGTTTCCAACCAAGAGTACCCCGTACGTAGAATCTAAAAGAGAATAAATATAATATTTGATCGCGTCAAATATTATTAGATATTTTCTTTATTAATCTGTTAATTGACAGTTTCTTTATAAATTTATTAATTAGCAATTTTTCTATTAATTTTTTATTTGACTAAGCATCCTAAGACCTCTATAAATTGTACATCTCATGGACACATTTTTTCAATTAATTAAGAAAGCTATTTTGTTACCTCTTCTTTTCTCTCTCTACTTCTCTTATTTTAATATGGTATCAGAGCGATAACTCTTTTTACCTTATGCACTGCTTCTTCTTATACGACGTCTTTTTTCTTCTTCATGTGACGCTTGATGTTTTCGTTTTTATTTTTATTTTTATTTGAAAAAAAAGGGCCTAGCAACTTCTAAAGTACTTTGTCTCTTTCTCCTCTATTTTTGCTCATCATCCTCCTTCCTTGTTGCTATCACCCGCCCACTCATGATGGGATAGTAGGGGAGAAGAGGAACCTTTGTGCCTTTTGCCCAAGCTACAACAACTTTTGGTTCTTTATTGTTGTTTTTGATGTCGAATATTCAGAAAATGTCAAATTTGTCTCCAAATTGGACATACTGGTATTTAATGTCCTAAAAGACTCGACAGAACCTTCATCGGTGATCCTTCAACTTTAAGAAGATGTCAAATTTGTCTCCAAATTGGACATACTGGTATTCAATGTCCTAAAAGACTCGACAGAACCTTCATCGGTGGTCCTTAAGCTTTAAGAAGATCTTTAAGACACGCAACGACTTCACAAGTCTATCCTAAAATTCTCTCATCTGTGCCTACTAATAGCAAACCTTTAAAATTTTTGTCTACTGAATGGTATATTGACATTGGAGCAACTCATCATGTCACATCAGACTATAATATCTTTACAGAAGTACTACCATACACTGATTC
The DNA here is from genome assembly GCA_024364735.1 of Boesenbergia rotunda. Classification (NCBI taxonomy): domain Eukaryota; kingdom Viridiplantae; phylum Streptophyta; class Magnoliopsida; order Zingiberales; family Zingiberaceae; genus Boesenbergia; species Boesenbergia rotunda. Next base: position 257,373 of record JAGFNQ010007690.1, on the reverse strand, counting down.
AGATATGGTACAAGTAGGTGATGGCTCGGGTATGCAATTTACTAATCTTGGAAACACATACATTCATTTGTCCAATCGTACTTTTCACATGTGTAACATCTTTCATGTTCCATCCATTACTAAAATTTACTCTCCGTACGTCAGTTTTGCCTTGATAACATTGCTTTTTTTAATTTTATCATAATCATTATCTTATAAAAGATAGAAGAACAAATACTCTTGTGTTTCTTGGAAAAATAAAAAATGACCTCTATTATCTTGAAAATTCTTCAATCAAAGCTTTTATTTGTGAACACGCAAATAAACCAGCCTGGCATGCTCGACTTGGTCATCCTTCCCCTTCGTATTATTCAGTCGATTATAAATAGGTATGATTTACCTACTTCCTTTACTTCATCTCTATCTCATTCATGTCAAGCATGTAGGACCGGTGCCGTCGATAGAGGGGGGGTGAATATCGACCGTAAACTTCTCGCGGAAACTTCGTAGAAAAACTTGTCGGTTCGTTCTTAAACAAAGTTAGTAGCACAGCGGAAAATAAAGCGGAACAAAACAGAACGAAAGACAGATTGCACGCGGGATTTTTACTTGGTTCCCGACCCGCCAGGGTCAGTACATCCAAGGCCTATGCACGGGAACGCCCGTCCACTAAGGTCTCCTTTCCGGAGGCGGAGAAACCCGTCTTACAGTGCAAGATTACAATAAAAAAGAATAAATAAATTGAGCTGCAAAATGTAAATCAAACCAAACAGAAGTGATCGAATGCCCGGCCGATCTAGACCTCCGAAGTATCGCGCACTTCCTCCTGGAGCCTCCTTGGTCGCAGGGCTTCGTCTCTAGCGTTTTTCTTTAGCTCAGAATCGTTCTGGAAAGTTGTGTTGGAAGTTGAGGGGTCGAAGCCCCTTTTATAGGCTTCATACGGGTGTCTGTGATCACCGGGGCACCCCTATGGGCTTGGTAAAACCTCATCCCTGCGCCGAACTCGCCGCAGCAGATAAAACTTTTGACCAGGGTGCCCTGGACCTCCTAGGCGTCTGAATGAAATCTTATCTCTGCTTCGAACTCGAAACAGCAAATACAGCTTTCAACTTGGGCGCCTGTATCATCCCGGGCACCTGAATGGAAGCATGTTCTGCCTTCTTCGATTAAACCCACTTTTCTTCTTTGAGTTAGGCGCCCCCATGGATGGGGGCGCCCCCATCAATAGGGGTGCCTGGCTTGGCTGGTTTCCAGCCTTTTGCTTGCTTTGTCTCCACTTTTAAGTACCTGCAAGATACATGAATACAAGGCAAATATACACATATTCCTGACCTTAAAGACTTGGTTCTGACTTCGGATTTCCACGAAACCCTAGGTTGAACCGACACAAGTTCTCACCCTCGAGAACGTGCCTTTCACCTACTCCTTTCAGGAGACGGTTGCCACCCAGTCCTTTGGGTGGACTTTTGCTTAGCCTCCGATACTCTCGGATCTCGAGACGTCCGAATCCTGACCCGTCTCTACTTCTGTCCTTAGTCATTGCTCAGCTAAGTTGCTCAATCCCTCGGACCAAGACTTCGTGCCCAAACCCTAGGTCCAGGACTTAGGTGCCCAACCCTCGGCCAGGTCTTCTTGCCCAATTCCTCAAACCAGGTCTTCGGTGCCCAACCCTCGGCCAGGTCTTAGTGCCCAATTCCTCGAATCAGGTCTTCGTGCCCAACTTCCGGTCAGGACTTAGTTGCCCAGCCTGCGGCCAGGACTTAGTGCCCAATCCATGATCAGGACTTAGTGCCCAATTCTTCGAACTAGGACTTATTGCTTAGGTTTACTAGGACTTTGGTTCATTTTGTTACTCTTCTCTTAACTTCCCTTCCTTTGTTCAATGTATCACTGACTTAAGTATATTGTCAAACATTAAAACACTTAAAGGAAGACACCACTGATGCAACTTGCACCAACAAAGCATGCATGGAATCTAAAAGTCATAAGTTACCTTTTTCTTCATCTGAACGTGTTTCCGATTTTCCACATGAAATAATTCATTCTGATATTTGGGGTCCTGCACCTATCTTGTCCAACCAAGGTTTCTTACATTATGTTACTTTTATTGATCATTTTAGTAAATACACTTGGCTTTATCCTATAAAAAAAATCTGATTTATTTGATATATTCTGTAATTTTCAAAAACAAGTTGAACGATATTTTAATCGCAAAATACTCTTTCTTTATTTTGATTGGGAAGGAGAATATCAAGCTCTTCATCGTCATCTTGTCTCTTGTAGAATTGTTCATCGAGTCTCTTGCCCTCACACTCCAGAACAAAATGGCTCTGCTGAGAGAAAACATAGACATATAGTTGAAACTGCCTTAGCTCTTCTTCATCATGCATCAGTTCCGCGTAAATTTTGGGATGAACCTGTTTGTACTGCAGTATATCTCATAAATCAACTTCCTACCCCATTGCTCAATCATAAGTGTCCTTTGGAAAAACTTTTTAATCAAACTCCTGAATACACCTTTCTTCGAATCTTTGATTGTGCATGTTATCTATGGTTACACCCCTACTCTAAACACAAACTTAACTCTCGTTCATTATTATGTGTTTTCCTTGGTTAGAGTAATATGCATCATGGGTATCGTTGCTTACATATACCAACTGAATGGATATATACATCACGACATGTTACTTTTGATAAATCTCTATTCTCTTTTTCGGCAGCCTCTTCAATCTCTCCTTCAGATACAGGTGGTACTTTCTTGATGTCACCCAACATTATCCAAAGAGATGGCATCCTAGGTCTTGCTCCGGAGCTCCCTAATAACTCTCCTACACCATCAGAATCACCTCAAGTTGCTGCTCCAATCTTAAAAGTCTCACCAGCTGAAAATAATATGTTCTCTAGCTCTGGATCCTCGGATAATACAAGTTCGGCAATAAACTCACCATGCCAACCCACTTCCTCATCACCATCAACAAGTGATTCAGATAATAATGCTCCTCGTCGCATGCTTCCCTTGAGTGACATATATACACGATGCCCACCAATGGCTACTCGATATCCTCTTCCTCGAGCTCTAGTGGTTTCCTCAAAAACTATTGAACCAACTTGCTTTACACAGGCAAACAAAGATCCAAATTGGCGTAATGCAATGGCTATAGAATTTGATGCATTTCTTCACAATGGAACATGGAGCCTAGTTTCGCGCACTCCGTCCATGAATGTTATGGGCTTGAAATGGATATTCCGTCTTAAACATCGAGTTGATGATTCTCTTGAACGATATAAAGCTCGACTTGTAGCCAAAGAATTTAGTCAACAACCAAGTATTGACTTCAATGACACATTTAGCTCAGTCATCAAAATTATATCTGTCATATTATTATTATCAATAGCTATTAGTTCTAATTGGTCTATCCGACACTTAAACGTTTTTAATGCATTTCTTCATGGTATTTTTGAGAAAACGGTATTTATGGAGCAACCACCTGGGTTTATTCATCAACAATTTCCATCTCATGTTTGCCACCTCAAGAAATCTTTATATGGTCTTCGGCAAGCTCCTCGTGCATGCACTACAACAAATTTGACTTTTCGCAGCGCACATTTATGTTATCCGCAGCGCGCATTGTATGCTGCGAAGTTCAAAGCTGTTGAAAGTCATAAGTTATCCGCAGCGCACATCCGCGCGCTGCGGAAGGCCTTTTCCACAGCGCGCGAATGCGCGCTGCAGAAGGCCTTTTCCGCAGCGCACGAATGCGCGCTGCGGAAGAGGTTTTCCGTAGCGCGCGGATGCGCGCTGTGGATAGTTACCATAGAAAATAAAAAAAAATCGCATGCTCACTTATATCGAACATATTGTATAATAAAGCAAAGAAAGACAATTCCTAATGTTTAATTTGCATACACAAATTCTCACAAGTACAGAGCAAGTTTTGATACATCATGTAGCACATGCTCAGTTAGTATCGAATTCTGTTTTACAATGATAATCAGATTTTTCTCGATTTGGTAATAACTTAATTAAACAGAATACCCTACAAAACCGAAAGCTTAATTAAACCTCTGAAGCTGCAATATAGCCTCCGCAGGACCCAAATGACTTGGTAAATGTTCCCATCATGATATCAACATCAGCTAGATCCACCCCTAGGAGCTCACATACACCTCTGCCAGATTTTCCAACAGCGCCTATGTTGTGTGCCTCGTCCAAATATATGTATGCCTGACCCAGACAAACAATAGCTGTTACTGCACGAAGAGAAACTCCATACATGTAGGAAAAGCATCAAATTTATTTGCTAAATAAATGTGGTTAAGAGGATAGAAAATGGTGAATATGTACTAGAGTAGAATCTCAACATGGGACTTTGACAAACCTTGTACTTCTTGCAGATAACTACTATCTCAGGCAGCTTAGAGAACTCTCCTTCCATACTGTATATTCCTTCCACAATGACCATTATCTTCTTCCATGGTTTGCCAGTGTCAGGCTGCCCCTTAACTATCTGCTTTCTCAGTAACTCTTCCAACTGAGACGGACCTGTCCATCCAAAATAAACCTTTAATAAAATTCTGTGGAGCTCAGTAACATCAAATCTTCAACAACTTAATCAAATCGAGAAAAGCTTAATGTCGTGCTCAATGTGCAGAGCTTACTGTTGTGTTGGAAAACCAAAACTGTGGCACCAGAAGCTCGAGCACCATTGACGATGGAATTATGGTTGAATGAATCACTAATAATTAGACCACCCTGTTTAAGTACAAGAGTGTGAATTAAAACTCATATAATTTCATCTTGGATGCCAAATTTCTCAAATATCTGTTCAACGCTTTGTCTTTCATCTTTCTGTTTATGAGTTGAATACCAAAGAAACAGAGAAGAAATGAATTTCCAAAATATCTCTGATTGGAATCATAAGCACCAAAGTTTTATTTAGTATCAGCAAACAGTCAGTATAAGGAATTATGAGTTAACTATAACCCATATAACTTAAAAGCCAGTATCAATTTAAAATTAACAAAAACAACAAATAATTAATTCTCGTTTTGATAGCAACTGATCTAGCTAATAAAAAGTATCCATGTCCCACAAAAGTTACAGATGCATTCAAAATAACAGAAGTAGCAAGTAGAAAAGGAATTTCTGCATTGAGGCTCTGCATAGTAATTTTAGGAGTCCATGAGTGTAAGGCAACAACTATGAATCATGTAGACATGTACTTAGGCATGTGTAACGAATTTACGTAAGGAATGACAGAACAAAGTAGTGGTTATCAAAAGGAGAAGGAAATTAGAATAAACTCTCTCAGGATACTGAAATGAAATAGACAAGCATGAAATGTCATGCGGTAGTTTCAGATGAATCTGCATTGAAGTAAGAAAACCTATTTCTCTTATAAATGATTCTAACTATAAGTACTAAATCTCCCTCAATACCAAGAATGGTAGTTCTTAAGCATAAGAAGGTACTCATACTAAATCGACAGAACGGGTTTTGAGGCATTGACTATTAAAATAAATGAAAATTTCATTTAACATGGAAGAGATTGAAGAATCATTTCTCTTTCCACATTTTATATTTAGTTTTCACCTATTATGCATTGAGACAACATAACCCTTTCTCAGAATCTTGATTTACCTACTTTAAGGTGATCCTTTAGAAAAATCACATTATTGCAGTGGCAACAAGCATGTGACTTAGGATATAACGTGTAAGAACTAAGAAAAGCAGAAAAGGGTTACTATTAGAATGAACATTGAAGAGCACAACAAATGCAATCACTAAATAGAAAGTTTCCCAACATATTATGACATTATGAATAGCAGATTAAATAGAAAAATATATCTAACTTATGTTGAGAATGGCATACTTCATCCCACCTCTATCCTTTTCTCTAGAATGTCTTTCCAGTAAATCAACTTTCATGTTTAGATAGGCAAACTTTATTATCCATAGTGTGCAAAAACAAAGGTTTTTAATTTCTAGTCCCCATAATTTTACAGGTAAGCTTTTAACCAGAAAACAAGAAAGGTAGTCTACATGCAATGGTTATTTTCCTTGGCAAATGATTAGCATGGTGATGTATTTCTCCACATAACACCATTAAGAAACCCTCTGATGCCCAAAATTTTCTAAAAGTTACAGAAAGATCAAAGATATTCAAATCCCTTCAATAAGTGAAAAGGTAAACATCAGCTACTGAAGCAAACTAGCAAAGGGGCTTAATACAGAGTGAACTCCGATAAAAAATCAAATACAGAACTTTCACCAAGGAATCGGAAAAGTGATGCAACAAGTGGACATAATGGAATATAATTTAACCTAAAAACCTTCTTCAAGGTTCCTTAATGAGTCAAAGTAAGTCATTGTCCCAAACTAAATTTAATGCTCTACTGGTTGAAAGCAAAAGGTTAACTATAAACAAGTGAAAAGAAAAGAGAGATTTAAAAAAAAAATCAAAGAACTAATCGAGAGAAGCACCGTTTCGTTGAGACACATCATGAAGATCTTCTTTCGTGTGTGCCTGCAATTCAAGGTATTGGCTAATAGAACAGTGCCCTATTTTGAATAAAAATGGAGAACCGAAGCCGTCAACAGAGCCATACGATTTCCTTTTTGAAGACTAGGGAAACTCCCAGCAACAAGAAACTGAACAAGAATTACTAACAATGGAATCCCAGAAAACCAAAACCATATGCTGATCAAGCTAACTGTCAACTTGATGGAAGAAGACTCCCTCTCCCAAAAGAAGCCTACCCTAGTTGTAAGAAGGACGTGTTAAGAACGAGTCAGACAAAGCTTTTTCCCACATCGATCCCGTTGATTAAAAAAAAAATCTTCATTGACCCGAGCAAAGAGTTTATTCTACAACACAGGACGCAATCAAAAGAAAATTGCAAGTTTACCAAACTCACTCTCAGGGTACAACCGAGGGGCTGCTCGAGGGGAGGCGGTGCGCGGCGAGGGGCTGCTCAGGGGAGGCGGTGCGCGGCGAGGGGAGGCGGTGCGCGGCAAGGGGAAGGGAGGCGCGGCGAGGGGAGGCGGTGTGCGCGAGGGGAGGTAAGAGCGCAGAAAACCCACCTGGAGGCGGAAAATCCCACCCAGTCTGCGTGGCGGGGAAGAGAGGAGCAGCGTCGGAGAAGAGAAACTTATCTGCACGACGGGGAAGAGAGGAGTAGGGGGAAGAGAGGAGCAGAGTCGGGAAAGAAAACCTATCTGCGCGCGCGGCGGGGAAGAGAGGAGCAAGCGTCGGGGAAGAGAAACCTAGCGCTACGGACGAAACGCGCGGGCATGGGTTTATGATGAGTAACTTTTAGCGGCGTACACTCCGTGTGCGCTGCAAATACTAGTAAGTATTAATAATTTTTACAGCACGCTTGTGTGCGCGCTGCAGAAATCTAATTTATTTAATAAAATTTATAATAAAATAATAAATATATAAGATTTTTAACGGCGTACATATTATGTACGCTGCGAAAAATAGTATTAACAGCGCGAAAAAATTGTGCGATGTTAATACTAAAATATGAACTACTATCCGCAACACACTTAATTAGGCGCGTCGTAATAACTATTATTAACAGCACACTATAATTGCGCGCTGTTGATGACGCGCTGCGGAAAGTCATATTTGTTGTAGTGATGGTTTCATCGATTATCTAAATGGTTACAGGCTCAAGGATTTTCTGGATCGAAAACTGACTCCTCTCTATTCTGCAGACATAATGATGGATCTATGATATTTTTCTTATTTATGTGGATGATATTCTATTAATTGGCAATGATCAAAAGGGCATCACAAATTTATTAAGTCTTCTCAATCAAGAATTTCCTATTCGAGATTTATGAAATGCTCGTTTTTTTCTTGATTTTGAACTCATTCCACATGATGACGGTTATATCCTCTCTCATAGTAAATATATTACTGGGCTTCTTCAAAGAGCTAAAATGGATGGAGCACGTCCGGTCTCTATACCAATTGTTCCAAATAATGTTTTTACACCTTCATTCTCTTCGGTGATGGCTGATCCCCAGGTTTATCGAAGTATTTTGGAGCTTTACAATATGTTACTATCACGTGCCCTGATATTACGTTTGCAGTAAATCGTGCTTGTCAGTTCATGCATACTTCCACTGAACAAAATTGGGAAGGTGTGAAAAGAATACTTCGTTATCTCAAAGGCACTATTCTACATGGTCTTCTTTTATATCGACATTTATCTCGAGATTTATATACCTATAGCGATGTGGATTGGGCAAGTTCTCCTGAAGATAAATGCTCTACTAGTGGATATGCAATATTTTTGGGATGAAATCTTATCTCTTGGAATTCGAAAAAACAACCTACAGTATATCGTTCAAGCACTGAAGCTGAATATAAAGCTATAGCCAATGAAACTTCAGAAATTATTTGGCTTCAATCCCTTCTTTCGGAACTTCATCTTGCATCGCATATTGCACCAAAAATTTGTTGTGATAATATTGGAGCAACATATCTTACATCAAATCTAATTTTTCATTCTCGTACAAAACATGTTCAAATTGATTTTCATTTTGTTCGAGAGCGGGTGGCAAGTAAACAATTATCTATTTCTTATATCTCTGCAGAAAATCAAATTACTAATATCTTTACCAAGTCATTATCCAGACAACGTTTTAGCATATTATCATGCAAATTCAACGTCAGAGATCTCCCGTTAAGTTTGTCGGGGGATAAAAGAGAATAAATATAATATTTGACCGCGCTAAATATTATTAGATATTTTCCTTATTAATCTGTTAATTGATAGTTTCTTTATGAATATGTTAATTAACAGTTTCCTTATTAATTTTTCATTTGACTAAGCATCTTAAGACCTCTATAAATTGTATATCTCATGGACAAGTTTTTTCAATTAATCAAGAAAGTTATTTTGTTACCTCTTCTCTTCTCTCTCTCTACTTGTCTTATTTTAATCGTATCATCCTCTAAATGGTTTCAAGATTATAAAAAATTATTATGTCTATGTATCTCTACGATTGCTAGTATAAAAGAGATTGTTGATTGAATTAGAGCAACTAATTATGCAACTTTGATGACCGAGAAATGCTCAAATACATGGAACTAATTTTCCTAACGCCATTGACATTGTTAATGGCCATTCTCTCACATTTTTTTTACTGCTTTTTGACTTACTCAATATTTGTTTACTCAATTGAAGCTTTTTCTTTTCTTTTTGTCCCTGACATCACCAATTGAGAATATTATTTGCGGTGGCTTCGGATATATACATGCAGGATCTCTAGGGGTCCAAACGAGCCAAGCCGCTCGTGAATTATTCGGATCTCAGTTCGAAAAATAGTTCGTTCGAGTTCGTTCGATTAAGTTAATGAGCCGAGCTCGAGCTCGATTTCGAGCTCGAAAACATTATCGAGCCAAGTTCGAGCTTAGCAATATTTGGTTCGTGAGCTCGCGAACGTGTTTGTTAAGAGGCTCGCGAACGTGTTCGTTAAGAGGCTCGTTTATTTTATTACATATTATTTATATATACATATATAATTAAATATCACATAAATAATAAATAAAATCATATATAATTAATTATTATAATTATTTATTTAAAATGAGCTCAAATTAAGCTCGTTTAATTTTTAAACGAGCTTTTTTCGAACCGAACTCGAGTCGAGCTCGAGCTGTTTAATTTTATTACGAGCCGAACTCGAGCTTAAGAATTAAAATTCGAATCGAACTCGAGCCCGAGCTCGAGCCTAAAAATACCGAACCGAGCCCGAACTCGAGCCTCATACTGTTCGGCTCGCCTCGGCTCGATTACACCCCTAAGGATCTCTATATCAATGAAACAGGAAAAGGATCTGAACACCTTGATAGTTCTCGAAGAAACATTGCAACTCTTGCGTTCATATCGACGGAGTTTTGATAGAAAACTCTTTTGTCTCAAGTAGAGCTGCAAATGCACCATGCTCTAATATGAAGCTCCTCAAAGCTCATGTTAGCTATGCTCTTCTAGGAATCATTTCTTGAATGGCTATTTCTTTTGATACGTAGCAAGATTGGCCCTGGGATTGGAAACGGTATAGAAGAACCTGTTGGATACATTGTGAATGAAAGGGAAGGTGAAAAATAAAGAGACTTCATTGTAAATGAGATTTTAGTCCTATATTGAGTTTCAAGGTATATTGGTTGGTTTAAATTATTTCACAAACATGTTAATTGTGAACAAAGACATGGGAAAAGGCTCTCTCTCACGCGTAGTGCGTAGGAGGGTACAAATTCAGGGTCCGGATTTATACTGAACCAAATTGATTCGTGTGCGGGTACGACTTGCGAGCATCGAATGCCGGACCGGTCGGGACAAAAATTTGTCCAAGTGAATAAACCAACGTTTTGCCACCTGGAAATTTTTTGCTCAAATGTAACGGATACATTAACTATTAATTAATGCAAAATCGATAATCTCTAGACTTTTGGATCTGGTTAATTAGCAGTAAATGACGTTAATTCGGTCATTAATTGTTGTATGGGTCTAAGTTTTATATAAAGAGGCTGTGATCGAGAGCAAAAGACATAAAAAAGAGTAACAATTGTCTTTCATCTCGTTCCCAACTCTCTGTGCGTTCCCCGCTCGGTGGATTATCCCTGGTAGCACTCAGGTACTTCTTCAGTTCGCCACGAGCAACCAATGCATCGTTGTGCCTGTAGTCCCGCTGTTGTATCCTGAGAAGCAGGCGTCCATCCGAATCTCGAAGCACATTCGGAGGAGGACAAATCTGTTTCAAGGAAACTGCACTATGCAGGCCTCAGCAACTCTTCCTCTCCGGTTCGGGAAGTCTGATTTGGAAAAAACGGGTCGGGAAGTCCGGTTCGGAAAAATCGGATCGGGAAGTCCGGTTTGAAAAGTCTGGTTGGGGAAAACCGGGTCAAGAAGTCCGGTTTGAGAAGTCCGATTCGGAAAAATCGGGTCAGAAAATCAGGGTCGGGAGATTCATTCGAAAATTTCAGCTGAGAGATGACTTCTGCATACAATACCACTCAACAATTAAATTGAAATATTTATAATTTTAATTTATTTTTAAACTCTCTGAAAATGTATCTCCAACAGAACAGCCCCAGCTCATCGTTGCCGTCGGTCACGTTTGACGTCTGCACCCTGCTGCGCAGCCTCCTTTGGACGTCGTGCTGCTCTTGCATGTCGTTGTTTGTTGCACATTTTCCCCCAAATTGATGGTTCTCTATAAAGGACGAGGAAGTCGCTGAAACCATATTCATTTGCTGATGTCTGCGTTACTCAAGGAATTGCCAACCAATGAAGAATAATCAACAGGTTTTATGCTTGCATTATTTCCGTTAAAATAGTGATTTCTTGCTCCTGTTCATGTCTACGTACGAAGTCTATGACCAATAGTCTACTACGCTCATGGATGGTCTATTATTGCAAGAACTTAATTCCGGAATTCAGATTACAATCTGTTGGCTCTCTTCTGCTCACAAAAATTCTGTTTCAACTATTGCATTTTACATTTTCGTCCAAGTTTAATTACAACCATTATTTGCCTGCAGACCATCATGTTTTGAGATTAATATTATACTGCTTCATGCTACTCTTATGTTGAGACAATGATTTGAATTATAATCAATCCTTGTAGTATTGCTTCTATTAATTTACAAAGGATAACTTTGAGTGCCTCTAGAAATTTACAGGTACTTCGTAAAGGTAGTCGAGTATTTAAGCCTTGCTATTATTTTCTATCCTAGACTCTACGGACATTCGGAAGCCGAGGGATCAAATCGGATTCTTAGCCGATCAACCTCCCTGATCGGGAGCTGTCAAAGCGCCAACGCCCTCAACGTGGTTCAACCTCCCCCGTTCAGGGCCACCCTGTCTTTACTTATTTCTGACCAACATATTCTCTACTGGTGTCGAATTAGCATATTGTCCTACTTAGGGCTCAACCTGTTGGAGCAATCTATGGTCTAGAGTGACCATGTGTTTTGATGTTTGGGCAAAAGGTTTAAGTTAGGTTCACCCTTGTATTTGATATGTGTATGCGAGTGTGCAGGTTTGCAGGATACACATAAGCTTAGCTAGATGGCTTCGGGTCTAGTGAAGGATGACATGAGGAGGCAAGTCGTGGGCTTATATGCATCCGAGGGACCGTGGACAAAGCAGGAACGATGAGCTGAGGGAAGCGCACTTCGAGGCATACGCGAAGGATGACATGAGGATGAGCCATGGGCTCGTATGCATCCGATGGACGAGAGCCAAAGTCGAAGAAGACTTGAAGGCAAAAGGTCGTGGCTGCTAGGTGAAGAGTCAGCTAAGTCGTGAGAGTCCGAGTGTTGAGAGAATTATACTCGAAAAGGGAAACCCTAGATTTAGGGTTTGGGCAGTCAACTGTAAGGGTGAGCAAAAATTCGAAAAAACTGAATTAACTGAACCTAACCAACCGAATTTTGAAATTTGGTTCAGTTAATTAGGTTTTCGATTTTTTTAAATTCGATTCGGTTGTCAGTTAAATCGGTTTGGTTTCGATTTTGAATTTTGTAAACCGAATAAACCGAATAAAAATATTAATTTAATTATTTTTTATTTAAAATATAATTAATTAAATAAAATCTTATTATTTTAATTAAAATTTGAATAAAATTTAAAATTTCGGTTAATTGGGTTAATTCGGTCGAAAACTGAATTAATCAAAATTTTATCGGTTCGGTAAGTTAAGTTTTTGTAAAAAATTCGGTCGGTTCGGTCAGTTCAAAAAAAAAATTGGTTAATTCGGTTTTCGATTTATTCGGTTAAGTTTTGGTCTGAATGCTCAGCCCTGGACAACTGATGTTTGGATCAGTCGACTGGTAATTGGCACAGACAAATCAGTCGACTAATCTTCTGTGCAGCCGACTGATGTTAGTTGGGAATTCGAACGTTGGGCTATAACGTTTGGATTCGGTTAGAACCAGTCGACTGGTGTTGGCACCAGTCGACTGGTAATGGCTAGTTCAGCCATGAGCTATATTTAAGGGAGCTCGGTTTGGCTGGCTAGGGTTGACGAAATAGGCTTGGGTAAAGCTTATTAGTAGTCTTCCAAGCTCAGGCGTGTGTGCAAGTGTTGTGGCGAGGTTTCTCCACCCACAAGGAGCTACACGAGCTAGCCGAAGGTCTTCCGGGAACTAATCCACCGACGGATAGGTATCGTCAACGTTATGGACAACCGTGGAGTAGGAGTTTTATCTCCGAACCACGTAAACGGTTTATGTTTCTTAGTTGTTAGTTTTAGTTTGTTTTGTATTCTACTTACGCAACTAACAACGTGTAGGAAGAAACCGACAAAATATGGGTGACCGTCTATTCACCCCCTCTAGCCGGTCCATCGATCCCCAACAAGTGGTATCAGAGCCGGGGTGGCTCGTCTACAGACTAACCGCCGGGAGAGCAAATGGCTAGAGGAAATGACACTTGAAGAATGCTTAGGGGACGACATAAACATTCCACCTCCCTACGATCGCGAGAGTTTCAATTATTGGAGGTTGCGAACAAAGACGTGGTTCAACATGGATTGGGATCTAATGATCGCTATTGAAGAACCATTTGAAGCCCCAAAAGATAAGAATAGGAAGAAACTCCGACCACGATATTAGAATAAGGAGCAATAAACACAATCGAAGATAAATGATAAGGTAATATCAATTTTACTTAATATTTTGTCTAATGATATAATTAGTCGTGTAGGTGAGTACAAGTGTGCTCATGAACTATGGAGCAAAGTGATTGCTCTTCATCAAAAACCTACACAAGAAGAAGAGCCCAAGGAGTGGACTTATTGGTTCAAGAAGAAGATGAAGTGGGCAAATCAGATGAGGAAAGAAGCTCAACATTCGAAGAGGAGGAGAAAGAAGAAAAAGAATCATCCGCCTCCTCAAGTGAAGTGGCACAAGAAGATGATGAACCATCCACTTTATCAGAGGGTGAAGAAGAAGTCTCCACTTCAAGGATTGAGAGAGAGGAGAGACCATCCTCAACATTGGAGCAAGAAGAAGCCACCTTTACCAAAGCAAAATCCAAGGATCACATCATTTACTTTGGATGCAATAAAAAGGGACACTACAAGGATAAGTGTCCATTGGATAAGAAAAATGAGGTAATTCTAAATCTAAGTTAATTCCTTTAAATTCTAACGTGGGTTGTAGGAAACAAATGAGAAGAAGCATATAAGGTGCTTCACGTGTGGTGAGCTAGGACACTACCACACCAAATGCTCAAGGAAAGGAGAATTCAAGAAATTGAAGCATTTGAGGAAGTGGAAGAAGAAGGAGAAGAAGAGGAGCTCACATTAAGGAGGAGCTACAAGAGTAAGGGAGATAATCCCTAACTTTAATTTAAAATTTAATTCAAATTTAAACTCCTTCATGCATGTTAGAAATAATGAAAATTATTTACCCATGCATAATTTTGATTATAGGTATCATGATAAAAATAGAGTTAATATTGTAAATCAAAACCCAAGAAAATTCATGTATCATGATAAACCTAGAATTTTTAGACCTAAGGACCAAGACATTAATCCCATGAAAGGGAGACACATGCTTAGACAAATGGGTAGGTCTAGAAATGTCTAAGGTGGATATGTTGATTCTAGGTTTAAGAACCTAGAAAGGTAAAATTAAACTTTTGAGGGAAAAGCTTGAGAAATTAGAGAAAACCCTAAATAGATTCACTATTGGGTCTAAGAGTTTAGGTATGGTGTTGGGTGGTCAAAAACCCAACAATGATAGATAGGGTCTAGGATGTTAGGGCAATCGGCCCTAAGATGATCTGGAGGATCATGATATGTTGATGTGTGGGCAATATGGTTAAGTTAGGATTTGTGTTGTTCTCATATGTGTACATGAGTGTGCAGGTGTACAGGTACACATGGACTTGGTTGATGTCTTCAGGTGAAGGATAGCATGGAGGTAAGTTGGAGGCTTACGTGTGCATCCGAGGGACCGTTGGATAGCAGGGATGATGAGCCGAGGGACGCGGACTTCGAGGCGTACGTGAAGGGTGGCATGGAGGCAAGCTGGAGGCTTGTGTGCGCATCCGAGGGACGAGGGCCAAAGATGAAGAAAGTGTGAAGGCAACAGTCAAGGCTGCTGGTGAAGAGTCAACAGAGTTGTAAGGGTCTGAGTATGTGTGTTATACTCAGGGGTTAAGCCGGGAGGGTTCGAGTGCTGAGTGAAATGTACTCGGGGAGTGTAACCCTAGGCTTAGGACTCGGACCAGTCGACTGCCCTGGGGGCAGTCGACTGGTGCCAACTGGAACAGCTGGCCAGGATTCGAACATTGTGTTATAACGGTCGAATTTGAGTGGGACCAGGTGACTGCCATTTTGACAATCGACTGGTAGCGGCTATTTCAGACTCGAGCCCTATTAAAGGGGGCTTGTTTCCTACTATCTTCTTTGACGAAACTTGCTTGGGAAAAGTAAGTTAGTAGTCTATTGTGATCAGAGGGCTTCCAAAGTGTTGTGGCAAGGTTTCTCCACCCACAAGGAGCGACAGATCTAGCCGGAGGTTATCCAGGGGTTGATCCACCGACGGATTCTTGGATTAGTCACCCGACCGGGGCGGATACCAAGTAAATCAAGTTGTTAGCATTGTTCTATTTTTATTTACTTTGCATATTATTGTTTCCGCTGCGCTAACAACTCTGTAGAGATCAAAACGTCGACAAAGTGCTATTCACCCCCCCCCCCCCCTTTAGCATGCCAGAAACGATCCTTCATAGGATACTGATCTAAGATCTCCAATGCTATGGAGAAGTCATATGCAAGGGTGCCATATGAATATAGCAAGGGGAAGTCCAAGAATGGCAAGGAAATGTCATTTAAGGGCAAAAAGACCTTGACCAAGGACAAGATGTCCAAGGTTAAAGGGGAAAAAATCTTAACCAAGGACAAGGTGTCAAAGGTTAAAAAGGTTAGGTTTGTAGGCCAAAAGTCACCGAAGGTACACCGGTGTGGCCTTGTGATTATAGATGAGTCACATATGGAGGTGGCTAAGGCTAAGAGCTCAAGGGGGAGATCTAGGAGTCAAGTTGGGACCCATGGTCAATGGATCTTAGGAGGATTTCTCCCAGAAGTCTGATGAACTATGGAGTATGCCAAAGGATTTGGAGACGGATTTGAGTCTCAATCTTAGGGATTTGACACATTGAAATTGAGTGTCATGCATGAAAATATGGCATTGGGGTCATATTGCATGAAAATTAATTTTTAATGTATAAATGTCATATAAACCAATGCTAGGGACGCATTGTGGTTTGGTATGGGCAGATACATCAAGAGGAGGCCAAAACTAGGACTTTAGGTCAAGGTTCAATTGAACCATTTAGATAGTTTTGGATTTTATGTCAATCTTGAGATTAGTGATAGATACATTTTTGAATGTATTTTTCCCAAGTAGACACGGGTACCACAAATCTCTCCATAAAATTTAGGAATTTTTAGAGAATTGTGAAATTATCAACGCATTTCTAAATTGGGTTCAGAATGCTGAAAAGATTGAAATCGGGATATCAGTCGACTGGTAACTCTCCCAGTCGACTGGTAACAGTGATGTCTAGAGAGAGACTAGCTATGTATGGGGTTTTCGACTAGATCAGTCGACTGATGAAGGAAGTGTTGGTGCAGAAAGCACCCAAGTCAAACTTGTATTTTGATAATGGCAACAGGGTTCAAAAGTTAAGGTATATTGTGTGTCTAACATGTTACCCAAGTGTGCAGGCAAAGCCCTAGCGAAGGACTGCTAGGCACCTGGCGAAGGAATGCCAGGATACAAAGCCCTAGCGAAGGACAGCTAGGCACCTAGCGAAGGAATGCCAGGATACAAAGACCTAGCGAAGGACTGCTAGGCATCTGGCGAAGGAATGCCAGGATACAAAGACCTAGCGAAGGACTGCTAGGCCCCAGGCGAAGGACAGCTTGGTACTGAAGACCTGGAGAAGGACTGCCAGGCACCGGGTGAAGGACAGCTTGGTATCTGAGACCTAGCAAAGGACCGCTAGGCAAAAGTCCAACCGGAGGAGCCGGTTGGCATCAGGTACATTCTCCCGAGAGGAGTAGATGAGGACGCGTTCCCCGACGAGGGAACAGTAGGCGTCGGTTCGACCTAGGGCTCCATTTTGGAGGCCCAAAGTCAGAACCAAGACAGCTAAGGCTGTATAAAATTAATATAATATTGCTTTATGTTGTTTTGGACTAACCCTGGATGCAGGATCGAAGGAACGAGTGTCTGCAGCTCAGAGAGCCTCAAAGGAGTGAGGCAGCAGCTGACCAGGACGCCCGGAGTGTCCCGGGCGCCCCCAAGGTGAACACAAAACAAAGTCAAGCAAGGTGAGCTTCGGCAGCTTATGGGTGGGGCGCCCCCGTGCTCCCGGGCACCCCCATACTCCCGAGTGCCCCCCGTGCTCCCGGGCGCCCCCAGGTGAAGCCAACGAAGCAAGCCAGCGAGAAGCCAAACGGATGAGGTTTGACCCGGTCAATCCGGGCGCCCCCAGCATCCCGGGCACCCCCAGTCAAGATCTGATCCCGAGTTTGAAGGGATCAGAGCTGACCGAGAAGAACTCGGATCAGCTGACACGTGGGGGGGTGGCCCCGATGTTCCGGGCGCCCCCAGGTGCTATAAAAAGGGCCCTCGACCCCAAGGCTTCAACACTCAATCCATTCAACGCAATCACGCTCTTCTGCTCCCGTGCTTTGCTCCAGAAACCTCCTGACTCGAGATACAAGCGCCGACGATGTCCCCCTGCTCCGAGAAATATTCCACACCGGACGTCGGTAACGAAAGAGCGATTTTTTATTTTTTGTGTTTACTATACTGTAATTGTAACATCTATTTGTAAACTATTTTACGCAAATATAGAATTGCCCGCAGTAAACGGTCAACGACCGTGGGCCTTGGAGTAGGAGCCGACCGCGACTCCGAACCAAGTAAAAAACTTGGTGTTTGCGTTTGATTGTTTTAATTTCCATTGCATAACTTCTCTAATTCTTAAATCCGAATGTTTTCCGATATTCACCCCCCCCTCTATCGATTCTCTCGATCCAACAGGAAGCAGTTGACTGATGTTACTGTGAGATTTCGTTTTGATAGGGATCAGTCGACTGGTAACTATCTCAGTCGACTGATACAGGCTGTAACTATTTTCAGCTAGGTCGAAAAGTATCCTAATGACATTAAACTTATGTATAATTTTGTGGGTGATTAATACACAATGTTTATACTCATTAAAGGTTAAAGGATCCAAAAATTGGGATATTGTTGGAGCCATTTTGATGTGTGGTAAAGGGGGAGAAGTGTTAGGTTTAAGTGGGAAATCAAACACGCCTTTGCAATAAATCCTAGGTCAAGGGGGAGCTTAAGTAAAAGGGGAGCATTGTTGCTCATTTATTGACAAAGGGGGAACCTTCGAGAGGTTTTTAAAAAGCCTTTGTAAGTCCAATGTAAGGGGAGCCTTAGAGAGGTTCTTAAAAAACCCTTGTTAATGAAAATCCTAACTCTTAGGGAGTTTAGGTGTGGGGGATGCCTTGCGATAGGATCCATGCATATATGCATTGCATTGGTATATGCATTGACGATATAAGTCCAAGGTGTAGCCTTGGCAACGTAAGTCCAAAATGTTTATTAGCATTGTATTTGCTAGTTATTTTCCCTAACTTAAACGTATTGTCAAACATCAAAATGAGAGAGATTGTTGGAGCAATCTATGGTCTGGAGTGACCATGTGTTTTGATGTTCGGGCAAAATGTTTAAGTTAGGTTCATTCTTGTATTTGATATGTGTATGTGAGTGTGCAGGTTTGTAGGATACACATAAGCTTAGCTGGACGACTTCGGGTCCGGTGAAGGATGACATGAGGAGATAAGTCGTGGGCTTATATGCATTTGAGAGACTGTGGATAAAGCAGGAACGATGAGCTGAAGGAAGCACACTTCGAGTCATACGTTAAGGATGAAATGAGGACAAGTCGCGGGCTCGTATGCATCTGAGGGACGAGAGCCAAAGTCGAAGAAGGCTTAAAGGCAACAGATCGAGGCTGCTAGGTGAATAGTCAATTGAGTCATGAGGGTCTGAGTGCTGAGATAATTGTACTCAGAAAGGGAAATCCTAGGTTTAGGGTTTGGGTACTCGACTGATGCTTTGATCAGTCGACTGGTAGTTGGCACAGAAAGATCAATCGACTGATCTTCTGTGTAGTCGACTAGTGTCGGTCGGGAATTCGAACGTTGGGTTGTAACGTTTAGATTTGGTTGGAACTAGTCGACTAGTGTTAGCACTAGTCGACTGGTAATGGCCAGCTCAGCCACGAGCTCTATTTAAGGGAGCTCGGTTTGGCTGGCTAGGGTTGACGAAATAGGCTTGGGTAAAGCTTATTAGTAGTCTACCAAGTTCAAGTGTGTGTGCAAGTGTTGTGGCGAGGTTTCTCCACCCACAAGGAGCTACACAAGCTAGCTGGAGGTCTTCCGGGGACTAATCCACTGACGAATAGGGATTGTCCACCTTACGGATGATGGTCGTGGATTCCGGGTCACTCATGGGAAACCTCTCCATGTCCATGGATTAAAATTTTTTTAATCCGAATAGAGACCTATTTCCCAAACGACCATCTCATCGTCGTACTAATTGATTCGAGTTACTACTTGACCAAACTAGTTGTTCAAGCCTTGTAACTCGCCTAACCAATTAGTCGCGGAATAGACGATGAGTAGATCGTCAATTTTTGTGTTTATCATCGGGGTCCAAGATAATTAATTATCATAATTAATTAACAATATGATAATTAATTAAACAAGAAATAATAGAAAGATCAAAGGAACCATGAGAGAAGATATATCTTCCCGTTTACCTCGCGATCTTCTATTGTATGACCCTCCCTTCTTGGACGTCGTGTGGGCGACGATCTACCAAGAACTGAAGTCACCAAGGTGTGCTCTTCTCCACCCTAGCTTGGCCGAAACCCTAGGGAGGAAAGAAGATCTTCTTCTTCCTTCCTTTAAAGCCGCCGGAACCCTAGCTTCCAATGAAGAAGCCGCCGGCCACCAAGTGATGAACACCACCTTCCCTTGCTTGTGTCGCCACCAAGAGAAGATGAAGAAGAGCAAGAAGAAGATGAAGAAGAAGAGGATGAGATCTTCTTCTTCCCCTAAACCTAAGCCGCTGCAACCTCTGATCTTCCTCACCGCTGCCGACCACCTTCAAGCAAGGTGGTGCCGCCTCCCCTTTTTTCAAGTTGCTGTCGTGACCTATAGGGAAGAAGAGAAGAAAAGGATGAAAGGAAGAGAAAGAAAGGATGAGTTTCTTCCTTCCCTAACTCCTTTGGCCACCTCTTGCTTCCTATTGTCGCCGGCCACCACTAGAAAACCTAGGAGAGAGAGGATGAGAGAAAAGAGAGAGAGGCTCTAGGGTTAATTGGATGAAATTGGATGCCTTGGTCTCATGACTCCATGGGTATATATAGGGCTACAATAAGGACCATGAGGAGGAGTTAGGTCTTGGCCACCTAATGGATCAAGGCCCGATCCATTAATGAAGATCCATTCTACTAAAGGATCCTCATTGAACTACCTCACCAACCCCATATTTAAATATGGGCTCCACCTATTATGAGTACAAGTATCTCCCCGTGTTTAAGATATCAAATGTCCGTTGATTAATTTAAATTACTAGCAATTTAATTAATCAACATCTAACTCCTTGAGTATTACTACTCAAACTTATCATCATGTCGGACCAAGTCCACCTACAGGATTTAAACATGATGAACCTTATGAGCTCATCAAGGGGACATCATCAACCCGACTCACCGGGACACGGTTTCCTTCTATAATCAACGGCACACCATGTAAATAATATTATTTTCCAACTTACTGGGCCTATCGATTTAACAAAATAAATCTCACCCATTGGTAAATCAAAGAAATAAATATTAAGTGCATGCACTCGTTATTATATCGGGATTAAGAGCATGTACTTCATAATAACTGAGGCCTTCAATTATAAAGTCAGTATAAATTGAATCACCTCTATGTCAGTCCTGCTCAATACACATAAAGTGCACTAGTATAATTCTATGGTCAAGATAAACTAATACTAAATTACACTACAACCATCTCGATGGTTTGTCCAAATCCATCTTGGTGGTGAGTAGGGGTGAGCAAAAATTCGGTTAAACCGAATTAACCGAACCGAATTAACCGAATTTTGAAATTCGGTTCGGTTAATTCGGTTTTCGGTTTTTTTTTTATAATTCGGTTCGGTTTTTCGGTTAATTCGGTTCGGTTTCGGTTTTGAGTTTTGTAATTCGGTTAAACCGAATAAACCGAATAAAAATATTAATTTAATTATTTTTATTTAAAAATATAATTAATTAAATAAAATCTGGTTATTTTAATTAAAAATTCGAATTAAATTTAAAAATTCGGGTAATTCGGTTAATTCGGTCGAAAACCGAATTAACCGATTTTTAATCGGTTCGGTTTTCTCGGTTATTTTGGAAAAATTCGGTCGGTTCGGTTTTGTTGGAAAAATTCGGTTTATTCGATTTTCGGTTTATTCGGTTTGGTTCGGTTCGGTTTTAACCGAATACTCACCCCTAGTGGTGAGCCTCTACTTATACTCTATAAGGAATTGATAACATGATCTTCTGTGTGACACTACACACCATGTTATCTACAATGTAAAGTATCAGACAATATGTACATACTAATATAAACATGCAAACAGTGATCTTGTGATTCTCATTTCAAAAAGCAGATGTCTATATAAAAGCAAGGCTTTTAGTATACATCCTAACAATGGGCAGCCATGAAGCAGGAGCTTTATCTTCGAACCACGTAAACGGTTTGTGTTTCTTAGTTGTTAGTTTTAGTTTATTTTGTATTTTGCTTGCGCAACTAACAACGTGCACGAAGAAATCGATGAAACGTGGGTGACCGTCTATTCACCCCCTCTAGCCGGTCCATCGATCCTCAACACAACTTCCCCCGTTCGGGATCGAGTTATCTCTACTAGTCTCGGACTAGTATATGTTGGTGCAGGAAGCACCATATCGAACCTGGTTTTGATATTGGCAAAGGATTCAAAGTTAAGTTTATTTGTGATCTAACGTTGTTCACTGAGTGTGCAGAAAAAGCCCTAGCAAAGGACTGCTAGGCACTTGGCGAAGGAATGCCAGGATACAAAGTCCTAGAGAAGGAATGCTAGGCAACTAGCGAAGGACTGCCAGTATCCAAGCCCTAGCGAAGGATTGCTAGGCAACTGGCGAAGGACTGCCAGTATCAAAGCCCTAGCGAAGGACTGCTAGGCAACTGGAGTTGCCTAGGACTGCCAGTATCAAAGCCCTAGCGAAGGACTGCTAGGCAACTGGCGAAGGACTGCCAGTATCCAAGACCTGGCAAAGGACCGTCAGGCAAAAGTCCAACCAAAGGAGCGGTTGGCATCAGGTACATTCTCCCGAGAGGAGTAGGTGAGGACGCGTTCCCCGTCGAGGGAACAGTAGGCGTCGGTTCGACCTAGGGCTCCATTTTGGAGACCAAAGTCAGAACCAAGACAGCTAAGGCTGTATAAACTAATAATAAATTGTTTTATTGTGTGTTGGACTAACCCTGGATGCAGGACCGAAGGAACGTGTGTCTGCAACTCAGAGAGCATCAAAGGAGTGAGGCAGCAGCTGAGCAGGGCGCCCCAAAGGTGAACCAGAACCAAGTGAAGCAAAAAGGGCTTCGGCTGCTTACTGGGCAGGGCGCCCTCAGCAGCCAGGGCGCCCTCAGCAGCCAGGGCGCCCCGCGCCCAAGTCTGCGAAGCTTCATCTTTATCCACAGCCGAGATTTCTGCGCGGAAGAAGTCAGCCAGGGCGCCCTCTGCGACCAAGGCGCCCCCAGAGTCAAACTTATCCCTATTCGGATGGGATAACGTTTGACCGAGCTAAAAGCGGATCGCTTGACACGTGGCAGGGCGCCCCCGACGTCCAGGGCGCCCCGAGGTGCTATAAATAGCACCCAACGCCCAAGCCTTCAATAACAACTTCGAACCAACGCTTCCACGCTCTTCTGTGCTCACGCCTTGCTCCGGAAACTGCCCAACTCGAGCCGACGACGTCCCGCTGCTCCGGAAAGTCAACCTACAACCGGACGTCGGTAAAAGAAGAGTTTTTCTATTAAAAGTTTATGGTGCTATACTTGTAAATCTATTCTTGTAAACTGATTTTGCGCTCATATAGAATTGCCCAAAGTAAACGATCAACGATCGTGGGCCTTGGAGTAGAAGTCGACCTAGGCTCCGAACCAAGTAAAAAAGTACTGTGTTCGCGTGTTTTATTTCTTTCCGCTGTGCAAATTGCTCTTGTTAAATCCGAAAGTTTTCAGAGCGGGGTAGTTCAAACTGGTGCAACCACCAGTTTGAAAGTTTTTCGGATTTACAAAATTCTTTATCTTATTTCTTTTCTTTTTTATCAACACCACTACATCTTTTCCGCCTTTTATTTTAAAAATAAATAATATCTGTGGCTGAATTTAAAATATCCTTACGTCTTTTTCAATTTTGAATTCTCATTTTTTCACCATAAGTTAGAATTGTTAAAACAATCAACTTTTGAAAATTTATCATAAATTTTTTTTTATTATTATTTTAATATTATTTTTCTCAAAATTCGTGCTAAGCAAACTTTTTCCCAAACAGTAAATTCTTACCGTTTCATCATTAATCAGAATTAATAAAGTCAATTTTTTCAAAAATTAGTCATAATTTTCTTTCCATTTTTTTAATTATTATTTTACCTCGAAATTCGTGCAAACTCCTTTTTGAGCTAGTATTTTTTTTCCTCCCGCACTACTAATCCAAGACCAAGTCTTGGTACATTTTTTGTTATTTCTTGTGTGTACGAGGTTTAGAGTTAATGGCCAACCAAGAGTGGAACAGTGTTCGTCCACCGCTATTCTCCGGCGAGAACTTCAAATCTTGGAGAAATCAAATGGAGTCCCTTCTGAAGGCCCACATGGACTTATGGTGGATCATCCAAACGGGGTTCACATTTCCCACAGAAGAAGGAACATTGATCACTTGGGACAAAATGGATGAACCAACACTAAGGAAGATCGAGACAGATGCAAGGGCTACTGCAATCCTACAATGTGGCCTAACCAATGAAGAATTGAAGCGGGTCGGATCCTTCAGATGTGCTAGAGAAATCTGGGAAAAACTGATTGACCTTCATCAAGAAATTTCAGATGAAGAAGAAGATCAGGTAAGTTATCTTGCCCTTTCGGTTCAAGAACAAGCAGCTGAGATTGACTCGACACTCGACATCGAAATCGAACCAGAGTCAAACGATGAATTGACTGAGACAAAAAGGGTAACCAATTTCGAATCGTTTTCTGAATTAAAATTAAATATTCAAGCTGATACTGCAATGGTCGAGGAAGGTATAATTTTTATTGCAGGAAAAACTCCAAGAGAACCACCAAAGAAGAAGATTCAACCTGTACCTGAGTCCAACTCAGACTCAGAATTTGACGACAAAGAAGGAGATCGAACCAAACCTGTCCGGTCAGCTCGTGATCACTACAAGATGCTAAAGGCACAAAAAGGAAAGACGGCAAGTATAAAGGGGGAGATTCCCAACCGGGAATCAAAAGGTAAATTTACAGTATTTAAAAATCCATTATTTATCTCAAACAACGTAATTAATTCATATAAATTTAATAAGTTAGAAAATTTAATTCATAATCTTGCTGATTTCGAAAATCCGGAGTATTACTCCAATTGTGACCTTACCTAGACAATTGTTTGTTTTAATTATGTGTTTCTTTTTATTTCAGTTATTTATTTTTTTGCTTAAAATTAGGAATGGTTAGTTTAAGGACAAAACATTTTAACTGAAATTTGAACAACATAGTATTGGGTGGCGGTGAGATGATAGTACGTTAGGGAAGCCATCTTGGCGGAACTAGCCGAAGCTACCGATCCAAGACCCAAACTAGTTAGACCAGAATTTATCAAAAAGTAATTTTGAAGATGAAATTTCACTAAAAGGCTTTGTCTAGGAAAGGATTGATGATCCAATAAGGCTACGGCCAAAGAAGGCCTTGTGCCTCGCCAAGACCTAGAAGCCAATTTTTGAAATTCAGATTCAATTTACTCTTTGTCAAATTCGAATCTAACACAAATTTTCAGTTAATCTTAGATTCAAATATTCTTTTTCAAAATAAATTCAAAACTAATTATTTTCAAATTTAAGTTAACTAATTAAAATATTTGTCTCACAAAACCCATAAGGTTAACATGCTTGATCACGTAGAACTGGGTGAGACATCTAGGACCTAAAAGCAAAATTCACCATCCTTTTAAATAAAAAGGTTTGCAAAAGTTATTCAAAATTTTTCAAATTAATTCAGTTTGCTGTACCTTCCTTTCATCTCTATTTTTAAAATATTAAATTTCATGTTAAAATAGACCCATTTTAAATAGAATCTTGTTTGGTTTAGTTATTGATTGGTAAAACATAGTCAACTGAGTCAAGCTTGGGGAACACAGTCAAACCCTAGTCAACATAGTCAAACCTGGTCAACACTGAAGTTCCTTAAAGAACTTAGATAAAAGTCAGACTGTGTCAGATACAGGGGGAGTTTCTTTTAATACTTTTCAAAAAATTAAATTATTTTTCAAATACCTTATGCTCTAAATCTTATTATCATCTCGATAAGGTTTTCAAAAATTGATTCAAAAACCTTTGTATACTACTAACTCTTTGAAAAATTATCATCATTTCAAAATGATTTTCGAAAACTATGCTATCATTCCAAGTTGTGTTTTCAAAAATTATCTTCTTGAAAATTACCATACTTTTATTCAAAACTATTCTCTTGATTCTGATAAACCCTAAAGACACAGAGGAAGGTTCACTACATAATTTACTAGGACTCCTAGGATGTGTCAAATTTAGGGGGAGGCTGAATCAAAAGAAGAATTTCTGAAAAGTTTTTATTAATAATTATCTGTTTTGAAATTATTTAATAACATATTTTCATGAACTATATTCAAAATCCTTGCTGAAAATATAAGTCTTTTCAAAATGCTATTATTGTTGTGGCTTATGAAATTATGTTCGAAATAATATTTACTTGGGTTGGAGAATTTCCAGGACACTTAGGAAAATATCCTTGTAGTCAACAAGGCTTCCTAGGATTGTGTCAGACTGGAAAAGAAACCTAGTCAAGTAAAATATTATATTTTTCAAAGTCTAATACGTTTCAAAAATTATTTATATTTCTCAAAGTCTAATAGTTTTCAAAAATGGCACTTAGACTTTCCAAAAAGGCTCAATCTGTTTTTTTAAAGTACTTGCAAAAATTGCATATTTTTTTTCCAAAAGTAGTTATACTTTTAAAAAAGGCATACTATCTTTTAAAAGTACTTCTATATTATGTTTAAAAGTGCTTGCATGCATACTTTTCAAAAGTACTTATATTTTCCAAAATTTGCATAATATCTCAAAATATAATGTTTTAAAAAGTTCTAATACTTTTCCAAGGCAATAGTGTTCTAAGTACGTGAATATTCTAAAGACTTGGCTAAAAATACAAAATCCTTTTTCAGAATTGTACAATATCTTTCAAAGCGGAGTCTTTTTAGTGCAATTTAATCTGTGTGCTTTCAAAATTATACTAAGTATTTTTATTTTCAAAACTCATAAGCTCTGATACACACAATTATTCCTTAAATCTTTTTTTCAAAAAGTTCCTTACTGATATATGACCAAGAGAGAGAAAATTTCAAATTTTATCTTGTTTTCACTAAGTACTTTTAAGTGCTTTAAAATTGGTCTAAGCATCTTCAAAGTACTTTCAAGCACTAAGTGCAGTTATTTTGAAAATATTTCTAAGTAAAATTTTTCCTTAGTAAACAAAGTTTGTCTGAGCAAAACCTTTGGGAAATTTTTGACAAATGTTTCTAAGTAAGGTTTTCTTAGTAAACAGATCTATGTTTCAGCAAAAACTTGTTTATTTAAAGGTTTTCCAAGTAAAAATGATTTTTAATGCACAAAATATGTTCTAAGTAAAATTCTCTATGAGTGCAAAAGTTGAAACTTTTTAAGGAAAACTTGTTTTCAAAATGTTGGCTAAGTAAGTTACGGTTAAGTTTTTCTTGAAAACTATGTTACAAGTTTTTGCAAGTTTTTTCTAAAATATAAGTAGAAGAGTTATCACATTAAGGGGGAGCTTCATGTATTTTCAAAACATCCATTACTTTGAAAATTATGAAATCCATTACTTAAAGTTTCTTTTGAAAACTATGCTTTTGAACTTCTTTACTTAAATTTATTTTGGTAAAACTCAAACCTCCCTATTAGATACCTTGTTCACCCATGTTTATTTTTGATATATGTCAAAGGGGGAGGAAAGGTCAAAGTTAAGTATTATAACACAAGTACTCAGGGTTTTAGGGGGAGTATAAGAAATAAAGGTTTTTTCATGAGAAATAAAAGTTTTTTTCAAATGTTTTACTTAACATTGAATTGTGTAAAATTGCTATACTTCATTTTTACATTATGTTCTTAACAATTATAAAGTTTTTTTACTTAACTTTGAATTGTGTTGCCATAATCAAAAAGGGGGAGATTGTTGGTGCAGGAAGCACCATATCGAACCTGGTTTTGATATTGGCAAAGGATTCAAAGTTAAGTTTATTTGTGATCTAACGTTGTTCACTGAGTGTGCAGAAAAAGCCCTAGCAAAGGACTGCTAGGCACTTGGCGAAGGAATGCCAGGATACAAAGTCCTAGCGAAGGAATGCTAGGCAACTGGCGAAGGACTGCCAGTATCCAAGCCCTAGCGAAGGACTGCTAGGCAACTGGCAAAGGACTGCCAGTATCAAAGCCCTAGCGAAGGACTGCTAGGCAACTGGCGAAGGACTGCCAGTATCCAAGACCTGGCAAAGGACCGTCAGGCAATAGTCCAACCAAAGGAGCGGTTGGCATCAGGTACATTCTCCCGAGAGGAGTAGGTGAGGACGCGTTCCCCGTCAAGGGAACAGTAGGCGTCGGTTCGACCTAGGGCTCCATTTTGGAGACCAAAGTCAGAACCAAGACAGCTAAGGCTGTATAAACTAATAATAAATTATTTTATTGTGTGTTGGACTAACCCTGGATGCAGGACCGAAGGAACGTGTGTCTGCAACTCAGAGAGCCTCAAAGGAGTGAGGCAGCAGCTGAGCAGGGCGCCCTGAGTGTCCAGGGCGCCCTGAGTGTCCAGGGCGCCCTGAGTGTCCAGGGCGCCCTGAGTGTCCAGGGCGCCCCAAGGTGAACCAGAACCAAGTGAAGCAAAAAGGGCTTCGGCTGCTTACTAGGCAGGCGCCCTCAGCAGCCAGGGCGCCCTCAGCAGCCAGGGCGCCCCGCGCCCAAGTCTGCGAAGCTTCATCTTTATCCACAACCGAGATTTCTGTGCGGAAGAAGTCAGCAAGGAGGCCCTCTGCGACCAGGGCGCCCCCAGAGTCAAACTTATCTATTCGGATGGGATAACGTTTGACCGAGCTAAAAGCGAATCGCTTGACATGTGGCAGGGCGCCCCCAACGTCCAGGGCGCCCCGAGGTGCTATAAATAGCACCCAACGCCCAAGCCTTCAATAACAACTTCGAACCAACGCTTCCACGCTCTTCTGTGCTCACGCCTTGCTCCGGAAACTGCCCAACTCGAGCCGACGACGTCCCGCTGCTCCGGAAAGTCAACCTACAACCAGACGTCGGTAAAAGAAGAGTTTTTCTATTAAAAGTTTATGGTGCTATACTTGTAAATCTATTCTTGTAAACTGATTTTGCGCTCATATAGAATTGCCCAAAGTAAACAATCAACGATCGTGGGCCTTGGAGTAGGAGTCGACCTAGGCTCCGAACCAAGTAAAAAAGTACTGTGTTCGCGTGTTTTATTTCTTTCCGCTGTGCAAATTGCTCTTGTTAAATCCGAAAGTTTTTCGATATTCACCCCCCCCCCCTCTATCGGTTCTCTCGATCCAACAGTGTATTCTAGTGTTCCCGTGTAGGCTTGCTAGAGGAAGGTTGAATAGCCCTATAAATTCAAACTATATCTTTTGCAAGTTCTTCGGCAAAGCTAGACAGATTAGTTTAAAGTACAATTAAAATAAATATGAACAACTAACAGAAATAGTAAGAGACTCAGATTTATTTGGTTGCAACTAAGGTGGTTGTTAATCCAAGACGTTGAAAAAGTTCCGTATGAAAAACACCTTCGTTATAGACAAAGAAGCCTCTTTTAGACTCTTGAAAGCTCAAACAAAGACTAGGAATTTGTATTACGGTTATTGTATCTTCTTCCTAGCTCTAGGGGCTATTTATAGTCCAAAACAAGAAGTTACCGTTGTACTGACGTGGTCCTGAGGTGCCTTAGTTGTGATCTGAGTTACGTTAGTTAGATAATGACGGTGATCGAAGGTCGGCAAGAGGACGGTGAATTGTCCATGAAAATAAAAAGCTCTATCTTTTGTTTCGTCTTAAACAAAGATGTTTGATAGTTAATACAAATAATAAATAATATTGAAAATATAGCCAACTTAAAATAAAGAGACAGTCAGAATTTTACTTGGTTTGCAACCAAGAAGGTTGTTATTCCAAGGTAGAATATAGCTCGTATCTCCTAAATAAACTCCTTCGGGTGGAGAAGCCTCTTACATAAGAAAAAGCTCAGAAAATGAAAAAATATTTCTAAGGGGTAAAAAGAGGTTTAATTTTTGAGTGAAAAACATGCTTTATCAAAAATATTTTTGCCTAAAGAAAAAATATTTTCGAAAGTAAATTTTCAAACATAGTTTTCTTAATGGTAGAAATACAACTTGTCATTCACAAAAAATTTGATTTTTTGAAAATAGTTTCTAAGTATTTATAAAATTAAAATTTTGATTTTTGATGAAAATTTCATAGAAATTTGTATAACAGTCGAAAAATTCAAAAACGAATTAACTCTAGAAATAAATAGAATAGATTTTCATTATTCAAGAATTTCTAAAATAATTTATTTAATTTCTAACTACTAAGCATAAAAAAAATCTAAAAATTTAAAACAGATTTGAGGATCCAATATAAATCTTTACCTACTGATTTATCAAAAATTTAGATGAAATATAATTTTTGGATACTTTTACAATTTGGCCCCTATGATTTCTCAAATATGAATTCAGTCCTCTAAAATATTTAACCTTTGGACTAGATGAACATTTGAACATACATGATTTTTCAACAATTTAATTTGTTCTTTTATTTTATCATTTTTATGCTTTAATTGATCATATAGTTCTAGTAGACATCAGAGGCTAATTTTCTTTTTAAGTCTATATTTTTATTTTTTGATATGCATAGTAATTTAGTCATTTATTTGATACCATGATATAACTGATCAGGAGGTAATGGGCATACCTCACTTACCATGCCGTGTTCGAAGTTGGAACCTCCCCCTTTATCATGTTTTCTTCTAAAGTAGCTCCCCCTTCATTGATGCTCTCTTCTTGGTGACTTGCCATAAGTGCTAGTCCAACGTACTCTTTGAGTTCGAACTCTGATGACGAATCGTCCCACATAGCTTTCAAGTTCTTGTTTTTGGACTTATTTTCTTTCTCCTTCTTTTTGTTTTTCAACTTCAGATAGTGGTCCTTGATGTGTCCTTCTTCGTCACAATGGTAGTATCTGACTTGCCTTTTTCTAGGAGTGTGTTTTTGCCCTACATCTTATTAAATTTCTTAGATTTAAAATATTTACTTAACTTTCTTACCATATAAGTTGTTTCCTCTTCATCAGTTGAAGATTCTTCATCCTGTTCGATTTTTCTTGTCTTTAGGGCGATGTTGCCCAACTTTTCTTTTCGTCATGCACACCGAGATTCATGAAGTTTGAAAGTAGAAAATAAATTTTCTAGTATACTTACTTTGACGTCCTTGGAAATATAGTAGGAGTCGACTAACGACATCCATTCTGATGTTATGTGGAAAGCATTCAGAGCATACATTAACGAATCTCGGTTTGTTACTTTTTTCTATATTCATGAGTCCAATGATTAGCTCCTTAATATTCACATGTAGTTCGGCCACCATTTCTCCTTCTTTTATCTGGAGATTTGTTAACTCATTTCAGAGTAGATCTCTTCGTGCTCATTTGCTTCCGAGGTTCCTTCATGCAATTCCAGAAACTTCTCCTAGAGCTCTTTTTCAAATGTGTATGCACCGATTCGGTTGACTTCCTACTGGTAACATGGTTAGCAAATGGAACTCTGCATTTCCATTGGCTACGAAGTCAACTTGCTCTTTCTTTGACCAGAGGTGCTCTTGCTTATCTTCGAGCGCCATAAATCATTTTTCATGATATGTAATAATTCAAAATTTATTTTAAAAAAAAATACCTCCATCCAACATTTCCATATCGCAAACTCCATCATGAACTTTGGCAAGTAGATGCTCATTTCCATTGTCTTTTTACTTTAGGGGGATGAATAGCCCTACAAATTCAAACTAGATCTTTTGCAATATCTTGGAAAAATGATTAATTAGTTAAGCAATTAATAAAAAAACACTTTAACAACATAAAAATAAAGAGGCACTAGAATTATTGGTTGCAACTAGAGTGGTTGCTAATCCAAGGTAATTGAAAAGCTCCATTATACATATCTCCTTTGGTGTAGACAGAGAAGCCACTTACAGACTTTTGAAAGCTCAAAAAACACAAAGAAATTGATTATAAGTTGTTGTTTTGTAATCCTAGTTTTAAGGGACTATTTATTGCCTGAAGATGAAGTTACTATTATTCTGACATGGCATTGAGGTGTCTCAATTGTGATCTAAGATGCCTCAATTGAATAAGATTTATCCATGGTAGTCAATGGTCACTCAACGATAACTGTTGATCTGAGGTGTCTCAATTGCAACCCAAGGCGCCTCAAGTCGGAATTAGGCGCCTCAGTTGGGAATTGAAGCGCCTCACTTCTACGTTTGTGTAGAACTCTATCCACTCAACTGAGGTGCCTTCACAAGTGACTAAGATGTCTTAGTTGACCTTTTGGTCAAAGTCAACACCCATGTTGACTTTTTACCTTTTGTCTGCTTGGGTGATTTCCAGCCATCCAGAGTTATGCTCACCCGAACCCAATTTCGACCTTCTTCTCAAATTG
This sequence comes from Boesenbergia rotunda, assembly GCA_024364735.1. NCBI lineage: Eukaryota > Viridiplantae > Streptophyta > Magnoliopsida > Zingiberales > Zingiberaceae > Boesenbergia > Boesenbergia rotunda. The sequence continues at coordinate 225,197 of JAGFNQ010007690.1, read as the reverse complement.
CTTCCTTCCCAGCTTCTCATCCCTCGGATGTCGCGCATGCCCTTCTCGTCCGCCGCTGTACTCATCCATAACCTCTGTGTCTCTCGGATGCACTGATTCCGTCGGCTCCCTTCCCCATGTCATCCTTCTCGTCTGCTACATCATCCGCTTAACTTTTTGTACTCCTAAGCTCCTACACACTTAGTCACAAGGATAAAAAATAACCGTGTCCTAACTTAACTTAATTGATCACATTAAAACTATCCTGGGATACTTGCACTATCTATTAGATTTATTAAAATTTTTGGAGGAATATAATTCCTATGTACTTTTGTGATTTTGCCCCTATGAATTTTCAAATACTGATTAAGCCTTTTAGTATATCTGTTTTGGAAGGAATCGACGTCGACGTCCAGTCACCAGGGTTAACCCACGAGGATGATGAGGAAAGAGGAAAAGCTTCTACCCTGCGAGATTAACACGAGCGTTAGGGGAACACGCCGGAGGTTGTCCGGTGTAGCCCACTTCGACGCTCAAGTCAATGCCTGAACTCTTAGATAGGAGAAAGTAACGAAAATAGTATGAGTTGGAATGTGTGTAACCCCTTTACCTGGGGGGTTGGAGTACCTTTAATACCTGAGGTGGCTGTCCCACGTGCCCCACATTCTTCTCCATGTCCCCTCAATTATCGGTTACTGGATAATCTTTGTAACAGTCATCACAGCCATTCGGTCTAGACCGTTGCGATGATTGGGCCTTTAATGACAGTGTCTTATGGGTCATGATTATCTCATGATATTGAGCGATGATTATCCACAAATATGAAGAAAGGGGGCAGTTACTCGAGGTTGAGTGCTCCTTGGGCTCTGCTACCCCAAGGCGATCTCGGGGTCTTTTGGCCCGGGGGATCCCGGCGTTAGCCTTCTCGAGGTGATCTCGGGACCTGATCGCCCGAGGTGATCTCGGGCGTGTGTCCTCCTAGAGCGATCTCAGGTGCATGTCTACCCGAGGTGGTCTCGGGTATCTACCTTCCCGAGGGGGCCTCTGGAGTCCGGGAAAGAGAGTCGTTAAGACTCGGTGGATCTTACCACATAGCTTCTTCAGTCCACGAGTCAGCCATGGGGTGCTCAACCTCATCACAAGTCTCTCCCTTCAAGTCTAATTGAAGGAAGTGAGGCTGATTGATTAGACTAGTGGTGTAGGGAAGAAGCTATGCTATGGTGGGTCCTGGCCCCATTACTACTCCATTGGTGGCACGCTGGGTTCGAGGAATCGAAACATTAGACCCGGGGTCCGAGGAGGTCTCTTGAACTGATTCATAAAGGTTCGTGAATTCTGAGGCGCCGTAGAAGCATGCCAATCGTCGGCGATAAACAAAAAGGCGACACTTCTAGATTGGCGTCCATTATTGCCCCTGTGTCGTGTCCTCATTAAACGCTCGAGGGCGGCTATCACTATAAAGGTGGAAGGCTAAACAGCTCTTCCCCCTCCATCCTTCCTTCCTCTTGTTAGAGCCCATGAGCAAGGAAGGGAAGAGAGGTCGTAGCCTAGAGGAGAAATCGGAGAGGGAGGAGGTTCGCTGCCCAGAGGGGCGCGAAGCCACTTCTGCACAGATTAAGCCAGGTGCTCTCAGAATCCCCTATGAAGCGTACAACCTTCCAGTACATCCTCCACCATTCCCCCTTCTAGCAGGGGTCGCTAGCATCATCGGAGAGCATAGCAGAGATGATATCGCATATTTCACCGGAGAACATAGCAGAGATGGAACCACATGTTTTACTGGAGAGTCCAAAAGAGACATAACATATTTCGTCGGGAGTATAGCAGAGATGATGTCATCTCATTCACCCGAGAGCATAGCAAACTCCCCCAGACTTTATATCAGAAAGTGTCTCCTGTTGGTTGCTCCCTGACCTACTTCAAATGCTCTCCACTGTTGGATCGGAGTAAATCGATAGAGGAGGGGTGAATATCAATCTAAATTTTTTTGGACAGTAAAGAGAAATACGCAGCGGAAATAGTAAAGCAAAGTCTCTAACACGATTTGTTTTACTTGGTTTGGAATAAAGATAATTTTTAAAGCATAAGCCTTTTTGAAAACATACATGATAGTGATTTAAAGCACCGTCTTTGAAAAACATTTTGAAATGATAATGGTTTTAAAGCACAAGGTTTTTGAAAAATCTAAATTTTTTTTAAAAAAAAACTCCCCCTGTATCTGACACCGTCTGACTCTATCTAAGTGCCTTAAGGGACTTCAGTGTTAACCAAGTTTGACTGATCAGTAACTAAGTTAATCAAGTCCTAGATCATAGTTTGATGAGTTAATTAAAGTGAATTTTGAAAGAAAATGTAAGATTTTAAACATTAATGAACTAATGACATAAAAAGCATGTTAACCAGAAATCATATTATAGCATAAAAAACAGCAAGATTAACTTTGACACAGGTATCTAAGATTTAGTTAAAATTTATGTTAGATTCAAATTTATCAAATAGTAAATTGAATTTAATTTTCAATAATCGACTTCTAGGTCTTGGCAAGCCACAAGATCTTCTTTGGCCGTAGCCTTATTGGAGCAACAACCCTTTTCTCGACAAAGCCTTTTACTGAAAATTCATCTTCAAGTTACTTTTTGAAAGATTTTGGTCTAACTAGTTTGGATCTTGGATCAGTAGGTTCGGCTAGTTCCACCAGACTAAACAGACCAAGTAGGACATACTTGACCTTATTAGAAGGGCTTCCCTAACGTACTATCATCTCACCTCCACCCAATACTATGTTGTTCAAATTTTAATTAAACCGTTTGTCCTTAAACTATCCAATTCTAAATCCAAGCATAATAAAAAAAACAAGCAAACATGACAAAAATGATCTAAGTTACATCATAATTGGAATAAAACTCTGGTTTTTTAAAATCAGCAAGATTGTGAATTAAGTTTTCTAACATATTAACCATAGCTAATTTATATGAATCAATCATATTATTTGAGGTAAATATTGGATTTTCAAATATTGAAAATTTATCTTTCTCGATTGTTTGTCCAGTACTCTTGTAATGATCACGAGCCAATTGAACCAGTTTGGGTCGATCTCCTTCACTGTTTTCTGATTCCGAGTCTGAATTGGACTCGGTTACTGGTTGAAGCTTCTTTGGTGGTTCTCTTGGAGTTTTCCCTGAACTAGAAATTACACCTTCCTAGACCATTACAGTATCAGTCTGATTATTTAATTGTAATTCTGGAAAAAATTTGAAATTGGTTACCATTTTTGTCTCAGTCAATTCGTCTTCTGACTCTGGCTCGAATTCGCAGTCAGGTATGGATTCTATCTCATCTTCTGATCCGGAGTCAATTTTGAAGTCGGGTGCCAACTCTGTTTCGGCTATTTGAGCTTGAGCCGAGTATGGAAAATAATTTACCTGATCTTCTTCTTCATCTGAGATCTCTTGATGAAGGCTAATCAATTTTTCCCAAATTTCTCTAGCACATCTGAATAGACCTACTAGTTCGAGTTGCTCCTTGGTTAGGCCACATTGTAGGATTGCAGTTGCCCTTACATCGGTCTCAATTTGGTTGAGGGTTTGTTCATCCAGTTTGTCCCACTCGATTGATAACTCATCCTCTACGGGAAGAGAGAATCTCGTTTGGATGATCATCCATATGTTCATGTGGGCCTTCAGATGGGACTCCATTTGACTTCTCCAAGAATTGAAATTTTCGCCAGAGAAGAGCGGTGGACAGGCGTTGTTCCATTCTTGGTTGGCCATTTAAAAAATTTTCCTGAAAAAAACTTACATGAAAACTTGTCCCAAGACGAGGTCTTAGATTAGCAGTGCGAAACAAAAATAATAACGGAAAAAGATCGAGTGGCGTTGCACCAACCTCGATTAACGAGAAAATTCGAGCGAGATAAATAATTTAAAATCTGAAAATCCGAAAAAAAATTCTCAAACTGGTGGTTGCACCAAGTTTGAGTCACCCGCTCTGATACCACTTGTTGGATCAGAGTAAATCGATAGAGGGGGGTGAATATCGATCTAAAATTTTTCGGACAGTAAAGAGAAATACGCAGCGGAAATAGTAAAGCAAAGTCGCTAACACGATTTGTTTTACTTGGTTCGGAGTCGCGGTCGGCTCCTACTCCAAGGCCCACGGTCCTTGACCGTTTACGTTGGGTAATTCTATATTCGTAGAAATGATTACAGTTTCGAGTACAGATATAGAATCGAAAAAAGCAGTTACAACACTTAAGAAAATTAACAGTTTTACCGACGACCGAAGTGGATGGAATATCGGAGCAGCGGGTCATCGTCGAGGCTTGAATCGTGAATGCAGAGCGTGCTGGAGCGTAGTGCTTGAGCGAAAGTGTTGAAAGCGAGAGTTGCAAGTTGTTTCCAAGCCTTGGGGATGAACCCCCTTTTATAGTCGTCTCCTGGGCGCCTGTGTTGAAGGGGGGTGCCTACACGTGATCTCTGTTGGTGCAATTTGCATCAGTGATGTCCTCCTCTGAGTGTTTCAATGTTTGACAATATGCTTAAGTCAGTGATACATTCATGGGAAGGGTAAGTCAAGAGAGGAGTACCAAAGTGAAAGAAAGTCCTAGTAAACCTAGGCAATAAGTCCTGGTTCGAAGAATTGGGCACTAAGTCCTGATCATGGATTGGGCACTAAGTCCTGATCATGGATTGGGCACTAAGTCCTGGTCGAGGGTTGGGCACCGAAGTCCTGGACTTAGGGTTTGGGCACGAAGTCTTGGTCCAAGGGATTGAGCAACTTAGCTGAGTGATGACTAAGGACAGAAGTAGAGATGGGTCGAGGTTCGGACGTCTCGAGATCCGAGAGTATCGAAGGCTAAGCAAAAGTCCTCCCGAATGGACTGGGTGGCAATCGTCTCCTGAGAGGAGTAGGTGAAAGGCATGTTCCCGGGGGTGGGAACTTGCGTCAGTTCGACCTAGGGTTTAGCGGAAATCCGAAGTCAGAACCAAGTCCTTAAGGTTAAGAATATGTGTATATTTGCTTTGTATTTGTGTATCTTGCAGGTACCTAGAATGGAAGGCAAAACAGGCAAACAACACACAATGGGGCTGGATCCCAACTAGCTAGGTGCCCCCATTGAAGGGGGCGCCCTAATGGAGCTAGGCGCGGCCATCAACTGGGGCGCCTCAGTCAAAGAAGGTAGAGCAGGTTTAGTCAAAGAAGGCAGAATAGGCTTCCATTCAGGCACCCCCATCGATACAGGCGCCATGGTTCAAAGTTGTATTTACTGCTGCGAGTTCGAAGTAGAGATAAGCTTTGACTGGGGTCATTGAGGCACCCGGGAGGTCCAGGGCACCCTGGTTAGAGGGCTTATCTGTTGCGGCGAGTTCGGCGCAGAGATAAAGTTTGACCAAGCCCATTGAGGTGCCCCGGTGATCACAGGCGCCCCAATGAAGCCTATAAAGGGGGCTTCGACCCTAAGGCTCAGGATAGAACTTCCAAACACGATTCTAAGCTTCCCAAGTGACGATAAAGCGCTAACGACAAAGCTCTACGACCAGGAGGCTCCAGGAAGAAGTGCGCGGCACTTCAGAGGTCCAGATCGGCCGGGCATTCGATCATATCTGTTTTGGTTTAATTTACTTTCTGTATTCAATTTTGTTAATACTTTTTGTTTATAACTATTGCAATGTAAGACGGGTTTCTCCGCCTCCGGAAAGTCTGGAAAGGAGACCATTAGTGGACGGGCATTCTCGTGCATAGGCCTTGGATGTACTGACCCTGGGGGGTCAGGAACCAAGTAAAAAATCCCGCGTGCAATCTGTGTTGTTGTTTGTTTTCTTCGTTCTATATATTTTCCGCTGCACTAACTCTAAGTATAGAATGATGATCCGAAAGATGATTTCCACGAAAGTTTTTTTTGGTCGATATTCACCCCCCCCCCCCTCTATCGATGGCACCGGTCCTACAGCCTCTCCTGCGCGAACTCTAATCCGCAAGCTCGATCAGCGCTTATCCCCTTCATTGAGGCGCCTGAGCTGTCTGGGGCGCCTGTGTTAACACAGGCACCTAGCTTGACTTGGTCCATAGGCTTTCGTGGTAGTTTGCATCGATGGTCTTGGTTTGGCCTTGCACTGGGGCGCCTGTGACCTTACAGGTGCCTAGCCCAGTCAAGCGCCTCCTTCCAATGAGGCGCCTGAGCTGCAGAAACACAGTCCCTTCGTTTCCTGCACCCAGGGTTAGTTCTAAAACACAAGAAGCAAATATATATATGATATGTTAGACATTATTTACAGCCTTAGTTATCTTGGTTCTGACTTTGGGTCTCCCAAATGGAACCCTAGGTCGAACCGATGCCTAATGTTCCCTCCTACGGGGAGTGTGTCCTAACCTACTCCTCTCGGGAGAATTTACCTTTTTTGCCAACCGACTCCTCCGGTTGGACTTTTGCCCAGCTTTACTCACTAGGTCTTCGTGCCCAGTCCGTGACCAGGACTTAGTGCCATGCTTTACTCACCAAGTCTTCGTTGCCCAGCCCTCGGCCAGGTCTTAGTGCCCAGTCCACGACCAGGACTTATTACTCAACCTTATGTCAGGACTTAGTTGCCCAGCCCGCGGCCAGGACTTAGTGCCCAATTCTTAGAACCAGGACTTCGTGCCTAGTGTTCCTAGGACTTTTCCTGCACACTTGAGTAAAATCGTTAGAGCACCAATAATACTTAACTTTGAACCCATTGCCAATATCAAAACAAGGTTCGATATGGTGCTTCTGGCACCAACATCCACCTCTTGATCGTGCAACCCCCCTCCCCCTAAGTTTTGTGGAATCCATCGACCGACCCTGCTCCGCAACGGTTGAAGCAAGGTTTCACATTACCATCTCCGCAGATTCGACGGACGGGAGTGTTGTTGCCGGACGTCCACCCCAGTTTCCCTGGTGCCAATCTAGCATGGTATGTTAGGGCAATCGGCCCAAGTATGATCTGGAGGATCATGGGTTTTAATGTGTGTATCAATATGGTTAAGTTAGGGTTTTATTGTGTTCTAATATGTGTATGTGATTATGCAGGTTTAAAAGTATACATAGACTTGGTTGGATATCTTCAGGTACGGTGAAGGGTGGCATGGAGACAAGTCGTGGGCTTGTGTGCACATCCGAGGGACCATGGACAAAGCAGGAACGATGAGCCAAGGGAAGCGAACTTTGAGGCGTACGTGAAGGATGACATAGAGGCAAGCCGCGGGCTTGTGTGCGCATCTGAGGGACGAGTGCCAAAGTCAAAGAGGGCTTGAAGGCAACAGATCGAGGTTGCTGGAGCTGGGACGATGAGCCTAGGGACGCATACTTCAAGGCATGCGTGAAGGATAGCGCGGAGGCAAGCCAAGGGCTTGCGTGCACATCTGAGGGACGGGAGCCGAAGATGAAGAGGGCGTGAAGGCAATAGATCGAGACTGTTGTTTGAGGAGTCAACCAAGTCGTGAGCGTACAAGTTCTAAGAGATTGTACTCGGGAACTAAGCCGGGAGGGTTCGAGTGCGGAGAGAAATGTACTCGGGAAGGGTAACCCTAGGCTTAGGAGTGGACCAATTGACTGCCCCAGGGGCAGTCGACTGGTGTGGCCAAAATTCGAAATGTCAACTATGAAAATTTGAATTCAAGAAAGACTTTCAGCCTCGAGCTCTATTTAAGGGAGCACGTTTAAGGCCTTTTCTCCTTGGTGAAACTTGTTTGGTCAAATATTATTAGTAGCCTCTATTGCTCAGGTAGTGTCCAGATGTTGTGGTGAGGTTTCTCCACCCACAAGGAGCGACAAGAGCTAGCCGGAGGTGCTCCGGGGAATCATCCACCGAAGGATTAGGGATCGTCCACCTCACGAACAGCCGTGGAGTAGGAGTTTTATCTCCGAACCACGTAAATCAGTGTGTTCCTCTTATTTTTAGTTTATGTTTATTACACTTGCGCACTAACTTCGTAGGAGGAAAAATCGAAGAAAAGCAATTCACCCCCCCCCCTAGCTTGACGGTCACGGTCCTAACAAGTGGTATCAGAGCGAAGGTCCCTCATCTACGGACTAACCGTCGAGAGAGCAACAAGATAGAGGAAATGATGATTGAAGACAAGTTTGGTGATGACATCAACATCCCACCTCCCTACGATCGCGAAGATTTCGACTATTGGAGGATGCGGATGAAGATATGGTTTGGCATGGATTGGGAGTGCATAATGGTACTAGAAGAGTCATTCCAAATTCCAAGAGATAAGCATGGGAAAAGACTTCGACCTAGATATTGGACTAAGGAGCAACAAAGTCAATCAAAGGCCAATGAGAAGGTAATTGTCATATTAATTGATATTTTGCCTAAAAATGTATTGAGTGGTGTAGGTGAATATGAAAATGCATATGAACAATGGAACAAGATGAGAAAACTTCATGAAAACTCTACACGAGCTCAAATAGTGGAAGAGCCCAAGGAAGCAAGATCAATGGCTCAAGAAGAGGAAGAGGAAAGGAATTCATCCATTGCATCACGTGAAGTGGCTCAGGAGAGTGAGAGATCATCCACTTCATCAAGGGAACAAGGAGAGGCCTCTACTTCAAGGATTGAGGGGGAGGAGAGACCCACTTCAATGACAGAGGAAGATAAAGCTCCTACCTCCACCAAAGTCAAATCAAAAGATCACATCATGTGCTTTGGATGCAACAAAAAGGGATACTACAAGGACAAGTGTCCGTTAGGTAGGAAGGAGGTAAACCCTAAGCCAAAATCAATTTATTTAAAATCTAACATGGATTGTAGGGAAAAGAAGGAGAAAAAGCACATTAGGTGCTATACTTGTGGGGAGCTAGGGCACTATCACACCAAGTGTCCAAGAAAAGGAGAGCTCAAGAAAATGGAGCATTTGAGAAGATGGGGAAAGGATGAGAGGAAGAGAAGCTCACATTAAGGGGGAGCTCCAAGGGTAAGGGAGGTAATCTCTAACTTTAAAAATGTTTCAAACTCCCTTATGCATAATATAAATGATAAAAATTGCTTGCCTATGTGTAATTTTAGTTTCAAGTATCATGATAGAAATAGAGTTACTATTGCGTGCAAAAATTCTAAGAAACTCATGTATCATGATCAATCTAGAAATGTTGGACCTAAGGACCAAGGCATTAACCTTAAGAAAGGGAGACACATGCCTAGAAAAATGGATAGACCTAGGAATACGTGACAATAAGGTTGAGAAGTTAGAAAGGAAAAATCAAGTTTTGCGGGCAAAGCTTGATAAATTGGAAAAGAATCTAGATAGACTCATTAGGGGGTCCAAGGGGTTAGGTATGGTACTGGATGGTCACCACCTTAGAAATGATAGACCGGGTCTAGGATGTCAATCTACGAAGTCAAGTGCTAAGGAAAAGTCATATGCAAGGATGTCAATGATTATAGCAAGGGAAAGACCAAAAATGGCAAGGAAAAGTCATTCAAAGGGGAAAAGAATAACTTGACTAAGAAAAAGATATACAAGGTCAAGAGAGTGAGAGTTGAAGGTCAAGAAGCACCGGAGGTACACCGGTGTGGGCTTGCCTATGTAGAAGAGTCATCTAGGGAGGTGACTAAGGACAGCTCAAGAGAAAGCTCTAGAAGTCAAAATGGGATCCATGGTCAATGGATCTCAGGAGGATTCCTCCTAGGAGATTAGATGGACTATGGAATGTGCCAATGGGTTTGGAAGGCTAGTGTGAGTCTTAATCCTAGTGAATTGGCACATTAAAAGGAGGGTTGTGGAGGAAAAGATGAAAATAGAATTATATTGTGTGAAAATTGATTTTTAATGTGTAAATGTAATATAAATCAGTGCTAGAAATGTATTGTGGTTAAGTATGGGAAGATATATCAAGGAGAGGTCAAATCTAGAATTTTAGGCCAAGGATGAATTGAGTCATTAGATGGTTTTGAATTTCGTGTCAATCTTGGAATCGGGAGTAAATTTACTTGAAAACGTATGTTTCCCAAGAAGACATAGGTATTACTAATCTCTCCATAAAATTTTAGATTTTTTTGGAGATTTATGGTTTTAATTAGGCATTTCTGAAATTAGGACAAAAAGTTGGAATCCGGGAACCAATCGACTAGTTCAGAACCAATCGACTGGCCTAGTATAGATCAGGAATTGAGAAATCGAAATTACCAGTCGACTGCCCTTTGGGCAGTCAACTGAACATTCTGTTCGTTTTTAAAAGGAAATAACCGCGCGTGGGTGGCCGAACCTAGGGTTTTCAGTGCCACCCCCTGCGAGTCTTCGTCTCTCCCGACCTCCCCTCTTGCTTCAAAGTCTTCCCAAGCCCTGTGATCACCTTCCTAGCCTCCCTCTACCTCAGATCTGAGTCTAGGGTTGAAAGAACCTCTCTTCTCAAGTTACTCTTCATCAATCTCCCCACCATGCAACGAAGGGAGAAACGATAATGAAGTATTTGCTCTATTTTTCCTGTTCAATTCATGATTCATAACTAACCCTCTACCTTTGGCAAGTTTTCTTTGTTATTTTCCATGATTGGGTCATGGTTGGTATATGCATGGGTAATTGCATTTTAGGGTTGTTCAAAAGAGAAGAATTGGTGAGGGTAGTTCGCAACAAGCTGTCGTAGATCCTGCGGTCCCTCGGTTCCGTTCCGAGGAGTGCCGACAGAGATTTGCCGATAATGAGTTTGTCTTAATGAATTGTAGATATCTAAATAGGGCATACTTCCAAGAGAACCCCCCCCCCCCCCCGCATTGCTGAGATGATCACATATTTTAGACTAGAGCAGCTAGTATATTGTCAGCACCCTGTTAATCTGGACTTGTGCAAGAAATTTTATGCAAATCTGACATGCGTGGGTCCCGATGATGGGACCTATGAGTCCATGGTGGTAGGTGTCATCATTCCCTTTTCAGCTGCAATCCTAGGTTCATTTTTAGGGTGTAGGGCTTCTAACCATGCATTTACATATTTTTCAAAAGTCACCGAGACTTTCACCTTCCCCAATGTAACCATAGACCAAATCCATCTCCATTATTTTTCAAGACATCGATGTGTGACACAGCGTATTTTTGAGGCTAAGAACATGACTCTTTTTAGCAATGTATTGTATAAAATTGTCCTAGATTGCATATTGCCTATTGTCACCAAGGGGAGGTCGAAGATTAGGCTTCCTCACTTGGTAATCATGTATGCATTAGAAAGGAGACTAGATATCGACATTACCTTGCATGTCTTCACATCCATTGTCCACTTTTCTCATAGTGTCAATGCCAAGATCTACATGTCTTTCATTTATATTTTGACCGAATTCTTTGAGTCTAGGGGCATTTGTACTACTAGGGGTGAGGTATATCGCTTGTCCAAGGACTACAACCAGATTGACTCACGACAGCTATCCTTGGCGGGGATTGAGTGCCGACAGGGGGAGATGGCCTGGAGACAGCGTTCTGATTCTTCTAGTTCTGATGAGGAGCCTGTTGCGGCTGCTGGAGTTTCACAGGAGCAGTTCTCCCTCCAGCAGTCCGAGGTACATGATCTGAGGGGGAGCTTTCAGACATTTCAACAGCGGCAGATTGAGATGCAGCAGCAGCAGACTGTTATTCAAGGAGTAGTTCAGGGCCTCACAGGGCAGTTTCAGGGGTTCCAGCAGAGACAGAATGAGATGTATGCGATGATGCAGAGCTGGAACCTCATGTATCAGGCCCCTCCTCCTCCTCTAGGCGATGAGATGTAGATCAGCATGACATAGGTGTAGTAGTGTTGAGAGTGTGTTGAGTTGATTATGTTATTTATTTATCTCTCAAACACTTGATTTGACATTGTAATGCTTAAAACTTCGGGGCTATGACCCTTGTGACTTTCATTATGCTTTAGTTTGACTTTTGTATGAAACTTTGGATGTATGCTTTCATATTATTTTATGAAGTTTTATTTCATGGCTTGGTATTGCTTATATAAATTGTTAAGTCATGTCTTTGATATTACTTATATTGTTTGCAATTCATGATTTGCTATTGAATGGTATGGTATTGCTATTATGGGCACAAAGGAAGGTTTATATATATATATATATATTATATATAATATATATTATATATATATATAATATATAATATATAGGGTTAAGGGATAAGAAGGGAGGTTTTATCATCTTGAGAATATATAAAGGAATAATTGATACAAAATAAGACTTTTCAAAAGAATTGGAGTTTATACCAAAAGTCAAGCATATTTGGTGTTTTTCACGAAATCATATTTTTCTAGGGTAGACTATATCCTAACAAATGTGCTTGTAAAGTTTTAAATTTTTCTGAATTTTATGGAATTTTCTGAAATTCGGCTGGAATTTCAGAAATGGCATGTATCAGTCGACTGCCCTTGGGACAATTGACTGATGTTTCTGTGGGGTTGTGAATTTCATAGACTAGTCGACTGATGTAAGGGCAGTCGACTGGTCTGGCTGTTGGTTGATTTCTGAAGGGTTTTTCAGAAATAGGATGAGTTCTTTTTGACACTAGGGTTAGGATTGCTTAGGACAATCTTTTTGATGGTGTCAAAGGGGGAAAACTTGTGGTGTTAAGTTAGGTTTGACTTAACTTGGTGTTGTGGAAAATTGAAAATTATGTGAAGGGCATAGGTTAAGGGGGAGATTGCCTCTTGTTTGTTGTTATGTCTATGATTTTCAATTGTTGTTGTTTTACCTAACTTAATCATATTGTCACACATCAAAAAGGGAAAGATTATTGGGGCAATCGCCCCAAGTATGATCTGGAGGATCATGGGTTTTGATGTGAGTGTCAATATGGTTAAGTTAGGATTTTATTGTGTTTTAATATGTGTATGTGAGTATGCAGGTTTGCAGGTACACATAGACTTGGTTGGATGTCTTCAGGTACAGTGAAGGGTGGCATGGAGGCAAGTCGTAGGCTTGTGTGCGCATCCGAGGGACCATGGACAAAGCAGGAACGATGAGCCGAGGGAAGCGGACTTCAAGGCATACGTGAAGGATGGAATGGGGGCAAGCCGTGGGCTTGTGTGCGCATTTGAGGGACGAGGGCCAAAGTCGAAGAGGGCTTGAAGGTGACAGATCGAGACTGCTGGAGCAGGGACGATGAGCCGAGGGACGCGGACTTCGAGGCATGTGTGAAGGATGGCATGAAGGCAAGCCGAGGGCTTGCGTGCGCATCCGAGGGACGAGAGCCGAAGATGAAGAGGGCGTGAAGGCAATAGATCAAAACTGCTGTTTGAGGAGTCAACCAGGTCGTGAGGGTCCAAGTGTTGAGAGATTGTACTCGGGAACTAAGCCGGGAGGGTTCGAGTGCGGAGAGAAATGTACTCGGGAAGGGTAACCCTAGGCTTAGGAGTGGACTAATCGACTGCCCCAGGGGCAGTCGACTGGTGTGGCCAAAATTCGAAAGGTCAACTATGAAAATTCGAATTCAAGAAAGGCCAGTCGACTGCCCCAGGGGCATTCGATTGGTAACGATCACTTTCAGCCTTAAGCTCTATTTAAGGGAGCTCGTTTAAGGCCTTTTCTCCTTGGCGAAACTTGTTTGGTCAAAGCTTATTAGTAGCCTCTATTGCTCAGGTAGTGTCCAGAAGTTGTGGTGATGTTTCTCCACCCACAAGGAACGACAAGAGCTAGCCGGAGGTGCTCCGGGGAATCATCCACCGAAGGATTAGGGATCGTCCACCTTACGGACAGTCGCGGAGTAGGAGTTTTATCTCCGAACCACGTAAATCGGTGTGTTCCTCTTAGTTTTAGTTTTAGTTTATGTTTATTATTCTTGCGCACTAACTTTGTAAGAGGAAAAATCGAAGAATAGCTATTCAGTCCCCCTCTAGCTCGACGGTCACGGTCCTAACATAGGATAGGTTGCCATCCTAGGGAAAGGGGTTGTAGTTGCCACCTTTCCCATTCTCCCTTTGTATTTTACTTTTCGTCATTGTTTCCAAATGTAAGTTGAATGTAAGGCGTAATCAGGACCTTTGAATGGAACTTGCTCGTCCCTTTACCTTGTGCATCCAGAGTGTTTCCTTTTCATCTATGAATTGTCATGAGGACGGTTTCGGACTTGACAACGTCCTTTGCCTTCCAAGCTTTGCCTTTAGCAGGGGACCAAGAGGTCCCAATCACGACCAACAAGTAGAGGTCGCCACCATAATGAAGGTGGCTCTCAGCTCACCCGTCACAAGGAGACAGCTCCGAGCTTAGCGGCCCGACGGCGAAGACGAGGCAATAGAGAGGAGCTCGGGCAAAGGAATGTTCTTCTTCACCAGGTCCACTGATTGCATCTCCACTGTATGCCCAACTCTTGTACCTCCTCTAATGTGTTGGTGCAGGCAGCACCTAAGTCAAACCTGGGATGTTATTTGTATCTAATACGTTTACTAAGTGTGCAGGAAAGAAGCCCTAGGAACACTAGACACGAAGTCCTGGTCGAGGACTGGGCACGAAGCCCTGGCAAGGAGCTGGGCACCGAAGACCTGCTCAGAAGGTGGGCACGAAGACCTGGTCAGGAGCATCGGGCAAAAGTCCAACTGGAGGAGCCGGTTGGCAAAAGGTAAACTCTCCTGAGAGGAGTAGGTGAGGACGCGTTCCCCGTCGAGGGAACAGTAGGCGTCGGTTCGACCTAGGGTTCCATTTGGGAGACCCAAAGTCAGAACCAAGACAGCTACGACTGTAAAAACTAACTAACATTCTTGCCTTGTTTGTTGTGGAACTATCCTTGGATGCAGGAACCAAAGGAATGTGTTTCTACAGCTCAGAACGCCCCAAAGGAGAGGGGCAGCAGCTGGGCTAGGCACCCGGGAGGTCCCGGGCGCCCAAGGTCAAAGCCAAACGAGCAGTTAAGCAAGAATCGCTTCAAAAGCTTACTAGGTCCCGGGCGCCCAAGGTCAAAGCCAAACGATCAGTTAAGCAAGAATTGCTTCAAAAGCTTACTGGGTCAGGCGCCCTGATGGTCCCGGGCGCCCTGAAGGTCGCAGGCGCCCTGAAGGTCCCGGGCGCCCTGGATGTCCCGGGCGCCCTGGATCCAAGACAAATTGTAATCGAAGCAAAATCAGCCACGAAGCCAGCAGACCAAGTCAACCGGGGCGCCCCCATTAGCTCCGAGGCCGATTCTGGAGGGATAAGCACTGACCGAGCTGCGGATGAGGTTTCTCGGATCCGAAGGCACGTGTCAGGTGCCCCCAGCGTCCAGTGCGCCCCCAGGAGCAGTATAAAAGGGGCTCGACCCCTAAGGCTTCGACATCACTTTTTCCAACGCTGCCAAGCTCTTCGTTCAAGCGCTCTGCTCCGGCAAACTCCATTCTCGACATTCTAGCGCCGACGATGACCCTCTGCTCCGAAGTGCGATCCTCACCGGGCGTCGATAACGAAGAGTACATTTGTTTATTTACTGCAATAATATTGTAACAATTTCTGTAAACTTTTGCGCTATTATAGTATTGCCCGCAGTAAATAGTCAAGGACCGTGGGCCTTGGAGTAGGAGCCGACTGCGACTCCAAACCAAGTAAAAGTGCTTGTGTTCTTCTGTTGTGTTTGTTTTTATTTCTGCTGCGTAATTTCTCTCAATCTTATCCGAAAAAGTTTTTACAATATTCACCCCCCCCCCTCTATCGTGTTTTCTCGATCCAACAAGTGGTATCAGAGCGGGGAAGCTCAAATTTGGTGCAACCATCAATTTAAGAGTTTTTCGGATTTTTACGAAAGTTTTTTTTAACCGAATTTTTATCGTTAATCGAGGTTGGTGCAATACCACTCGATAATTTTATATATATATATATATATATATATATATATATATATATATATATAATATATATATATATATATATATATATATTATATATATATATATATATATATATATATATATATATATATATATATATATATATATATATCTTCTTCTCGCACTGCTAATCCAAGACCAAGTCTTGGGACAGTTTTTTGTTAATTTTATTTCAGAACATCTAAATGGCCATGCAAGAAGGGTTCAATACAGCCAGACCACCACTCTTCAGTGGGGAGGATTTCTCCTACTGGAAGAGTCGGATGGAAGTCCACCTGAAAACTCAGGTGGACATGTGGATAATTATCCAATCTGGACTGGAAATCCCGAAAAATGCTGAAGGAGTGCCACAATCTTACACCGAATGGGATACCGCACTGAAAAGAAAGATCGAGGCTGATGCTAAAGCGACTCAAACACTCCAATGTGGCCTACCAAAGAAGAGCTGAACCGGGTGGGACCATTCAATAGTGCAAAGGAACTCTGGGGTAAGTTAATTGAGTTGCATGAAGGAACCTCCGACACCCGAATCAGCATGAGGGACCTACTACTAAACATGTTGTACACAATCAAGATGAACGACAGCGAATCTACAGCCCAGCTCCACGCCAGAATTTAGGAGCTGATGAACGGTCTACACACAATCGATCACAAGATAGAGAGCCGTGATCTGATCAGGTATACTCTTAACGCTTTCCCGAGAAATACGTTGTGGGCATCTATGGTAGATGCATACAAAGTTTCAAGGGATCTTTCTAAAATCAAATTAGATGAGTTATTTTCTGAACTTGAATTACATGAGCAGACAAACTGCACCCTGGCCGAGAAAGGCATTGCTTTTGTTACAGGCAAGACAGGAAAAATGATCAAGAAGAAGCCTCAACCTGCACCCGAGTCTGACTCAGACTCAGACTCAGAAGACAGCGAAGGGGATCGACCCAAGCTGGTCCGGCTTGCCCAGAACTACTACAAGGAATTGAAGAATCAGTCCAACAGAAGAAAAGCCAGCCGAAAGAAGGAGGATCCGGCTGAACCATCCACGAACAAATCAAGTATGACCTGCTTCGAATGCAACAAAAAGGGACATTTCAAATCGGAATGCCCTAATCTGAAAGAAGACAAGAAAGAAGAAGGCCCTTCAGGCAATGTGGGACAAATCTTCCTCCGAAGAAGAAGAAGAGGCCCCACAGTCGAACCTGATCGCCCTAACTACTTCGGAAGAAATCGAGACCGAATCAGAATCGGAGCCGGACGACGGAAAGCTCACATTTTTAGAGGATGGCAAAATCACTGTAAGTGGATTTTCTAGAATTCAATTATCCAAATTAATTGCCTATCTATCTCGCGACTTGGCGAAAGCCAAAATCCTAGTCGAGTCCCTCCGACAGGAAGTAAAACTCCTAAAAGAGGGAGCTGACTCTAGATCTTTAACTGAGAAGGTTCAAGAAGGAACCTCTACTCAAGTTGAAAAACTTGAGAAAGAGAACTCCTCCTTGAAAACTCAAGTCAAGGACCTTAGAGCAGCATTAGAACGATTCACTTCTGGTTCCAAGGGTCTTGACATGATCCTTGGAAAACAGAAGTCGGTTCTAAATCGATCCGGGTTAGGCTATCGAACCAAGGCGAGACAAAGGTCACACTATGCTGTACTGAATCAGTCTAGACCTAAAGTTCAGGCGAGGGTACCCAAACTTTGCCTGAACAACCAAACTGGATCAAATCAGTATTGGATCCCCAAGGACAAGATTCATATCTTGCCCAATCATTACCGTGGCTTTAGTCCAGGGGGAGCCAACTTAAAAATAATTTTCATAGTTAAATGAATTTCTTTTCTTATTTTAAAATTGCATAATTGCCTGTCTATTTATTTTTTACAATTCACCATGCTTAGACCTAGGACTGGTTAGACTAAGGACTAAACCAATTAACTGAAATTTGAACAATATAGTATTGGGTGGCGGTGAGATGATAGTACGTTAGGGAATCCTTTTCTAATAAGGTTAAGTATACACTACTTGGTCTCTTTAGACTGGTGGAACTAGCCGATGCTACCGATCCAAGTCACAAACTAGTTAGACCAGAATTTCTCAAAAAGTAATTTTGAAAATGAAATTTCACTAAAAGGCTTTGTCAGGGAAAGAGTTGATGATCCAATAAGGCTACGGCCAAAGAAGGCCTTGTGCCTCACCAAGACCTGGAAGCCAATTTTTGAAATTCAAATTCAATTTACTCTTTGTCAAATTCGAATCTAACACAAATTTTCAGTTAATCGTAGATTCAAACACTCTTTTTCAAAATTAATCATGATTTTTCAAAATAATCTTTCTAATTAAAACCTGTCTCACAAAAACCCATAAGGCTAACGTGATTGATAACTCTAGATTGGGTGAGACAGACTAGGTTGTGAAAATCAATTTAAGCTATCCTTAATTCTAATTGGATCCAAATCAACAAAACTCTTTATGTGTAGGAACATAAAGATTTGGACCAATGGATGTTGGATAGCGGGTGCTCCAGACACATGACTGGGGATAAATTGAAATTCACCAAACTCAAGTTCAAGAACCTAGGCTCAGTAGCATTTGGCAACAATGCTACACTCAAAGTGATTGGGTCAGGTAACATTGAACTCAAATCTGACTTTGTTATTAAAAAGGTGCTTTTGGTTGAAGATTTTAAATTTAACTTGCTTAGCATAAGTCAATTATGTGATACTGGCTATGTAGTTACCTTTACCAACTCTAACTGCCTGATTAGAAACTTGCAAGACTCAGAAATCATGCTTAAGGGCTCTAGGAAAAATAATGTTTACACTATAAACCTACCCTTAGTACCTAAATGCATGTTAACTCAGTTAGAAGAATCAAACCTCTGGCATAGGAGATTAGATCACACTAATATGAGATTAATTTCAAAAATCACCCAACTTGGCCTAATTAAAGGTATACCTAAAATTAAGAACTATGAAAACTTAATATGTAAATCATGCAATCAAGGTAAACAAACCAGGTCTAATCACAAACTAATTCAATCAGATCTAACTCAAACCACACTTGAGCTCCTGCACCTTGACCTATTTGATTCACATAGAGCCAAGTCACTAAGCGAAAATCGGTACTGCTTAGTAATTGTTGATGATTACTCTAGATTTACCTGGGTTAAGTTTCTAAAGACCAAAGATGAAACCCTAAACCTATTTAGTGATTTTTGTAAGTTAATTGAAAATCAAAACGATACCAAAATCAAAAAGCTTAGGAGTGATCACGGGGGAGAGTTTGAAAATCAACGATTCGAGGAGTTTTGTAAGATAAACGAGTATATACATGAATTTTCGTACCCTAGAACCCCCAGCAAAATAGGATAGTTGAACAGAAAAATAGAACCCTACAGGAAGCCGCTAGGGCTATGCTCAATGAATTCAACCTAGCTAACCAATTTTGGGCAGAAGCAATTAGTACGGCTTGCTACATCCAAAATAGGGTCCTAATTAACAAATGACATAATAAAACACCCTATGAATTATACTACCATAGACTTCCAAACCTACATTACCTAAGGGTCTTTGGGTGCAAAGTCCATATCCTAAACACCAAGGACTATCTAGGTAAATTCCAGTCTAAGTCAACCCCAGGCATCTTCTTAGGATATTCAA
>JAGFNQ010007690.1:0-191183 GCA_024364735.1 Boesenbergia rotunda | reverse complement strand
TCCATGTCATCCTTCACACATGCCTCGAAGTTCGCACCCTCGGCTCATCATCCCTGTTATCCATGGTCCTTCAGGTGCACACAAGCCTCTAGCTTGTCTCAATGCCACCCTTCACCGTATCGAAGCCGTCCAGCTAAGTTAATATGTGTAACCTGCAATCCTGCACACTCAAATACACATATTAAATCACAAGGGTAAACCTAACTTAAACCCTTTGCCCAAACATCAAAACACATGGTCACTCCGGACCATAGATTGACCCAACAATCTCCTCCCTTTTTGATGTTTGGCAATACGTTTAAGTTAGGGAAAACAAATAGCAATAAATAGCAATAACAATGTTAAACAACCATTTGGACTTACGTTGTCAAGACTCCACCTTGGACTTACACCGCCAATGCATATGCAATGCAAATAATCATAGATCCTATCCCAAGGCATCCTCACACCTAACCTTCCCAAGTTAGAAATTTTCACCAAAACAGACTTTTTAAAACCTTCCCAAGGCTCCCCCTACATTGGACTTACAAAGGCTTTTTAAGAACCTCTCCAAGGTTCCTCTTACGCCAAGAATGGAGCAGCAATGCTCCCCCTTCACCTAGGCTTCCCCTAGACCTAGGGTTTCTTGCAAAGGCGTGTTTGGTTTCCCAAATTAAACCCAACACTTCTCCCCCTTTGCCATACATCAAAAGACTACAACAATTTCCCCCTTATTGGACTGTTTAACCTTTAAATGATTATAAATACAGTGTACTAACCTCCCACAAGGTTTCACACTTGTTTCATATCAATTGGGCACTTTCCAATGGCTGAAAACCCCACTCAGCCTATATCAGTCGACTGCCCCCGGGCCAGTCGACTGATACTCTAAAAAACCAATTTTCAGCATTTCTGACCCAACTTCATAAATGTGCCAGAATTTCTACAAACCTCCAAAAATTCTCAAATTTTGTGGAGAAGTTTGTGGTACCCATACCTACTTGGGAAAAATACATTCAAAAATGTATCTATCACCATTCTCATGTTTGACATAAAATCCAAAACTACCTATGAAAATTAAGGCATAGCAAACAAGAGGCAACCTCCCCCTTAACCTATGCCCTCTCCTAATTTTTAATTCTCACACCCAACACCAAGTTAAGTTCTACCCAACTTAACACCATATCACCAAGTTAAGTTCTACCCAATTTAACACCATCCATTCTTTCGTCAAGTTAAACCTAACTTAACACCCCAAGTTCTCCTCCTTTGATGCCATCAAAAAGATTGCCCCAAGCAATCCTACCCCTAGTACCAAAATGAACTCAACCTATTTCTGAAAAACCACTCAAAAATTAATACACAGACTTACCAGTCGACTGCCCCTGGGTAGTCGACTGATACAGTCAACTTCTGAAATTCCAGCCTAATTTCAAAAACTTCTAGACAATTCTAGAAAACCTAGAAAAATCTAAAAATTTACAAGCACATTTGTTAGGATATACTCTACCCTAGAAAAATATGGTTCTATGAAAAGTATCAAATGTGCTTGACTTTTGGTACAAACTCTAATTTCCTCAAACATGACCATTTTGTATCAACTTTGAAACCTAACCATAATGTCATGTGTTTGCCAACTCCATTCATTAACATTTCACATACATAACTGCCTTCAATTCTCCCCTTTTTCATATGTATTCTTAATATGATAAAACCCTCTTCTTCTTATCTCTCAACCCATATGCACTTATCAATCTTCCTTGAATTCCCATGATATCCACAGGGTCTCATTTCATACAATAAACATTAAATCATGAAGTAAAACTTTATTCAAGGAATATGAAGGCATAAACAAGGATTTTAATTTAAGGTCATATCCTATCATCTAATAGTAATTTATGAACTTCAAACCATATGAGCAATAACAAGCCATGACATAAAATCTCATAAAGTAATATGAACCTTTCTTATGCTTCTAATTTTGCAAGTTCTTATTATCCAATATGCCTTTTCTATTTAAACCTAAGGAACAGAAGGTTCCCAGTGTCGAATTCACCTGGACCAATCAACTGGTTCTGAATCAGTCGACTGGTACCTGAATTTTAGTTTTTCAACCTAAATTCAGAAATGCCTAATTAATTTCACAAATCTCTAAAAAATCTGAAATTTCGTGGAGAGATTTGTGAAGCCTATGTCTTCTTGGGAAAAATATATTTTCAAACAAAACTACTTCGGATCCCAAGATTGGCAAGAAATTCAACCCTTCCTAAATTGTATCATTGAAACTTATCCAAAAGTCCTAAGTTTGGCCTCTCCTTGATGTATCTTCTCATACCTGACCATAATACATTTCTAGCACTAAGTTACATGGCATTTACACATTAAACCCTAATTTTTATCAAGTATAATCTCATTTTCATCTTTTTCTTCATAAATCTCCTTTTAATGTGTCAATTTCCAAGGATAAGACTTACCCTAGTCTCCCAAACTCTTTGACACATTCCATAGTTCATATAATCTCCTAGGAGAAAGCCTCCTGAGATCCATTTACCATGGATCCCAAAGACACCTAGAGCTTCCCCTTGAGCTCTTAGCCCTAGCCACCACCCTAAGTGACTCAATCCACACTAGACCACACCGGTGTGCCCCCGGTGATTCTTGACCTACAAAATTAACCTTCATAATCCTAGACACCTTGTCTTTGGTTAAGTCCTTCTCTTTCCCTTTAAATGACACCCCTTTGTCATTTTTGGACTTCTCCTTCTTGCCATAATCATATGCTACCCTAGCATACTTCTTTCCATTGGCATTGGAGACCTTAGATTGGTATCCCAACCCCGATCTATCATTGTTGGGTCTTAGACAACTCAACATCATATCTAAACCCTTAGATCCAGCCGTGAATCTTTCTAGGGTCTTTTCCAATTTATCAAGCTTTGCCCTCAAGACTTGATTTTCCCTTCCTAGACTTTTGGACACTTTCGGACAACCCATGTTAGATTTAAAAGAAATTGAAATGGGTTTAGGATTTATCTCCTTTTTCTTACCATTTGGACACTTGTCCTTGTAGTGTCCCTTTTCATTGCACCCAAAGCAAATAATGTGGTCTTTTGTTCTTGCTTTGGTGGAGGTAGGAGCTTCTTCTTGCTCCGGTATTGATGACGGTCTCTCCTCCCCCTTAATTCTTGAAGTTGACACCTCTTATTCTTCCCTTGATGAGGTAGATGATCTCTCACTTAATTGTGCCTCTTCACTTGATGAAGTTGATGATTCTTTTCCTTTTTCTTCTTCTTGAACCATTTGACTTGTCTCCTTGGGCTCTTGATCTTGTGTAGGGTTTTTATGGAATTCTCCTATCTTGTTCCATAGCTCATATGCATTGTGATACTCTCCTACACCACTTAACACATTAGTAAGCAAAATGTTAACTAATATCGAAATTACCTTCTCATTTGCCCTTGATTTACTTTGTTGCTCTTTAGTCCAAGATCTAGGTTTAAGTCTTTTCCCATGCTTGTCTCTTGGAATTTCAAAGGGCTCTTCTATTACCATCCTACACTCCCAATCCATTCCAAGTCACGTATCCATCCTTATCTTTCAATAACCAAAATCTTCATGATCATAGGATGGTGGAGTGTTGATATCATCCCCCCAACTTGTCTTCCATCATTTTTCTCCTCTAGCTTGTGCTCCTTTGGCGGTTAGTCTGACAAGAGCGGTCCTTCGCTCTGATACCACTTGTTAGATCGTTTACGTCTTGCTAAAGGGGGGTGAATAGTAATTTTCGATTTCTTCTACCTACAAGGTTAGCGTGCGCAAGCGGAAACAATAATAATAAAATCAAATAACACTAACAAACCTATTTACGTGGTTCGGAGATGAAGCTCCTGCTCCATGACAATCCGTGAGATGGACGATCCCTCGATCCTTCAACGGATCACTCCCCGGATGCCCTCCGGCTAGCTCGTGTAGCTCCTTGTGGGTGGAGAAACCTCGCCACAAACCCAAGTACACTTTCTAAGCACTTAGACTACTAACAAGTCATAACTAAGCTTGTTTTGTCAGAGGTCCTCAGCCCAAACCGAGTTCTCTTAAATAGAACTCAAAGATGAAAAACACCCTACCAGTCGACTACTCCCAGCGCAGTCGACTGGTCCCACTGAAAATCGACCGTTGCAAGCCCAACGTTCGAATTTTCAGCCACCTACAAGTCGACTGCTCCCAGAGCAGTCGACTAGTCCAGGGTCGACTACCTTCTGTGAGTTTCTGTTCATACTGGTAGTCGACTGTTATATTACCAGTCGACTACTCAGCTTATACAAACACTCCTCCTCACTCCAAAGACCCTCGTCCACGTGTGCCTTCAAGCATACTCCCTTGGCTTGCACCTTGAAGTCCACTTCCACCGGCTATCGTCCCTCAGATGCGCACGCAAGCCCTTGGCTTGCCTCCATGCCACCCTTCACGTGTGCCCTTTGAAGTCC
This sequence comes from Boesenbergia rotunda, assembly GCA_024364735.1. Taxonomy (NCBI): domain Eukaryota; kingdom Viridiplantae; phylum Streptophyta; class Magnoliopsida; order Zingiberales; family Zingiberaceae; genus Boesenbergia; species Boesenbergia rotunda. The sequence goes on along the minus strand of JAGFNQ010007690.1, from coordinate 186,720 downwards.
ACATCCCGGCTTGCCCTTGGAGTCCTCTTCCCTCTGCTCTTGTTCCTTCATGACTTAGCTGACTCTTCACCAGCATCCTTGACTATTGCCTTCGTGCCCTCTTCGTCTTCGGCTCCAGTCCCTCGGATGCACACAAGCCTCCATCTTGCCTCCATGTCATCCTTCACGCATGCCTCGATGTCCATACCCTCGACTCATCATCCCTGTTATCCATGGTCCCTCGGGTGCACACAAGCCTCTAGCTTGTCTCCATGCCACCCTTCACCATATCGAAACCGTCCAGCTAAGTCAATATGTGTAACCTCCAATCCTGCACACTCAAATACACATATTAAATCACAAGGGTAAACCTAACTTAAATCTTTTGCCCAAACATCAAGACACATGATCACTCCGGATCATAGATTGACCCAACAACCTCGGGCATCCGCAACACCATGAGGTGATAGGGTTTTATTTCTTGGCCGAGCATCCGTAGTACCCAGACCAAGCCTACTCACCTCGGGCATCCGCAGCACTGTGAGGTGATAGGATTTTGGGCAGATTCATTGGCGCTTTTACGATGAGGCGTCTTATTTATTTCATGGTTGTCACTGGAAGGCAGCAAGAATACATAGACAAGTTCATAGTATGCCTCACAAATCTCACCGGGTGTGACAGGGTAGGGGATAATTGGCATGCCCTGGCCTCTTCAGCATTTTGCCCCGGTCCTCCTGTGGATAGGATCCACCTCCAGCTGGCTTTCTGACGACGAGGTGAGGCCCGCTCCACTGTAGCTCCCCGAGATCGGCGAGATAGATTTGCAAGGCTGCGTGCAGCTTCAGGTTTTTGCGAGACTCTAATCTGACTTCCCCGCTGTAGCATCGCCGGAACACCAACTTGTCTCCCTTGACTTCTGCCACTTGGTCTCCCATCGAGAATTTGATCTTCTGGTGGTAGACAGATACCACCGCCTGGAATATACTGAGTGTCGGGCATCCTAGGATGGCATTGTAGGATGAGGGACCATCCACGACCAGGAATGGGGTCCTCCTAGTCCTAACCAGAGTGTCGCTGCCCAACGGCAGTGAGAAGGTAATTTTCCCTATTGGCTGTACTCGATATCTGATGAATCCGAAGAGTGAAGTCGAAACTAGATACAGTTCATCCTCGTCAATCTGCATCTGGTCCAGAGCGACTTTGTACAAGATGTTCACAGAGCTACATGTATCCACGAAGATATGCTTAACTTCATAATTTGCAAGGCGCACGAGAATTACTAGAGTGTCTTCATGAGGAGCTTCTACGTCTTCCAAGTTCTCTGGGTCGAAGGAGATTGTAGGACCAGGCTGCTGCCCTGACTCGTCCTAATGGCGTAGTTCTCCAGCCGCCGGGTGTGAGCCTTTCTTGCCCGGTAAGAATCTCCTCCGGTGGGTCCTCCTAAGATCACCCCCCACGTGTTCAAAAGGTGAGCCACGTGTAGGGGTCTTACCCTTCTTGGGGACTCTTTCTAATGAGGGAGACCTACGAGGTGCGGCTCCCTAATTTCTCCCTCTTGAACGCGATCGAGACTGATATCGTGTCTCATCCTCTACCGATTGCCGTCGTGGGGGAGGCAAGCTTCGCCGGCGGGACCTCCGATGATACCCTGTATTCTTCCACTTCCTTCGAGGTTTGAGATCTACATCCTCACTCAGTTTTTTCTTCAGGGTGTGGCATTCCTCGGTGGAGTGCGTCGTGCTGCCATTGAATTCACAGTACTTCAACAACGGCTCTGGTTGCTCGGTGTCAACTGTCTCCACCAGCTTCCGCCTACTAGCCCACTGGTCCTTCCCCAGGCAAAGGTCCTTTCCTTGTGTTGGAGCCAGAGGTTCCTTCCTTTTTGACCGTACAACGGTTTGGGCAGGGACCCCGGTTGGTTCCTTGCGACGGGCGTGTTGCACTTCTTCCACGCTAACGTGCTTGACAGAACACCCTAGCAGATCATCGAAGCTAGTGGGTGGCTTCTTCACCAACGATCGAAAGAAATCCCCTTTCGAGAGCCCTTGAGTGTAAGCACTGATGAGGATCTCCGATGTCACAGTTGACACATTCTGCGCCACTCAGTTGAACCGCTGGATGTAGTCTTTGAGTGGTCCCTTTGGCTTCTGCTTTAGAGCAAATAAATTGAGTGTCGTCTTCTGATAGCGACGGCTGCTGGAGAAATAATGGAGGAAGTCAGTTCTAAACTCCATGAAGGAGTTGATAAAACCCTGGGGCGGCCTCTAGAATGATCGCTGGGTTGCTCCTGATAGGGTGTTCAAGAACACTCGGCACTTCACACCATCGGTGTACTGGTGTAGGATTGTCGCATTCTCGAACTTGCAGGCATGATCATCAGGATCTGTCTTCCCATTGTAGTCGATAATCCCAGGCCCGCGAAACTGCTTTGGCATGAGATCTTCTACAATCTCCAAGGAGAAAGGGGTGGAAGGCGCCTTTGAGGAGGCCTTAGGTTCCTCCCTCCTCCTTGGTCCGTCCTCCTGTCTCGATGCACTGGAGGCTCTTGAGTTGGCCTTCTCCACATCTCCTAGTGAATCCCGCCGGTGGACCGGGCCTACTCCGGTGTGTCTCCCCAGTGGTGAGACAGATCTCCGTGGTTGGGGGTGTGCGGTGGAGATTCTGGGGATCTCCTCTTGCACAGAAGTGACTCGCTATGAAGCATCCTGCTCAATTTGGTGCTGTTTGAGCGCCCCTTTGACAGCGTTGGCCACCATGCGATCTAGTTCCTCTTTCGTCAGGACGATAGATTGTCCCGCCGGCTCTGCCATCGGTACTCCTTCTGGTGCTTTACTAGATTCCCACAGACGGCACCAAACTTATTCCGGAAGGAATCGACGTCGACAGCCAGTCATCAGGGTTCAACCCACGAGGATGATGACGAAGGAGGAAAAGCTTCCACCCTGCGAGATTAACACGAGCGTTAGGGGAACACGCCGGAGGTTGTCCGGCGGAGCCCACTACGACGCTCAAGTCAGTGCCTAAACTCTTAGATGGGAGAAAGTAAGGAAAATAGTATAAGTTGGAATGTGCGTAACCCCTTTACCTGGGGGGTTGGAGTACCTTTTATACCTGAGGTGGTCGTCCCACGTGCCCCACGTTCTTTTCCACGTCACCTCAATTATCGGTTACCGGATAATCTTTGTAACACCCATCGTAGCCATTAAGTCTAGATCGTTGCGATGATTGGGGCTTTAATGACCGTGTCTTATGGGTCATGATTATCCCGTGATATTGGGTAATGATTATCCACGGATCCAAAGAAAGAGGACAGTTACTCGAGGTCGAGTGCTCCTTGGACTCTGCTACCCCAAGGCAATCTCGGGGTCTTTTGGCCCGGGGGCTCCCAGGCGTTAGCCTTCCCGAGTTGATCTCGGACCTGATCACCCGAGGTGATCCCGAGTGTGTGTCCTCCTGGAGCGATCTCAGGTGCATGTCTACCCGAGGTGGCGTTGGGTATCGACCTTCCCGAGGGGGCCTCGGCAGTCCAGCAAAGAGAGTCATTAAGACTCGATGGATCTTACCATATATCTTCTTCAGTCCACGTGTCAGCCATGAGGTACTCAACCCCATCAATATCTCATATTTCTTTTTGGGTTATTTAAAATATTTTAGCATATGATCTTTTTTCAACATTTTGATCTATTTGTTCATTCAATTTATCATTTTCATATTTCAGTTTGTCAAAGAGTTCTAATGGGCATGTTGTTGCTAATTTCCTTTTTAGTTCAACATTATCTCTTTTTAATTTTAAATTTTTAGATCTAAAATTACATAGAGACCTAGTTATCAACTTAATGTTGGTGCAATTGACCCAGGTTTGATCGGATAGATCATAGGTTTTGATGTATGTGTCAATATGATTAAGTTAGATTTTCATATTGGTTTAATGTGTGTTTGAGTTATGCAGGACTTGGTGGAACACACATATGGGAGATCTCATCCTGGTGCTCGGGTTCTTGAGTCGGTGAAGGATGGCACATCCGAGGGACCACCGGACGAGGAGCAACGAAGTGAATCTGAGGGTAGCAGACTTCAAGGCATACACGAAGGATGACATTGGTAAGAGCTGAGGGCTTGGATACATCTGAGGGACGAGAGCCAAAAGAAAAGAGCTTCAAAGGGCGATGCCAGAGAGGATGAGTGTGAATATGTAATAGGATCAATCGACTAGTAGGGATACCAGTCGACTAAACCTTCTGTGAATTTCAAACAGCAAGATCAATCGACTGGTCTGGATAGCAATCAACTGGTCTGTTCAAAATCTAGTCGTTGGCTGAGCACCGGTCGATTGGGGTTGACATCAGTTGACTGGTGTCGGGGCTGAGTTGTTTTGTTAACAGCTCTCTCTTCTATTTAAAGGGAGGTTTTGAGACTTGAGAAGAGTTAGCTATTTTCTGGGAAAGACCTTCTTGGACAAGTGCTCAAAGCCTCCTCTATTCCTAAAACTCTAATTCTCATATTATAAAGGGAAGAGAGACATTATGAGAGGTTGTTCTCCATCGAGAAGGAGAAAGCTTAGCCGGAGATTGACGGGGATTAATCCACCGAAGGATTGAGGGTTCATCCACCTCAATCAGAAATTCAGAATCTTGCGGCAGGAATGCAGCGACAAGTTGGATGCAAATTCAAGCTAACAACTGAAATTATGTGCAAAAGAATTCGAATGCAAAGCTTTCTTGATATAGCTTCAGCAGCTACCATTTACGATTGCATAAATGAAGAACAGGAAGTTAAACCAAAATACAGCTATACAGCTGCAACTCCCGAGCAGTACAGACAAACAACTGAAATTGAGAACCTAAATCTAACTTCAGAACAAAAAGGTCCAAGGAACTGATGTAACTACTAGAAAACTTCAGCAAATTCACATTAAGAATCACAGATTCGAACTTAATTGCAGAAATGATAACCCACTTGCAGAAATTAAAATGGATACGGAACAATCTGAATTGTTAGTGCAGAAATAAGAAGGAGTGCTAAACAAACTCAGAAATGAAGCTACATCAACCAAATTAACACACTAAATGTGAGATAAACTGAGCCATTCAGAAGCTAAGGGAAATTCAGAGAAGAAATCTGATACGCAGCTAAAAAGAAATCAGAAAAATTACTGCGCAGCAGCAATTAACTGGTACGCAGCTGAAAAATTGGGACGCAAGGAGGAATCTGAACAGAAATACATAAACGAAATCTAAGGCAAAGCTATCTTAGATTAAATGCATTGCATGCTATCTGATTTACTGATTCAAAAATTAAAACAATACATAAACTAAATCTGAAATAACTGAAACTGAATTAGCTAAGAAATCTGATACGCAAGGTTTCAAAATGGCACACAACAATATAAGATAAAGTAAACTGAAATTTAACTAACTCTATCACTAAACAAGTTCCTAACTTACTGAACGCGAAGATTAAAATCCTAATTAAGCTAAACAATTCAGAATTACAACCTTAAACAGCTGATATGAAACTACAAAAACAGAATTACAGCAGTAAATGAAATTACAGCTACAAAAACGAAATCAACTAAAGTAAACTAAACCCCAATCTCTTCCCAAGCTCACAATCTTCTTGGTTGTCAATCAAGAGTGAGCCTCGAACCCGCAAGCTCAACAAATCAGTGAGAAAACTCAATCTGCGCTTGAATTCAGCTCAACTTGCTCAAATCTGAAACTTCCATTCGATTTCTTGGATTTAACTGCGTCTGCGTGCGATGGTGAGTTGGGGATGCTCCAAGCAATCTAGGGAACCCCTCTAGATAGCCCAGATGGATGGAAGTGGAGCACAGCCGATCCGAAGTCACCAAATGGTAGAACTGCGGAAACCTCTCAACAGCCCTATTTCTTGGGCAAATTGCGGCTGGAAACTTCGCGGATGAGTCTTCCTAATGATCTAGAACATGATCTAGTGAAGAAATTGAGGTGGCCGCGCCTCGGATTGAAGAATTAAGCTAAAAACAGTGAAGAAAAACAACCGAAGAAGGAGCTGCGGCGGAGACGCGACGAGGAAGAAATGGGCAGCGTTTCTGATTAAATAGGAAGTAATGGACGGCTCAGATTGATCATATGAAATCCAACGGCTGATCTTGCTCCGATTTGATCCAAATTTTTATGATGATGATCTGGGGCCAGGATCTGCCTTGTGGTAGCTCGGATCCTCCAGATTTGCAACGGATGGTCCAGATCAACTCAATCTGTGAATGGACGCTCTAGAGCCCTCCAAGCTTGATCCAACGGTTGATTGAGCTCTGATTGGGATGAAACCTTCAGATCTTGATCATAGAGCTTCTAACCCTAGCTCGGATTGCTTCAGATCGTCCCGGATGGCTCAGATCTAGCCGCTCTTGAATCGGACGGCCCGGATTAATCGTAGGCTTGATAATTCGATCCGGTTCACATCCGACTCAGGTTTGACCCAGTATGCCCTAGGTCCAGGATCCTTTCATGCCTACAAAAATAGATCCAAAATTTAGTGGCCAATTAATCCAATTTAATGCAAATTTATAATTAAGTCCAAAATAAAAGGAAATCCTAAAACCTAGGGTAAAATCACCATTAAACAATAAAAACATAGGTCAAACATGGATTTAAGCAATTAAAATAATCAATAAAATGGTGCTTATCAACTCCCCCACACTTAACCTTGAGCGTCTCGCAAAATAACTAAACATGTATCCCTTAGGTTTTCTAAAGCATAATTAGAAGCAAATGAAAAGAAATTACCTAAGGTTGTCAATTCTCAAAAATCTAAGCTCTATGGATTAGTATCTTGTCCTTAAATCAACAACTTAGCTTTTTCATCTATCATGAGTCATTGAGATGAATTCAACTCTCTAGCCTTTCAAGGAATGTTTTGGTGGCTCTCTTCTTAAGTTCTAAGTTGATGATGGAAGTGGAGCTCACTCAAACACACATGCTTCTTGCACTACCATAGGCTTGCTTATTATCTACTCTCCACCATTAATCATGATTAGGATCAACAACTATAAAAACAAATGAAAACATGAAAAATGGTGAGAAATGGAATAAAAATTAAGGAAATGGAAAAATTGATGGAATGGGAGACTTAGTTGCTCAAAAATGTTTCCAATGTGATGTGAAGTCAAACTTGAATAGATTCCTTTGATTTGGATGAAAAATCCTTCCTTAATTTCCTTGTGCCAAGTTTCCCTATTGCGTGCCAACCTTGCTTCTTTCACTCTTTTCTCAGATTTTTTTTTTCTTCATTCTTTCTTTCTCTCTAGGGAATTCAGACTGTAATGGAGCAAAGCTTAGATTTGGATGAGAAAAACATTCACTTATCTCATGGAGCCAAGCTTCCTTTGTGTCCCATCTTGTTTCTCTCTTCTTCCCTTTTCAAACGTTTTTTTTTTTCATTTTTTTTTCAGGTCTTCTAATAGAGCACATCAGATCTTGCAATTCTCTAATTTCTCTAACAATTACCATCAGCTAGCATCACATAGTGTAGAGTAGAGTTTGAATGGTTTCACTTGAAAATTCTGCCCCCAAGGTTGGATTTCAGCCATATTCTTCCATTTCCTGCCCATATCTGCATTTGTTTTTCCTAGATCCGAAATTGAATGTGCACCTTCAACTTCAGCTCCATTTAACACTTAATATCTTGATTCATAGTTTCAAAAACTCAAATTTCAGCTTCAACTTGACACAAACTGCACAAACTGCTTGTGCTGATTTTTTTTTTCTTTGTGTTCAGCTTGTATTCAGCTTCCATTCGCACTTGGCTTGTATCAATTAGTAGCTCCCAGATGCACCACTCGGCAGCAACAAATACGATCAGATTCCTTCAATTGTTATCAAACCTTGCGGCAGCCACATTGGTTTCGAATCAATTCCTGCACTTCAATTTTCTGCACTGCACAGAAAAAATTTTTTCTGTTCTCTGTTTTTGGCACGAATTCTTTGTTAACTGCTCAGATTTCCTGCATTTCTCTGATTTGATCTCATCCAATTGCCTCACTAACAGTTCTTCAATGATTCACGGCAGCTCCAAGTTGATTTGTTTAGCTGCAACACACAAAATTTTCAAATCAGCACACATTTCTGCATTGTTTCCAATAATTCCAGATTCAGCTCTTTAACTTTCAGCTTCATTCTCATCTTATCTTTTCAACATTTCTGATCATCCATAAGCTCTAATAGCTGTCGAGAGGCTTCCCTACAATCCCAAATCAGTTTCTGATGATCGAAGTCGGCTGGAATTCTGGCTTCCACACTGCATAGATTCACTGCAGCCTTTAGTTTTCCATATAAACTGATTCCAAACGAATTGGGAATCAGCCTCCATCATTTCAGCAGCTAGCTTTACAACTCAGCTCAGAACTTCCTGCTTTAAGTCCAATTTCGTCAGCCTGCAATTCAGCTTCAATTCAGAGTTTATACAACAAGTTTTGGTCCCAAGTTGATACAAGCTTGTGGAGAAATTTCAGAATTCAGATATGATGTAGCCAGCAGCCTTGCAATTCTCTTTCTGCTTGAATTCCAATCAAATATTAGCTTCAACTCAACCCTCTCCGTGAGTAACATTTCTGAATTTGCAGCCAAAAGAATTTCCATTCAGATTCAAGTTGACACAATTCTGCACAAACAAGTTTTGGCAATAACCTTCTTCTGCTTCAAAGTCTTTTACCTCTGCTGCAGATTCTTTGTTTCGGCCACAATTCAGATCTGCTGTAAATCCAATCCACTCCATATCAGATCAGTGAATTTAATTCCACTTAAAAACCTTGATACAAAGTTTGGCTTCAATTTGCTGGTTGCGTGCCATTTTTTTTCTTCTTGGCACACAATTTCTTCTTCCTCAACCAATTTGAGCTTGGTCATGTAAATTTGGCTCTTCAATTTATATTCAGCAGAATCTAGATGCTTCCATCCTTTTGCACATATAAGCTTGGCATCCATTTTTGACACCAAACATCACTCAAACTCATCTTTGGCACATGAATTTTTTTTTTTTAGTTGAACTGCATCAATGATGAAAATTGCTTCTAAATCACCAATCACTCCCCCACACTTAATTCTTTGTCCGTCTCGGGCAAAATAGCATCAAGAAAAACAACCCAAGCAAACAAATCCATAGAAAGATTAGGGTTTAGATTAGCAATAAGGAAAGGTAAATGGAATAGAATAGACAAATTGATGTAGGAAGGTGAATAAAATGAGTTGTCCCTATAGATGTGATCCAACCATTGAAATATGATTTTGAGAGAACCTAAGCAAGTTCTAGAGTACAATGACATGTGTGTATCACAAAATAAGGCTAATCTCACTAGGTAAAAATAATCCATCTCAAATCTTCAATTAAGAGTCTAAAGCTAAAATCGTACTCAAGCATCCAAGATTTCATCCATGAACTAAATTCTAAGTCTTGACAACCAAATTTAATTTATTTTCCAAAAGACTCTAAAATGCATGAGAAACCTAAGGGATACATTTATTTCTAATCATGCAATAAAAAGTGCTAAAATGAAATACATGGTAATTACAATGATTTTATTCATGTAATGTTTTTAAGCATTTATTGTTAACTACCACTTCAAAAGAGAAAGAATTTATTTCTAGAACCATGAAAATGCGCTAAGAGAAAAGATATGGTATTTGCAATGAAGAATTTTATTCACACTTTAAAGTCCCTACTTGAGAAAATCAATTGCGCATGCAAATTTGAAATTATTCTTGCAAAAAGTAAGGAAATGGTATATACAAAGAAAAATGAGTGTAAAGTTTAGTGAACTCCCCTTTTAAGTTGGGTATATGGCATCAATATAGTCCACTCCATCCACCTCTAGCTCCTTGACCTCTTCATGGAATTTCTTGAGCCGGTGGCCATTTACTTTGTACACTTGACTCGTGGCCTCCTCTTGAATCTCTACCACTCCATAAGGAAAAACATTAGTCACAAAAAATGGACCCTCCCATCTTGACCTCAACTTACCTTTGATCAATTTGAGTCTTGACTTGTATAATAGCACTTTGTCACCAATTTGAAATTCTTTGTTTACAATGTGCTTGTCATGAAAGTGCTTAGTTTTCTCCTTGTAAATCCTTGAATTCTCAAATGCTTCCAACCGGATTTCTTCAAGTTCTTGAAGATGCAACTTCCTTTCTTCTCCCACCTTTGTAGCATCAAAATTGCAAGCTTTAACTGCCCAATACGCCTTATGCTCAACCTCCACAGGTAAGTGGCATGATTTCCCATACACAAGTCTATACGGTGACATTCCAATGGGTGTCTTGTAAGCGGTGCGATATGCCCATAATGCCTCTTCAAGCCTTTTACTCCAATCCTTTCTATTGGGTCCCACGGTCTTTTCCAAAATTGATTTGACTTCTCTATTCGACACTTCGGCTTGGCCATTTGTTTGGGGGTGATAAGCAGTAGAAACCTTATGTACAACCCCGTACTTATTAAGAAGAGCCTTCATGTGCTTATTGCAAAAATGGGATCCTTGATCACTTATGATTGCTCTTGGTATTCCAAACCTGCAAAAAATGTGTGACCTGACAAAACTCACAACAACAGATGAATCATCAGTCCTGGTGGGAATGGCCTCCACCCATTTTGAAACATAATCAACAGCTAAAAGAATATACAAGAATCCAAAAGAAGCAGGAAATGGTCCCATAAAATCTATACCCCACACATCAAATATCTCACAATATAAAATAGTTTGTTGAGGCATTTCATTTCTATCACTTATGTTTCCTGTTCTTTGACATCTATCACAACATTTACAAAACCTATATGAATCTCTAAACAGAGTGGGCCAGTACAATCCACATTCTAAAATTTTCCTAGCGGTTCTTTGTGGTCCAAAATGCCCACCACATGCTGAAGAATGGCAAAAAGTGAGTACAGAATGAAACTCATGATTTGGTACACATCTCCTAATGATTTGATCACTACAAAATTTCCACAAGTAAGGATCATCCCACACATAATATTTTGCATCACTTTTAAATTTATCCTTTTGGGCTTTCGAAAAGTGTGTAGGAAAAACATGAGCTACAAGAAAATTCACTAAGTCTGCATACCAAGGTGACTCACCATGCAGCTGTAAAAGCTGCTCATCTCTAAAATCATCATCTATGGCCGTGGGATCTCCGTCTCCCTCCAGTCTGCTCAAGTGGTCTGCTACCAAATTTTCCTTGCCACTCCTGTCCCGTATCTCCAAGTCAAACTCCTGTAGTAGTAGCATCCATCTAATAAGCCTGGGCTTCGCATCTGGCTTCTTCAGGAGGTATTTCAGTGTTTTCTGTAGTGGTGTAGTTTGCTTGGGCTGAATCCAAGGTCTTTGAAGCATAAGAAATAACATATGGTGCCCCATCTACTCTCTGTGCAAGTGCTGCTCCTACTGCATGGTTCGAGGCATCACACATCAACTCAAAAGGTAGGCTCCAGTCTGGTGATCTGATGATAGGTGCAGTGATAAGAGCCTCCTTCAACCTCTGAAAAGCCTCCTTGCATTTTGCATCAAAATGGAAATCCACATCCTTCTGCAATAATCGAGACAATGGGAGAGCAACTCTACTGAAGTCTCTAATAAATCTCCTGTAGAAACCTGCATGTCCAAGAAAAGATCGAACGTTCCGTACGCATACGGGGTAAGATAAAGAAGATATAGCACTTGTTTTTGCAGGATCTACCTCTATACCTCTCCTAGAGACTATGTGACCTAAAACAATGCCATGCTCAACCATAAAATGACACTTCTCAAAATTAAGAACCAGATCAGTCTCGATGCATCTATGCAAAACCCTAGATAAATTTTCTAAGCATGAATCAAAGGATGTACCAAAGACAGAGAAATCATCCATGAATACTTCCATGCAGTGTTCTAATAACTCACCAAAAATACTCACCATACACCGCTGGAAGGTCCCTGGAGCGTTGCAAAGTCCGAATGACATCCGTCTGTAGGCAAATGTGTCGAAAGGGCAAGTGAAGGTGGTCTTCTCTTGATCTTCCGGATCTATGCAAATCTGAAAATACCCTGTGTATCCATCCAAGAAGCAATAGTGTGACTTCCCCGCCAGTCTCTCCAACATCTGATCAATAAAGGGCAAGGGAAAGTGATCCTTCCTCGTGGCTTGGTTCAGCTTCCGATAATCCACACAAACTCTCCATGCATTCTTCACTCTTGTGGGCACCAACTCGTTGTCTTCATTTGCCACCACTGTAACTCCTGATTTCTTGGGAACCACATGAATAGGACTCACCCATCTGCTATCAGAAATAGGGTAAATGATGTCTGCCTGTAAAAGTCTAGTCACCTCTTTCTTTACTACATCAAGAATCAAAGGGTTGAGTCTTCTCTGTGGTTGTCTCACGGGCTTCATATTTTCTTCTAAGTGTATCCGATGCATGCAGATAGCAAGACTGATCCCAGAAATATCAGCAAGCGTCCACCCTATAGCTTTTCTGTGCTGCCTCAGAACTTGTAATAATTTTTCCTCTTGCTCTGGCTCTAAATTCTGGGCAATGATGACAGGTAGCTGCTGATCTTCTCCCAAATAAACATACTTCAAGTGTGCTGGCAAAGGCTTCAATTCAGGCTCTGACTGCTCAGTAGATATGGGTGATCCCTGGGGCTCAGTGCAATCCCCTATACTCACATACCTACTCTCTGACTCTCCTGACAAATCAACCATCAAGAGTGATCCCTGGGGCTCAGTGCAATCCCCTACACTCATGAAATCGCCATCCACTGTAACAGGTCCAGAAACGGATCCAAACTCAGCTCCTCCTGCAGAAACAACATCTCCTGCATCTATAAAGCTCAAGTCACACTCATGAATATCAAAAAAAATCTTATCAGCAAGGGCATCTACACCAACCAGCTCCTCAGCAACATCAATACTCAAAACAGAGTGATCCTCCCTCGGGTGCTTCATAGCATCAGGAAGACTGAACTGGACTACTGTATCTCCTATCTCCATGGAAAGTGTCCCTGCATGTACATCAATCTTCGTTCTGGCGGTCTTCAAAAATGGTCTCCCAAGGATGAGTGGAGATCTGTGTGCAAGGAAATCTCCCTCCATGTCTAATATGTAAAAATCAGCTGGGAAGATCAACTCTTTCACCTTAACAAGCACGTCCTCAATCATTCCGGCTGGGTGAGTCTGGCGTCTGTCAGCCAGCTGAATCACTACTCCTGTAGGCTGTAAAGGGCCTATGCCCAACATCTGAAAAACTGACCTAGGCATCACATTGATAGAAGCACCCAAATCTAACATAGCATCCTGAAATAAACTGCTTCCAATCTCACAAGGCACAGTAAAAACTCCTGGGTCTTCGCATTTCTGGGGAATTTGCTGAAACAATGCTTAAACATTCTTGCCCATGTTAACTAACTCATTCCCCTTCAACCTCTTCTTGTGAATGCACAAATCTTTGAGAAACTTAGCGTATTTAGGAATTTGCTTGATCATGGTAAGCAATGGCACATTCACCTGGACTTTGCTAAAAAGATTCTCAAGTTCTTGAAATTCTTTGGCCTTCTCTTCTTCCACTTGCTTTTTGGCATGTGTCCTCTGCTGTGGAAAAGGTAAAGGAACCCTAAAGTCATCAACTTTGGCCGGAGGTAAGGAGGTAGATGCTGAATTCTGCCCTGCTGTCCCCTGCGTAACAGCTGCTGTCCTTTGCGTCTCGGCACTGTTTTCGTCTCCGTTTGCCACCAAATTTGGAGGGTTGCTTGAGGATTGAGTTGAGAACGTGCTAGGGGTGGAATCAGCCAAATTTGAATTCATATCATATCTGTTTTGGGCCGGAATTTGAGCTGCTGTCCGGTCTCCTAAAAATTCTGCTCTTGGACTCTTCGGAGACTTTGTAACTTTCCCACTTCTCAAAGTTATAGCACTCACATTCCCTTTGGGATTAGGAACGGTTTGGGAAGGAAGTTGACTAGATCCTTGAGCTTGATTTTGATTAATTCCACTCGCCAATTGCCCTAATTGCCTCTCAATGTTTTGCAAAGTTACATCCGTCTTTTGTTGGTGTTGTTGTTGTTGTAGCATGTGTTGCGTTAGCTCCTCTATCCTTTGTTGTTGTTGCTGCGAATTTGAACCACTAGAACTCCCATAGTTTGCATATGACTTGTGTGGGGTTGAATAGGTGGATGAGGGCTGCTGAAAATTGTGAAAACCTTGCTGGAAATTTTGCATTTGAGGTTGATTCTGCTGGTCTTGACTCTGAAATGTCTGAAATGGCTGTTGGAAGTTTTGAAAAACCTGCTGTGAGTGCTGGAATTGACTCTGGAAAGGCTGAAAACCCTGCTGAAAGTTGTGATTTTGTGCTGGAAATTGCTGCTGTGAACTTTGCTGAAATTGATGTGTAGGTTGCTGAAAATGTTGGAAGTGCTGTGGAGGTTGATTTGGCGGCTGGTAATGGCTGAAAGGCTGCTGGAATTGTTGCACAGGTTGGTATTGTTGCTGGAATGTGTCCTGAAAATTCTGGGAAGGCTGAAATTGATGCTGTAATGGTTGAGATGACTGCTGAAAATTTTGTGTAGGTTGCTGTGGTTGCTGTGAACTCTGAAATGAGGGCTGAATTTGATGATTTGAAGGCGGTTGTTGGTAAAAAGAGTTACCATACTTCAAATTTGGGTGGTCCCTCCAACCCGGATTGTAGGTAGATGAGTAGGGGTCATTTCTTCGTTGGAATGGAGCTCTAGCCAAGGCCGCAACCGATTCATCTTGTTGGAGATTTGGACAATGGTCTGAATAATGTTCTTGGCTTGAACAAATGCTACATACTCTTGTGACTTGATTTGGAAATGAAGTTGTTGTTGAATTTGAGGCTTGGTTCACATTGTTCGCTGCCATTTGCTTCACTAAAGATGCCAACTCCGTCAATTAATTCTCCAACAAGGAACTTTTGCTTTCTTTTTGTTCACTAGGCGACACTTGAGCTTCATGAACCCCTCTTGTAGTGAGTGCTCTACTCCCAAATTGTTGAGTATTCTCCGCCATGTTAGAAATGAGTACTCTAGCTTGCTCTGGAGTTTTGTTTACCAAGGCTCCTCCTGCCGCCGCATCAATCATGCTCCTATCCATAGGTAATAAACCTTCATAAAAATATTGCACAAGAAGTTGCTCACTAATTTGGTGTTGAGGACAGCTAGAGCATAACTTCTTGAACCTCTCCCAATAATCATAAAGGAACTCTCCAACCACTTGTTGAATCCCACAGATACTCTTTCTGATAATGGCAGTCCTTGATGCTGGAAAAAACTTCTCTAAAAATGCTCTCTTCATTTCAATCCAACTAGCAACATGTCCAGTGGGCAAATAATACAACCAATCCTTAGCAGCCCCAGTCAAAGTAAAAGGAAATGCTCTTAACTTAATGTCTTCTTCAGAAACGCCCTGAGGCTTCATAGTAGAGCACACCACATGGAACTCGTGCAAATGTCTGTTTGGATCCTCCCCAGATAAACCCTGAAACTTTGGCAACAAATTGATGAGTCCCGATTTTAACTCAAAATTACCCCCTAGCTCTGGATAAGCTATGCTGGAGTACTGAAATGCAGCGTCAGGTGCTGCGAGCTCCTTCATGGTTCTCTGGTGGTCTGCCATGTCAATGCCTGAGTGAGTGCTGATAGTCTGAAGTGGAGGGATATCTGCAGTCTCAGAAAGAATAGCCTGGCTCCTCCTGACTCTGAAAGTCCTCTCAATCTCAGGATCGAAATCTTCTAATTCAGCACCTAGAGACCTGGTCATAAAAACAGAACAAATAGCAGTAAAAGTAGATAAAAAGATAAGACAAATAAAATCAAATCAAAAGATATGACAATAAGCACAGAAGTAGTCAAGAATGATGTGCAAATAGTGTACAAGCTAAAATCAAACAAGTCAACTAACAGTTTCCCCGGCAACGGCGCCAAAAATTTGACAAGGCCCAATTATACTAATTAAAGTTGTCACGAAATGTATGGGCTCATCAAATTTAAATTGTATAAATGAATTGCTGGAAACCCTTTTACAAGCAAAATATATAAGAATGTAGCAAAGGGGCCACAGGTCGTATTTTTCTCAGGGACTAGTTGAAGGTTTGTTTGATTCGCGCTTGTATTTAGGTGTCGTTTGTGAATTTTGGGTTTCAAATAAAATCAGATTTGGTTTCATGTAGGAATGGAAAAACAATGAAAAGCAAAACCACTCAATTAAGGAAGCTACACAAGGAGTCGGCACTTAATGGTTCAACCAAGGGTCAATTAGATCAACCAATGCAATGTTGCAAAATTCGGAATTAAATTGATTTAAAATGCAAGAGTTCACTACAGCTTGTGTTCAACTTGGAAAATTCCACTAAAAGCAATCCTAATGCAAAACAAATGAAGCAAAACAGATTTTGACAGTTTCGACTAAACTAAATGCTAGCTTCTTGAACCTAATTGTAAAATTGAAAATTACAATTCAGAACCAACCCAATATGAATGAGATGATCTCAAGCTCAATAATACATTAAAAATAGGCTTATCTTGATAACAATCAGTGCCTAGAACAGTTGGCAAACAGAGGAAACAATTGTGCCAAAACCAATTCTTTGTGCCAAGGAGGAGGCTGCCAATTCAGAATTGAATGAATCGATCAAGCTGGGCAAGCACAGCTGTGAACTCAGTAATATGCAGAGGCAAATGAAAACATTCAGACTCCATGGACTAATCAAAACAGCTGATGAAGAACTTGACACAATTATAACTGCAGAAACTGCAGTGAACTGCAGATTTTCAGAAATTCAGAATCTTGCGGCAGGAATGCAGCGACAAGTTGGATGCAAATTCAAGCTAACAACTGAAATTATGTGCAAAAGAATTCGAATGCAAAGCTTTCTTGATATAGCTTCAGCAGCTACCATTTACGATTGCATAAATGAAGAACAGGAAGTTAAACCAAAATACAGCTATACAGCTGCAACTCCCGAGCAGTACAGACAAACAACTGAAATTGAGAACCTAAATCTAACTTCAGAACAAAAAGGTCCAAGGAACTGATGTAACTACTAGAAAACTTCAGCAAATTCACATTAAGAATCACAGATTCGAACTTAATTGCAGAAATGATAACCCACTTGCAGAAATTAAAATGGATACGGAACAATCTGAATTGTTAGTGCAGAAATAAGAAGGAGTGCTAAACAAACTCAGAAATGAAGCTACATCAACCAAATTAACACACTAAATGTGAGATAAACTGAGCCATTCAGAAGCTAAGGGAAATTCAGAGAAGAAATCTGATACGCAGCTAAAAAGAAATCAGAAAAATTACTGCGCAGCAGCAATTAACTGGTACGCAGCTGAAAAATTGGGACGCAAGGAGGAATCTGAACAGAAATACATAAACGAAATCTAAGGCAAAGCTATCTTAGATTAAATGCATTGCATGCTATCTGATTTACTGATTCAAAAATTAAAACAATACATAAACTAAATCTGAAATAACTGAAACTGAATTAGCTAAGAAATCTGATACGCAAGGTTTCAAAATGGCACACAACAATATAAGATAAAGTAAACTGAAATTTAACTAACTCTATCACTAAACAAGTTCCTAACTTACTGAACGCGAAGATTAAAATCCTAATTAAGCTAAACAATTCAGAATTACAACCTTAAACAGCTGATATGAAACTACAAAAACAGAATTACAGCAGTAAATGAAATTACAGCTACAAAAACGAAATCAACTAAAGTAAACTAAACCCCAATCTCTTCCCAAGCTCACAATCTTCTTGGTTGTCAATCAAGAGTGAGCCTCGAACCCGCAAGCTCAACAAATCAGTGAGAAAACTCAATCTGCGCTTGAATTCAGCTCAACTTGCTCAAATCTGAAACTTCCATTCGATTTCTTGGATTTAACTGCGTCTGCGTGCGATGGTGAGTTGGGGATGCTCCAAGCAATCTAGGGAACCCCTCTAGATAGCCCAGATGGATGGAAGTGGAGCACAGCCGATCCGAAGTCACCAAATGGTAGAACTGCGGAAACCTCTCAACAACCCTATTTCTTGGGCAAATTGCGGCTGGAAACTTCGCGGATGAGTCTTCCTAATGATCTAGAACATGATCTAGTGAAGAAATTGAGGTGGCCGCGCCTCGGATTGATGAATTAAGCTAAAAACAGTGAAGAAAAACAACCGAAGAAGGAGCTGCGGCGGAGACGCGACGAGGAAGAAATGGGCAGCGTTTCTGATTAAATAGGAAGTAATGGACGGCTCAGATTGATCATATGAAATCCAATGGCTGATCTTGCTCCGATTTGATCCAAATTTTTATGATGATGATCTGGGGCCAGGATCTGCCTTGTGGTAGCTCGGATCCTCCAGATTTGCAACGGATGGTCCAGATCAACTCAATCTGTGAATGGACGCTCTAGAGCCCTCCAAGCTTGATCCAACGGTTGATTGAGCTCTGATTGGGATGAAACCTTCAGATCTTGATCATAGAGCTTGATCAACCCTAACCCTAGCTCAGATTGCTTCAGATCGTCCCGGATGGCTCAGATCTAGCCGCTCTTGAATCGGACGGCCCGGATTAATCGTAGGCTTGATAATTCGATCCGGTTCACATCCGACTCAGGTTTGACCCAGTATGCCCTAGGTCCAGGATCCTTTCATGCCTACAAAAATAGATCCAAAATTTAGTGGCCAATTAATCCAATTTAATGCAAATTTGCAATTAAGTCCAAAATAAAAGGAAATCCTAAAACCTAGGGTAAAATCACCATTAAACAATAAAAACATAGGTCAAACATGGATTTAAGCAATTAAAATAATCAATAAAATGGTGCTTATCAACGATACGCCGTGGATTAGGAGCAAGCAATCTCTGAACCACATAAAAGGTTAAATATTAGCATTATTTCTAATTGTTTAGTTTGCATTTCCGCTAGCATAACTAACCGTGTAGGAAGAGCAAATAATTTGGGTGATGAGCTATTCACCCCCCTCTAGCTGGGCCATCGATCCCAACAAGTGGTATCGGAGCACAAGGTCACCCTTCAACGGACTAACCGCCAAGAAGAGCAATTTTCATCAAAATGGTGGGCTCACACATCCAACCACCTAAATTTGAAAGAGAATTTTCTTGGTAGAAGATAATGATGGAGGTATTCTTCGATACCAATTTTGATATCATATTAATTATGGAAAACATTTTTGAAGTGCCTAGGGATCAAAAATAAGTCACTCGAAAAGATAAGGTGGAACAAGAAGCAAAAGGATGATCATTTAGCAAATTCAAAAGTCTTGCATTATCTTTTAAGTGTTCTTCCTCAAGAAGAGATATCAAGGATTGGAAGCTATACACGTGCCAAGGATTTATGGGATAAGCTAGTAGAGCTTCATGAAGGTACTTCGAAAGAAAAATTGGCAAAGAGAGACCTTCTCCGATCTCAACTCAACAACATCAAGCTTGATAAAGGAGAAAAGGTATTCTTCGATACTGATTTTGATATCATATTAATTATGGAAAACATTTTTGAAGTACCTAGGGATCAAAAATAAGTCACTTGAAAAGATAAGGTGGAGCAAGAAGCAAAAGAATGATCATTTAGCAAATTCAAAAGCCTTGCATTATCTTTTAAGTGTTCTTCCTCAAGAAGAGATATCAAGGATTGGAAGATATACAAGTGCCAAGGATTTATGGGATAAGCTAGTAGAGTTTCATAAAGGTACTTCGAAAGCAAAATTGACAAAGAGAGACCTTCTCCGATCTCAACTCAACAACATCAAGCTTGATAAAGGAGAAAAGGTATCTAGTTTACATTCTTGAATTAAAGAAATTTTAAATTGATTAACAAGTGTAGGTGAGCAACCCTCCAATTAAGATATCTTGATGAAAGCCATCAATGGCTTCCCAAGCACCACAAATTGGAGTTCAATGGTGGACTTATACTACATATCCAAGGATTTAGAAAAAAGTTCTCTAGATGAATTCTTTTCAATCATGGAGCTCCATGAAACTCGGATTGGAGGATTAGATGGAGAAGTCTACAAACCAAGAGAAGTAGCCCTTATGGCAAACAAGGGAAAGAGCGAGAAGAGGGTCTCATCATCCAATTCGAAAGAGTCAAGTGTCTCAATGATAGTGATGAAGAGGCGTATATGTTAAGAAAAATGAGAAGGGCTTTTAAGCATTTTTCATCTAATAAATCTCATGGTAGGAAAAACTTAAGAAGCAAGAGTAGGACAAGGAAGATCATATGCTAAAATTGTCAAGAAGAAGAAGGTCTCATCATCCGATTCAGAAGAGTCAAGTGCCTCAATGGCTAGTGATGAAGAGGCGTATATGGTAAGAAAAATGAGAAGGGTTATTAAATATTTTTCATCTAATAAACTTCATGGTAGGAAAAACTTAAGAAGCAAGAGTAGGATAAGGAAGATCATATGCTACAATTGTCGAGGAGAAGGACATATGAGGAATGAGTGTCCTCTCTTGAAGAAAAAGGAAAGAAAGAAGAAGGAAGAAAAGAGGAAAACAAAAGAAAAGGGGAAAGAAGGTTCAAAATTTAAAGGTAACATGAGATGAGTCGTCATCATCGGAAGAAGAAGAAAATCTTATGTCCCATTTTGTCTTAATAGAAATTAATGACATTACCTCCACATCATCCGAAGTTGATGAAGGGAGCTCAAGTGAAGGGGGAGGTCAAACTTCAGATTCGGACATCTCGGTAAGTGAGGTATACAATCTACCCACTACCACCTTAGTTAAAATTATTTCTAGCATAAATGATGATTTATTTAAGGTTAAAAAAATAAATATTTGAAAAATAATATTTGCATGCTTAGAGAAAAATTAGAATCCATGAAACTTATGGATAATATGCATGTTTCCTCAAATTTAAATGATTCATGTTTAGAAGAGAAAAATAAGGAATTAAGGAAAAAGGTGGATAACCTTATTAAAGCCCTTAGAAAATTTAAAATTGGCTCAAAAACTCTAGACATTATCATTGGGAGCCAAAGGGCAAGTTTCAAGAAAAAAGGATTAGACTTTGAAGAATCTAGCAATGAAAAGTCATATCATTATTTATTTGCTAGAGGACAACTAAAAACCAAGACTCAGGATAGAAAATGGATCCCTAAAGAGTACTTGGTCAACCCAATTAGGAAGCATTTCTATTGGGTACCAAAATTAATCCTCAAGGGTTAGAGAATTTAGGGTTAGTCAACCATGGACACTAAAATTCAAATTTTTAAAAAATAGTTGACTTGAGACCTTAAAGGGGAGCACTTAGCCAAATAGTTTTCATGATCATATAAGCTAAGTAGAAATTACCTTTATTATATCTCATAATGATTTGATTTATATTTTCATTTATGCGTGTGAGATGTTAGGATGATACAAATAATTCACTTATATTTATGACATTTTGATGAGTTATTAGATTTATTAGTTTAGTAATAATAGACCAACTATGGGAAAAGCAAATGTTTAAATAATGGACATCTTGCTCATAAATTATAGTTGGACATTTTAAATGTTTTGAAAATAATTCTATGTTTTATTTGCCGTGTATAGATTTGAAAAACATATGGTTTCAAAACTAAGATTTGAACTTGATACAAAATTGAAGATTTTTCAAGATTTTGAGTTTTGGTCAAAAATTCAAAAATATTTTGATTTTTCATGAAAACATATTTTTCCTTGTTGAAGAATAGTTCAAGAAATATGTTTACAAAATTTTATGATTTTTCAAATTTTCTAGAATTTTTAACGTATTTTTGAAATTCAGCTTAAAAGGCTGAAATTTAGAACAGCTTAGTGCCAATTGACTGGTGCAGAGGACCAATCAACTGAGAATTCTGTAGGGATGTTTCGGTAGGGAGACAATCGACTAATACCTGTCTCAATTGATTGATATCTAAATTTTCTAATTTCTTACTATTTTTCAGAATAAAAACCCTCCTTGTGTTACCTTGATAGGTCAAAATTGATTAGTGCAATCTTTTTGATGGTGTTAAAGGGGGAGAATGGAAGGGTTTAAGTTAGAACATAACTTATTTGTTCATGTTTGTGCAAAATTTGAAAATCATGTAATAGGGCATAGGTTAAGGGGAAAGTTGCATGTTTATGCTTCTTAGTATACTATGCCTCAATTTTCAAATTATTATTTTTGTACCTAACTTAAACATATTGTCACATATCAAAAAGGGAGAGATTATTAGTATAATCTACCCAGGTTTGATCAGATATATCATGGACTTTGATGTGTGTGTCAATATGCTTAAGGTAGGTTTTTATATTGGTTTGATATGTGTTTGAGTCATGCAGGACTTGGTGGAACACACATATGGGAGATCTCATTCTGGTGCTTGGATCCTTGAGTCGATGAAGGATGGCGCATCCGAGGGACCACTGGACGAGGAGCAACGGCGTGGAGCCCAAGGATGCAGACTTTAAGGCATACGCGAATGATGGCATCGGAATGAGCCGAGGGCTTGGATGCATCCGAGGGATGACAGCAAAAGAAAGAGAGATTCAAAGGGTGATTCCGGAGAGAATGAGTGTGAGTGTGTAATAGGATCAGTGGATTGGTGGAGACACCAGTTAACTAACCTTCTGTGAGTTTCGAATAGCAAGATCGGTCGACTGTTTAGATGACAGTCGATTGGTCTATTTGAAATCTAGCCGTTAGCTGAGCATCAGTCGACTGGTATCGGGGCTAAGCTATTTTGTTAATAGCTCTCCCTCTATTTTAAGGGAGACTTTTAGACTTGAGAAGAGTTAGTTGTTTTCTGGAAAAGACCTTCTTACTTAAGTGCTCAAAGCCTCCTCTCTTGCCCCCGGGGCTATGGTGCAGCAGTAGGGCAACTAGTCGCTATCCAAAGCATCCACGGTTCGATCTCTAGCTACGGGGTATTTGCAGAAATTTTTCCTCCAAATGAGGCGCAAACCCTGGGACGTTGAGCTTCTAGACCGCCCACCGCGAGCGCTTTCTGATTTACCCTGGCGGCTAGTGGGAAACTTCCATGGGGTCGGGCTGGTCGCCCGAGGTTGGAAAAACCTCGTTAATCATTTTTTCAAAGTCTCCTCTCTTCCTCAAACCCTAATTCTATTGTAAAGGGAAGAGAAACATTGTGAGAGGTTGTTCTCCACCGAGAAAGGAGAAAGCTTAGCCAGAGATTACCAGGGACTAATCCACCGAAGGATTGAGGGTTCATCCACCTCAAGGACATATCATGGAGTAGGAGCAAGCAATCTCCGAGCCACATAAAAGGTTAAGTGTTAGCATTGTTTCTAATTGTTTAATTTACATTTCCGCTAGTGTAATAACCTTATAGGAAGAGCAAGCGATTTGGGTGACGAACTATTCACCCCCCCCCCTCTAGCGGAGCCATCGATCCCAACACTTAATACCATGATAAAACTAATCAGAGGTAAAAGACATATCTCACTTATCATGTCGGGTTCGAAGCAAGATGCTCCCCTTTTATCGATGCTTTCTTCTGACGTAGCTCCCCCTTTATCGATGTTCATCTCTGATGAGCTTTTGTCATCTTCTTCTTCTTGGTGACTTGCTATTAATGGAAGTTTAGCATAGATCTCGATCTCAGACTCTGATGATGACTCGTCCCATATAGCTTTCATGTTTTTGTGCATCAATCATCTTGGACTTTTGTCTTTTTCCTTGTTATTTAGTTTCAGATAGTTGCCCTTCTTTTTGGCAATTTTATCATTGACTTTCCTTTTTCCCGAATATGCTTCTTAGCCTGTGTCTTCTTAAATTTATTAGTTTTGAAAATTTTATTTAATTTTCTTACCACATAAGTTCTTTCATCTTCATCAACTAATAGTCTGAATCTGATCCGTTCTTTTCAACTTGTAGTCCTAAATTATGGTTCAGATCATTTTCTTTTCTTGATCATATACATTGAGACTCGTGTAATTAAAATGTTGAAAATAAATCTTCTAAAGTATTTACCTCTAGGTCTTTTGAGATGTAGTAGATATCTACTATTGATGTCCATTATTGAGTTCTCAGAAAGCATTGAGTGCAAATCGGATTGAGTCCCGATTGATTACCGTTTCTCCGAGATTTATGATTCTGGTGATCAACTCCTTGATCTTTGCATGCAGTTGAGCCACGGATTCTCCTTCTTTCATCTGAAAGTTTTTCAGCTGATTTTAGAGGATGTTCCGTCTTGCTAGCTTGACCTCCATTGTTCTTTCGTGAAGCTCCAGGAACTTCTCCCAGAGTTCTTTGGCCAAGTGGTAGCTGCCGAACGCTTGACTTCTCAAGGTGGTAACACGGTTAGTAGATGAAATTTTGCTTTTCTGTTAGCCACGAAGTCATCTTGCTCCTTTTTTTCTTCAGAGACGTTCCTCTTTTTCCTCTCCTTGTGAATCTCTGGGTGCTACAAAGTCATATTTAATGGTTAGTAAAATTTTAAATTCAATCTTAAATAATACCACCATTTTCTTTTTCTATATCGCAAAATCTCTCTCAAACTTTGGTAGGTGAATCCTCGATTCCAGCCATCATCTTGTTACTTTAGGTGGCAGTTAGTTCTCCTGAAACGGTTAGGCTCTAATATTAATTGGAGGTCTCGAGTAGGTGACTATAGGGGTGAATAGCCTTGCCTATAAAGTTAGACAATTTATCTTGCTTTTGCTTAGCAAGGGTGTACAATAATTAATTAAGCAAAAATAAAAAATAAAGAGGCCAGAAATTACTTGGTTATAACCGGAGAAGTTACAAATCCAAAGTGGTGTAAAACTCTACTAGAATGACTCCTTCACTAAAGGCAGAGTAGTCTCTACAATCTTTGGAAGCTCAAAACAAGAGTAGAAAAATGAATGCAACTTGTTGTTTTATATTCTTAGATCTAAGGGGTAATTTATAGCCCAGCGGTCAAAGTGACTGTTTGATGATATGACATCTAGGACGCCATAGTTGAGACTTGAGGTGTCTCAATTGGATAAAATATTATCCATGCAGCCAATGGTTCATTAATGGAAATTTTTATTGATGCAGTCTGACCTTGATTGTTGTTTTGGTGTTGACATCGATTTTAGTTTAGGATAATGAGATGATTGAGATTAAGTCCTGGTCGGGGACTAGGTGAAGTGGAAAAGACCTAGTGGGACTAGGTTGATGGAAACTCTGGCGGGCAAAGCTAGGTCCTAGCTTGGAGAACTAGGTTAATTGAAACCCTAGCTCGGAGGGCCAGGTCCTAGCTTGGAGAGCTAGGTTGACTAAAATCCTGGCTTGGAGGGCGAGGCCCTAGCTTGGAGAGCCAAGTTGACTGAAATCCTAGCTTAGAGGGTCAGGTTCTAGCTTGAGAAGCTAGGTTGGATGAAACCCTGGCTTAGAGGGTCAGGTTCTAGCTTGAGAAGCTAGGTTAGATGAAATCCTGGCTTGGAGGGTCAGGTCCTAGCTTGAGAAGCTAGGTTGGATGAAATCCTGGCTTGGAAGGCCAGGTCCTAACTTGGAGAGCTAGGTTGGATGAAATCCTGGCTTGGAGGGCCAGGTCCTAGCTTGAGAAGCTAGTTGGATGAAATCCTGGCTTGGAGGGCCAGGTCCTAGCTTGAGAAGCTAGGTTGGATGAAATCCTGGCTTGGAGGGCCAGGTCCTAGCTTGGAGAGCTAGGTTGGATGAAACCCTGGCTTAGAGGGCCAGGTCCTACCTTGGAAAGCTAGGTTGGATGAAACCCTAACCTGGAGGGCCAGGTCCTAGCTTGAGAAGCTAGGTTGGATGAAACCCTGGCTTGGAGGGCCAGGTCCTAGCTTGAGAAGCTAGGTTGGATGAAACCTTGGCTTGGAGGGCCAGGTCCTAGCTTAGAGGGCTAGGTTGAAGTCCCGGTGAGTGAAACTGGGCACGGAGTCTTAGTCCGGGGGACTAAGAACGAGTCAGAGAAGGGTTGGAAGCTTGTTCTCGTGACTTAGAGTGGATTTGACCTTGCATGGATCGGTCTGGTGACCGATCAAGGAAGTTGGCACGGAGTTCCCTCTTGGATCTGTCTGGTGACCGATCCAGCTAGGTCTGATCGGTCTGGTGACCAATCAGGGAGCATATAGTGAGTTTGGAAGCCTTTCTGTTCGGCTCCTGATCGGTCTGGTGACCGATCAAGGAGACTATTCAGATCGTTCTGGAGAACGATCAATTGTCGCGAGCTTCTCACTATAACCGATCAGGCTGGAGCCTGATCGGTCAGAGAGTGGCCTGATCGGTCACCAGTCCCATCAGGCCACACCCTGATCGGTCTGGTGACCGATCAGGAGGGTTGGGCTGTGAAGCTGGAAAATCACTCTGAGAAGGGGTGGATCGGTCTGGTGACCGATCCACGACTTGGGATCGGTCTGGTGATCGATCACGAAGAAGTCATGATTTTTGATTTCCCACTGGGGACCAATCAGGCTGGAGTCTGATCGCTCTGGACCCATCCTGATCGGTCTGGTGACCGATCAGGAGTCACTCTGACCGATCCGGTGACCGATCAATAGCTGACAGCTTTAATTCAAATTCGCTATCAGACGTCTGATTGCGTTCTGATTTCCTACTGATACCTGTTCAGAGTCTTCTGATATTTGATCCTTTGTTTATTTGCTATGCTAATGACCTGCTAAGTGTGCAGATAACTCAGGCTCACTCAAGGGGAGTCAAATGGAGGTTTTTGCTCGATCAGGTTTGGCAGTTTACCTTCTCAGGTTTCAACGGACGACTGCGCCACTGGAATGCTGACTGGGGCTCGGCTAAGAGGAGCTCAGGGAGTCCAGGAGAGGTCAGGGTAGCTGGGCAGTGGCAGATGAGCAGCTGGTGAGCTGCAGTGGAGCGTCTGGTGGCTGGCGATGTGAGCTGCAGAGGCTAGATGCTTAAAAGTCCTGAGAAGTGGAGAAGAAGAGAGAACTCTTCTTTGGCTACAACACTTGTGCTCTTGCGATAACTTTGATCATCTCTTTGAGCAACCAACTGTGAATCATGAGCAATATTCTGATACTTGAGCACTTGGAAGAAACAAGGAGCTTGGCGAGTCCATCAGCAAGAAGACACGAAGAGAAGTTAGTTCTTGCGTGAGATCTGGGCTGAGTGGAGCTCGGTGAGGAGTTCGCTCATGTTCTTACTGTCCTAAGTGCTCTATAAGCTTCCTTTGTGTTTCATTGTGCATAATATCTTCATTCTGTTGAAACGTTGTGGAGAGGTTACTTCACCGAGAAGGAGGATTTGATATCCGGATTTTCCGGGGCTTGATCTGCCGACGATCAAGGGATCTCCCACCTTAAGGGCACGCCAAGAGTAGGGGCAAGTTATCCCCAAACCTTGTAAACGATCCTTGTTAGCGTTTTTGGTTTGCTTTTCATTTCTGCAGTTATACTCTATTTTGTTTTTGCTTCCGCTGTGCTACTGACCCTAACTGCAGAGAAATCCAATAAGTTCAAGAAGTTTATGTCAGGCTATATTCACCCCCTCCCTCTCTAGCCATCCAAGTTCCAACAATTTTCACCCGAGATGCCTCAGTTCTAACCTGAGGCGCCTCAATTTCGACTTGAGGTGCCTTGGGTCTTAACGGAGGTGCCTCAGTTTAGAAACTTTGCAGATTCAATTCCGCTAATTCGAGGTGCCTCTTGGACCTTGAGTGATCCAAAGTCAACTCTCGAGTTGACCTTCTTCGGAATCTGATCGCTTGGGTGATTTTCGACCGTCAAAAGTTGAGCTCGCCTAAACTTAACTTTGGCCTTCTTCTTGAGCAAAGTTCCTCCCTTGCTTTTTGTCCCTCAAACGTCGTGCATGTTATTCTCGTCCACCGATGTATTGTTCCACAACTTCTCATCCCTCAAATACACCAAGTTCGTCGGCTCCCTTCTGGTGTCATCCTTCTCACTCGTCGCGTCTTCCGCTCGACTTTTTGGGCTCATAAGCTCCTTCACACTTAGACACAAAGTATCAAACACAACAGGATCTAACTTATTCGGTTGACTATATCAAAACCAACCCGAGGCTTACATTAAGAACCCCAATTGGGCTCAGGATTTTAAGACGATGTTCAACCTGGTAGGCGCTTGGGAAATCCACTCGGATTCGGACTGATCGAGTTTAGGGTGTTCGGTGTGCACGAGAGTCGGCACACAGGAACCCACTCGAACTCGGGTGCTTGGGAGTGCACTCAGAACTCGAGTTGGTCAGATGCATGGGGCACTCGGGTAGTCAGACATGAGAGAATAGAGAGAAACTATGAATTAGGTGTTCGGGGGTTCGGGCGCATAGGAGTTGGCACATAAGGACTTGCTTGAGCTCGAGCTTCGGCGTTCAGCCATGAGCACACACGTGATTGTTGCACATGAATAGACATGAGCGACAGCTAAACCCTAAATTCACTGACAAGTAATTGTTGTGGGACAACAAACTATTAGCAGACAGTATTGGGCAAATAGAAGTTTTCTAAATTGATTGGCTAGTTCGACTGGATAAGAATTTCAATAATAGAATATTTTTATTTGAAGTTACAAGTCAATTGAAGGATCTTTCTAGTTGACTTGAGGATGAACAATTGATTAGATAAAATTTTCGGTTGACTACCAGTCTACCCTAACAACTATTAACTACTCAATGGCTAGATTTATTTGAGTAGTCAAATGGAGATAGAATAGTTGAAGCCTCTCTTACATAAGTATTGTCGATTGTTTGACTTGGTATGGGTGCACAAAGTTACTTATAATTTTGTTGTGACTAAATGCTTAAGTGATTCAAAGCAAAGACTTCTTCTGCAAGCTCTTGGTAATCTTCTCTCCTTATCCATTCATTTAATTCCTTAGTGAAAGAAGAGATATTATTGATGCAGTCCAGGAAAACTCGATTGGGTCATTGCCCTATCTGGCCCCCTATGCTGGTTGACGCTCTCCATAACAACAGGGCCTCACTATGCACCAACCTCCTCTATCCGCATGGTCAATTTGATTCCTAAACAACGAGAAATCCTAGCCAAGAGGGTTATCTTTGACCTCAACCTCTGACAGCCCTCATGCCAAATCGACCCTAGAGAGGCTATTGAAAGCGATGTCGGGCTAACAACCAAACAATGCCAGAAGTGCAACCCAACAGTTGCCGCTCCTAACATAACGTCCCTCTCGTGGCTGGCTAGCGCTGACCGCATGGGTCGCCAAAGGCTTGTGTGGTGGTCCACGCACACCTTCCACCTTCGTGGTTATATAAGGCTCCACAAAGGTAAGTGAAGGTTATATTTTCTTCTCTTGCACAATGACTAATCATCTTCAAGCTCTTTCGCTCTCTCGCGTGCTCATGCGAACTTCACACCTCAACCCATTATTGACTTGACCATTAGAGGGGTCACACTGACAACGTCGGCCCCCAATCGACGAGTTTTGAGTTGCAGGACACCGAGAGTAGATCCACCGAAGAACCAATACCACCAGCAGTCCAGGAGGAAGAAGGAGAGGAAGAACCCGAGTAGATGGAGAACGATGCCATCACTTATAATATTCCCAAGTATTGAGAGTATATGGGCTTGTTCTATTGCCTTGTTATAAAAGAGTGGTTGTAGTCAAGGGTGTAGCTACCTTAGATCAGTGGGTGCGACCGTCCACCGCGAGCACTTCTCGATTTACCCTGATGATCGGTGGGAAACTTCTGTGGGGTCGGGCCGGTCATCCCTAGGTTCGTCTGCTACCTGATCAACATTTTCTCTCTCTCTCTCTCTCTCTCATTTTTTTCATAGAATTCTTCCTTTTTTTTAATCCCCTATTTATTTTTTCTCCATTCCTAATTTTACTCTCAAAATTATCCACCGCACATCGCTGCTACTGTCGCCCACATCGTTGTCACCTCACGCTATTGCTACCAGCCATGTCGTCCTCGCTTCGCAGATGCTCTACAGCAATCACCTTTTGATTGAGGTAAATTTTTTTATTGGATCTCTTTCAATTATGAATTAAGAAAAAGAAAAAAATGGACAATATCTTCCTGAACACAAGGAAGATCAAACCAGATACGGAGTCTATAGCTGATAAAGAGGAAATGACCTACATGGTAAGAAAATTAAATAAGTTTTATAAATTTAACAAGTTTGATAAGACGCGGGTCAAAAAGTATATTCCAGAAAAAAGAAAAATCAGTTGCCAAGAAGAAGGGCACATTAAAGACAACTGTCTGAAACTGATCAACAAGGAAAAAAAAGGCAAAAGACTAAGACGATCGAAGCACAAGAACCTAAAAGCTACATGGGATGAATTGTCATCAGAGTCTGAGATCAAGGCATGCGTCGAACTTGCACTAATGAAAAGTCACCAAGAAAAGGAAGACGATGAAAGTTTGTCCGAGATGAGCATCGATGAAGGGGGAGATACTTCAGAAGGAAGCAGCAATGAAGGGGAAGCAACCAACTTCAAATCCGACTTAGTAAGTGAGATATGTCTTCTAACTCCTTATTAGCATTATTCTTGTAAAATCAATGACTAGATCATATGCAAACATAGTCTAAATATGTAGATCTAAAAAGAAAATTAGTCACTGCATGTCTATTAGAGCTTCATGACAAATTAGATTGTAAACAAGTCGAGCTGAGCCGAGTTTGAGGTGTTCGAGCTTGTTTGATAAGGTAACAGAGCCAAGCTGAGTCAAGCTTAAAATGAACCAAGCTTTTGAAATGATTGTTCAAGCTTGAATTAGTTTATTTTTTATGAACTTGAGCTTATTTGAAGCTTGGAACTTAGTTCATTTAGATGTTATCAAGCTCTTAATTTAAGCTTGGTTCGAACTTGGTTCATTTAGATATTATCGAGCTCTCAATTCAAACTTGTTTGATTATTTAAATTTTTACTTATTTGATTGGTTATTGAGCTTGATAATTCAAACTTATTTATTTATTTATTTTTGTTTATTTAGTATGTTGACAAGAGTTTTATCAATGAACATGGTTCATAAATATTGTTCACGAACATTGTTCATAAACGTTATTCATGAATATTAACGAGTCGAACACATATGTGTTCAAGCTTGTTTATTTAGTTTAACAAGTTATTCAGGCTTGTTTATTTAATTAATTGTGTGTATATTGAACAAACATAAACAAACTTTTACCAATCTAAACACCAAGTTATTCAGGCTTGCTTATTTAATTAATTTTACTTATATTGAACGAACATAAACAAGCACTTACCAAGTCGAATACTAAGCTTATTCACGAACGTTTGGTTCATTTACAGCCCTAATGAGAAATTAAAAATCGAAAATACAAAATTGATGGAACATATAGAAAAAATAGAAAATAATGGTAAAATTCAAATTTTTCTCGAAATTCAAAAGTCAAACATTATGGAGGACTTAATTGGTACTTGAAAAATCATGGAAGTCAAATTGCAAGAGTATCTAAAAATTATATTTCACCTAAATTTTTAATAAATCTAGTAGGTAGAGGTCTTTATTGGGCTCTGAAATATGTTTTATATTGTTAAAAAAAATTTGTTTCCATACTAGAACTTAGTATTTAGGATTAAATAATTTCTTAGAATTTCTTGATTACTTGAAAATTCTTTTCAATGATTTATTTTTGGATTTTATATATTTAAAAAAAATTATGATGGACACTAATGTTATGTACTCAGAAATTTTTTTCCGAATTGTTTGATAGTTAAATGAATTTTTATAATTTTTTTATAAAAAATTGAATTTTTAATTTAAAAAAACTTCGAAGGTTACTTTTGAAAAACCTGATTTTTTTAGAAATTATCCGTTATATTTTGACTCTTAGAAAAATTAGTAGGATTTTATGAAGTTGAAAACTAATTTTAAAAATTATTTTTCAAAAATCCTCAATTATGTAATGAAAATCAAATTTTCATACATAGAAAATTTATTTGCTCATGAAAAGTTTTACAGAGTCCGATTGAATATTTTGACACTTTGACAAAAAATTTAAAAATTTTCTAACCACTTATTTGCAGGGCTATTTACCCCCTCCCCCCTTTAGTCTGCCTTATCTAAACTTGTAGTAATTAAGATGATTATTTAGATCGCAATAAATGTCTCATATGTAGGAATATTATGAGGAAACAAAATCACAAATGATTTTTTGACTTTTAGTCATAGATAAGCTCTAGAGATCGATGAATCATTATTTCAACTTAGAATCAAGAGCTAAAATTGAAATTTTTGAATTTAAATTTATTTTTAGCTTAATTTCGTCCCTCTTGATCTAAAATTCTGATTACCCCACTTTTTGTAGTGCATTTTCTAGAGAGTGGCTATCATGATGAATCCTTAGTCATGAAGTAGGAGTGAAGCCCGTGAATCACATATCTAGTCTTTGCCATTGTATCTCTTTATTTCCATTGCAAATACATGTTAATTAACACAAACAATTGGTTCACCCGCGTGTTAGTACAATCCTTTCTCAAGTGAATGTCCTCCTCCTTGTTTGCGTCATGAGGGAGAGATCACCGGCAATAGCATCATAGCGGGCAGTGTCCAAATACATCTCAAGGCATCTTCTAAGTTTCGGAGTCTTTGGAAGACGGAGAAACTTTAGTAGTGTAGCAAGAAAACAACTTATTAAAATTTTGGTTCACAAGCTAATTGGGCCATTACTAAGCCCAAAACTGGCCCATCAGCTGCTTTT
Source organism: Boesenbergia rotunda (assembly GCA_024364735.1). Classification (NCBI taxonomy): domain Eukaryota; kingdom Viridiplantae; phylum Streptophyta; class Magnoliopsida; order Zingiberales; family Zingiberaceae; genus Boesenbergia; species Boesenbergia rotunda. The sequence goes on along the minus strand of JAGFNQ010007690.1, from coordinate 154,110 downwards.
GTCAACCCGTACTACAAATCCCTTCTTTAATATATATTAAATTGAGCAACACCTACCGCTCTCCCAGTCTCCCTCCATCCCCGATCCGACGGTTTCAATTCAATTCGAAATAAATGGCAACCCACTGCGGGTTACCAACTTCTGTACCCGGGCCACGTGGACGTCGGGAACGCTGGGCGACGCGGTGTAAAAGCGAACGGTCTTCGGATCCAGGTCGCTCCTATTAGCTGCCAACGTTATATCTGACCGTTAAATCTCCGCCCTTCCTCCCTTATCACCCCACTCTCGCTATCCTCCTCCCTCCTCTCCTCTGCTGCTTCTATCCATTCACCTATCTTCCTCCCCTCGACACCAATGGCGGCTTCCTCTCCTCTCCGGCGGGCTTAGATTTCATCTCCGGCGTCATCGGCGTCCTCTCTTCTCTGCCGCTGTGAGCGTCGCCGAGTTCTTCAGCTCATGGAGTGCTAATCGAATCGCCCATTCCCTAATTCGAGATTGGCTACTCTACGGTTCCTAGATTAGTTGAGGAGTCGGTCGTCCTCATGGCGCCGAAGGGCGGTCGAGGAAAGGGCAAGGGCGAACGGAAGAAGAAGGATGACAAAGGTAAGCAAACAAACGATCTATTTCTCCTTGTTCTCCGTTGGATTTCGATTTGATGACCTAAACTGCCGTACGATTTCTGTCGTTCTCGCCAAGTTCTTCCTCTGGCTCTGGACGTCCGGGTGAACCTTCCAGATGAGTCTCATGTCGTCTTGAAGGTATTCTTCTTCTTCTTCTTCTTCTTCTTTCTCTGCTTAGTTCGCATTCAAATTTGAAAACGTAAAGACGCAAACACCGAGATATTTCTGAACCTTAGCCGGATCGAAAAATATGCTTCTCAAGAACACTTGATTCCGCTAATGTCGGCCTCTGCTATCGAACAGCAAAATCAAAATTAATTTTCCGTTTTGTTTAAAAAAACAAAATCATTTAATAAACCTCCTGCGTTAATCATTTCCAGGGAATATCCACTGACAAAATCATCGATCTACGGCGGTTGCTCTGCGTCAACACCTTCGCTTGCAATATCACCAATTACTCCTTGTCCCACGAGGTAATTAAACGTAATTCTTTTTTGTCTTTTTTTTATTATTTTTTATTTCTTAAGAAATTCATAAAAGTCGGAGATTAATTGGAAGTATATAGGAAGCGTATTTGAGAAAATGACTTCGGAATTTATCGGAATATAAATAAATTGAATGGTCGATATAATCCGTTTGACGGAAGATGAACCAGTTGAACAAGCATTGCATTTTGCAGTTGAACAAAGAATACCAAAAATTTATATTTTATATAAACATGTTAAAAAAAAAATCAATACCAATCAAATCAAATGCATGATTGTGTTTTTCAAAAAAAAAAAATATCAAAATAATATTTCGTCTGTACTTAAAATAGCCTTTATATTTTGTCTTAGAATAATTTTGATCAGAATTGTATCACTTTAAATCAATTTTGATTAAAATTATATCATTTTAGAACAATTTAATCAAAAAATTTCGCCTTGAAAATACACTAGACGGATGGAGGAATTAGAATTGGGGACCTGATAATAAATTATTAAGGAGATGGGATGAACTTTTGGTGTGAAATTCATTAATTATTTTAAAATTAAATAGAAAAAGTACTTTAAAGAACTGTTTTTAATCATTTTTGGAAAAAATCTATTTAAATAATTAGAAATAAATTTTCTTAAAACTCAGGAATATTCAGAAAAAGAAACCAGAAATATTGAAAGGCGATTCAATTCGCTCGCTCCGAGTGCTTTTGTTAATTCGTTTCAGAATTAATACGGGGAAGATAAATTACGAAGTTACTAGCCTAATGTATAATTAGTACATGAAAAGATGAATATTAGTTTTTACTAGATTTTGATTTAAATTTAAAATGATAATATCACACATATTAATTATCAGTCCATCTCACCTGGCATATGCAACCACTATCATGTGATGTGCATCACGTTTGTTTGATATGGAAATTAATTGTGTTTAATGAAGTCGTGAATAGTCTCTTTCAATGTCCTTTATAAGTCACATATGCGGGTCCGCATCTTCCTTAATTTAACAAAATAGAACTATCGAAATTAATGAATAAAGAAGAGTTCCTTTTTTTAATAAATATTGGCAAAATTTTATAGCATTTATGATAATTTGACAGAAAATAAAAAATTGTTCATCGAAGAATAAAATTAAATTAAATTTAACAGAGTCAGGGATTGAATGTTTTCTGACGTCAGCAGCCAAAATGAGTGGATTTTATTTATATAAAATTGGAAACAATGGCATATGTGTAATTTGTCATATCCTAAACGGGGAATGGAGTAATTGAATTTCTTAAATGTCGTGTTGTTCTTCTTTTTCAGGTGAAAGGATCAGAGCTGAATGAGTCGGTGGATGTCGTAACTCTTAAACCATGCACTCTCACATTGGTCGAAGGTAATTAAAATACGAGCATTCACGTAATGATTATCTATAGTTAGGCTGTCAATTTAGTTGGATTCATTGAATTAGTCCGCTCCGTTAAATAATTTAAATGAATTAAATTAAATTTTTATTAATTCATTTAAAAATAAGTATACATGGGTCAGCCCTTCAGGTTGTGGATCCACCCCTATCTAATATAATTAAAATTAAGATAATTTAAATTAATAATAATAATAAAACAAAATACAAGACACTTGTATAATGCTTGTGGAGAATGGAGATCCACCCCTATCTAATATTAGCACTTTGCATCTGTATAAAACATAATGGCCATCTAAGTGAGTTGAACTCGACTAATGATGAGAAGTGAATAGGCATATCAGGCATATCCAACCAATTAAAACTTTCTTGCAAGATAGACAAATCAAATATTAGATATACACGTAGATGCTAGTGTATATTTGATTGTTTGTGTCCTCAGGGCTATGTGTATTGGAAGGGTGATTAATTGTCACTCAGGTATTCGCGGTCGATTTCTAGCTACGATGTATTTTGTAGAAATTTTTTCTCCAAATGGGAAGCAAATTAACTCTGGGACGCTGGCTTTTGAACCGTTCGCCGCGAGCGCTTACCGATTTATCTTGGTGACCGGTGAAAAACTTTTGTAGGGTCAGGTTGGTCGCCCAAGATTAAAAAAATCTCATTAATCATTTTTTTTATATTTGATTGTTTGTGTCATATATAGCCTCAATGAAGATAAGTAATAGCATAAAAATTGCTAACACAATTCTTCAACATGGTTTAAAGAGATCGCGTGGAGCAACGAGGCAAATTAAGACACATAATAGAGAGAGAAAATATGAGGAAGAAGTAGAACAAGAGAGAGAAGAATGAGAAGAAGAGTCACCATGGTTCAGCAGCGTGCCTACTCTAAAAAAGGCCGAAGCTTTATTAGAATTCTCTTAAAACAAGAGAATTTATCTTATTCTGTTGATACTAATGATGATGATACAATAGACTTACAATAATCCCTATAAATAATGTCTAAACTCAAATCCAGTAAAATCATAACAGAATTTTATTAGAAAAAAATCTTAACAAAATTGTATTAGAAAAACCTTAACAGATTTTTCTTCCATGATATCTATTATTCAGATATGAGTCATCCGTCAACAATCTCTACCTTAGTGAATATTCACCCCTTCGAAGAACACGAATATTTGAGCAAATCTCCATCTTGAACTCTAGGTTTGAGCTTCCTTTCCTCTAGCATTTAGAGACATGGATCAGGTTCTCTAACCAACCCTGTAAGTCATAAAACTTCATTCTTCTTGAATACCCACTCGCACCCTATAGCTTGTTTTTCCTTAGGAAGTTCCACTAGATCCCATGTTTGGTTTTTATACAGCGACTCCATCTCCTCCGCCATAACACCCATCCACTTGTCATTCTCAGAGTTGTGTACTGCCTCCTGAAAAGATGTGGAGTCTTTGCTACTGGTGATGAATGCATAAGACACCAAGTCCTCAAATCCGTATCTAGTGAATGGTTTTAGGACTCGTCTCATTCTACCACCAGCTATAGTGCGATGCTCCGTGTACTTTGAGTTAGAATTATCAGAGTCATGAGTCTTTAGCTCCACCTGCACAACCTCTTTCTCCTTGTTGCTCTGTGGTGTTTCCTTTCCTTCTTCATGAGTACGTTGTAGCATGACTTTCTCATCAAACACCACATCTCTACTGATCATCACCTTATTTGTCTTAGGATCCCAAAGCTTGAAGCCTTTAACTCCTTTTTGATACCCCAGAATAAGACACTGTTTTGACTTCACATCTAACTTTGATCTTTCCTCACTAGATATGTGCATATAGGTCATACATCTAAAAACTCGAAGATAAGAGTAATCTACTAGATTCTCTATTCATACTTCCTCTGATACTTTGCCTTCTAGTGTTGTTCTTGGTGATCTATTAATGAGATAACATGTCATATTTACTGCTTCCGTCCAAAAATTCTTTGCTAGCCCTGCATTCAGCCTGAGATATCTTGTCTTCTCAATGATTGTCCTGTTCAACCTTTCCGCCATACTATTCTGCTTAGGTGTCTTGCAAACTGAGAAATGCCTCATTATTCCATACTGCTCACAAAATTCTTGGAACTTTGAATTCGTGTACTTAGACCCATTGTCTGACCTAAGACATTTAATGTTCCTTCCTGTCTGATTCTCCACTTCAGTTTTCCATACTTTAAACTTCACAAAAATTTCTAACTTATGATGCATAGAGTATACCCAGACCTTTCATGAGAAATCATCAATAAAACTCATAAAATATAAGTCCCCTCCATGTGATGCTATATTGGTTGGTCCCCAGAGATCTGTATGTATATAGTCCAGAATCTCCTTCGTCTTATGTATTGTCGTCTTGAATTGCATTTTTCTCTGTTTCCCAAAGACACAAAATTTGCAGAATTCAAGCTTGCACATTTTGACGCCCTTCAACAAATCTCTCCTGTGAAACTCCAGCATCCCACATTCACTCATATGCCCTAACCGCATATGTCATAAGATTGTACTTTTTGATTCAGACTCTACTGAAGCGACTCCACCTATAATTGTAGTCCCTATCAACTTGTAGATGTTCCTTGCTACCTTTTATCCTTTCATTATCGTCAGAACTCCCTTGTTGACCTTCATCACCCCACTCACTGATTTGTAATTGCAGCCTATACCATCCAGTGTGCCTAGTGAAATCAAATTCTTCCTTAGATCTGGTATGTATCTGATATCACATAAAGTTCTGATCATACCATCAAACATCTTGATTCTAATGTTCCCTATGTCGATAACTTTGCAAGACGCATCGTTTCCTATAGGTGTCAAACTACTCCTTGTTTGGAGTCAAGTGATATGAACATGCAGAGTCTAAGATCCATGCATCTGTTAGCTGCTCCGAACTTGACATAACTGATAGCATATCACCATCACCACTCTCTGAATTTTTCTCAACTATGTTTACAGACTTTGTCAAACTACCTTTGCTCTCTGCAACATGTTTTTTTATCTTTGAACAATCTCTCTTTATATGACCATTGCCTCCATACTTGTAGCACGTGATTATCTTCTTCTTTCTCGACTTAGAATGAGTTTATTGTTGTTGCTTGATTCATACCAAGTTTTGGTCCTACCACGCTTTTGGTCACTATTCACCACAAGTCCTTCTCCTTGAGAAACTTTGTCATTTGTTTTCTTCCTCTGATAAAAGCCCAACAAAGCACTTGTGACCTCCTCCAATTTAAGAGTTTCCTTTCCCCACATCAGAGTAGTAACTAAATTCTCATACGTAGGAGATGAAGGTAGAGAATTTAGTAACATCAGCACCTTGTCTTTGTCTTTGATATTCGCATCAACTCACTTCATATCACCTACAATCTGATTGAATACGTTTATATGCTGCTCAGATCGATTCTCTCTGTCATCTTTAGCTTGAATAATTTCTGCTTAAGATACAGTTTGTTTGTCAATGACTTTGACATGTACCGGCTTTCCAGCTTTTGCCAAAACTGTCATCGGTGACTCTTCATCCATGACATGATACATCACATCATCCGTAAGACAAAGCTTGATTGTTGCAACTGCTTTCACTTGAAGTTCTTCCCAGTCTGATCTCTCCATGCTTTCCAGTTTTCTTTCTCCTAGCATCTTCGTCATGCCTTGTTGCACCAACAAGTCCTTGATCCTCCTCTGCCATAATTCGAAGTTTCCGGTTTCGTCAAACTTCACCATATTAAACTTCATAGAAGATGTCCCCGACATGTTGAAAAATCTGTCAAACCTTGCTCTGATACCAATTGTTACCCAAAACGAGGGCAACAACCTCTCAACTTCTAACATGTCGCAGAAGAAGAGGAAGAGAGAAAGCGATAGTGCAGAGCAACGAGGCAAAGAAGAGTTACCGTGGTTCGGCGGCATGCCTACTCTAAAAAAGGCCGAAGTTTTATTAGAATTCTCTCTATACAAGACAATACACCTTATTCTCTTAATACTAATAATGATAATATAATAGGCTTACAATGATCCTTATAAATAATGTCTAAACCCAAACCCAGTAAAACTATAATAGAATTTTGTTAGAAAAAATCTTAACAAAATTCTATTAGAAAAACTTTAACAGAATTTTATTTTAAAAAAACTTAATAAAATTCTGTTAGGAAAAATCTTAACAGATTTTTCTTCCATGACATCTATTATTCAGATATGAGCTACCCATCAACAGAACTCCTAGCTCTAGGGTGTTATTTATAACCCACTGGGCAAAAATTATCATTGCTAATGTAGCAACTCAAGGCGCCTTGAACACTTGGAGACGCATGTAGTCAGATAAAGTTTTATCCACGTCACAATAATCGTTTTCTGATCTGGCAGATTGGAGTCATCTAGGATCATTTGAGCGCCTTGGCTACTATTTATCTAAGATGCCTTGGGTCATCGAAGGCGTCTTGGTTCGGCTGAGCTGGACTCCATAGCTTATCTCTTCGCCAACGACTCCAGCATCGGGAGTGTCTCAGTTGATTTGAGGCGCTTCAACCACTACTCATCCAAGGCACCTCCAATTAATTGAGGCACCTTGGGTCTTTGAACCAGCAAAGCGCCTCCAGGGCATTGGAGGCACCTTGGATGGTCAACTTTTGAGTTGACCACTATTCACTCGCTTGGGTAATGGTCCGGTCGTCTAGAGTTGAGCTCACCCAAATCTAATTCAAACCTTGTCCTTGAGCAGACTTCGTCCTGGCTTCTCGTCCCTCGGATGTGCTGCACGCGTCCTTCTCGCTCCACCAGTGTACTTTTCCGTGGCTCTTCGTCCCTCGAATGTATCGAGTCAGTTGATTCCCTTCCCATGACATCATTCTCACTCCTGCATATTCCACTCAACTTCTTGTGCTCCTAAGTTCCTACACACTTAGACACAAGGTATCAAAACAACATAAGACTTAATTTAACTCAGTTGACCACATCAAAATTATCATAGGATAGTTACAATCACTTCCTTTTGATGTACACCAACCCGAATTAAGGTTAAGGTAAACAAACAAGAAAGTATTTAGTAAAAACAATATTTTTACTATCATAACCATAATTTTGCAATTAAGTACAATAAAATTACAATCTCTCCCTTAATTTAACCTCCATAATTTCTCTCCCTTAATCACATTAAAAAAAATTAATAAAAAAATATGAACTTTTTTTATAGGGTCTTACATATAGCATGCAAGTCGATATATTTTCCAAAAAATTATTTTTTAGATAAACTGATTTATGAGAATTAAAATCCAGATTTACCAAAATAAATTTGAAATTATTTTTAACTTTTCAAAAATGCTGAATTTTTTTGTCAAAGTGAAACATAACCAAACTGATCATGAAAAAAAATTCTGATAATGAGAAAATATTTTTCTTTTCATAAATAATTTAATTTTGAAATTTAATGTTCGAAAATAGATTTCAATTTTAAAATAACTTGCTAATTTTTTTGAAAATTCAAAATATAATAGTTATATGTATAAAATGGAGTATTTCAAAATTTATCTTTTAAAAATTTTTAATTTAAAAAATATGGTTCTCATAAAAATATTTATCAAAAATTATTTAACATTAAAAGAAATTTGAAATTTTTTCCACTACGAGATAACTCATTTGTTTGTCACAAAAAATTTAAGTCGAAATAAAGTCGAAGAAGGATTATAAAAAGCAATTTTTTTTATAATGATTAATAATTAAAAATACTTAATTTCTAGTATGCAAATCATGATAATTTAATAAATTAATCATGATTTTGAGACACAAAATAAATTTTTATTAATTGAATTTATCAAGAATTTTTTTAAAAATATTATTTATTAATACTTTTATAATTTGACTCTTATATTTTTAAATATCAATTTAGTCGTTTATAATATTCAAAATTTAAATTTCGTAAGAAATTTGAATTTTAACTTGCTCAATTTTTTTCTAATATTATTATTTATTTTTTAATTTTTAATTTTTATCTTTAATTTTATCAGACTCTACTAATAAGCATGCATACATTTTTTTTAAGTTTATATATTCGGTCCTAGTTTTATGCAAGGTTTTAAGCAATATTTTATAGCATCATACTATCACGCCTCGAGGAGCCGCATGTCCATTAGAAATCAGACAATATCTCTCATATATGCAGGGCCGTCTCAAGATTCCATGAGGCCCTAGGCTAAATTATTTTTTAATCTTTAATAATTTTTTTAAAAAATAAAAATTTTCCCTTATCCTTTTTCATTCGGACTTGGGACCGACAATGGTGGGTTTAAATTTTTTTTTAAAAATAAAATATTAATTTAAAAATAAATTTTTATTTAAAATTTAATTTTCTAGCTTTTTGAGATGCAAAATTATTAATTAAATTTTTATATTTAAGTTTTGATAATATTTTTTTTCAATTGATAAAATTGCTAGATTATTTAATCTTTCTTTAGACATTGTTGAATGTAAATAAGACTTTATTAATTTTAATTTTGAAAAACTTCTTTCTGCTGAAGCTACACTAACATGTATAGTTAATAAAATTCTATAAGTTATCCATGCATTAGGAAAAGAATTTAATTTTTTTATAAGATTCAATACCTCAATTGCGGTTCTTAATTTTGGATTTATTATTTCTTTTAAAACTTTTAATTCTGAAAATAAATCTAAATCATCAATATCAGATAGCATATTCTGTGTTAAAAAATTTTCAAGATTTAAACATTTTATTTTTAAAAAATTATCATCAAGCAATTTTAACTTTTCTACTTCATATAAAAAATTAAAATTATCTTCATATATTTTAAATTGTTCAAACCTACTTTGAAGTGAAGAAATAACATGATCAATAATATAATTAAAGTAATTTATTTTAAAAGATTCTTCAGGTGAAAGTTTTACCTCATTAATTGTATTCTCATCAAATCGTTTATTTCTTCTAATTACACGTTTTTCACGAAATTTTGGTTGTATATTCATTTCATTTGCAATCTCTTTGGCAGAAATTACAGCAGATATGAATCCATTTTCTCTATAATCATTGAAAAAAGAAACAAGACCTTTTAACTAATCTAATGCAATAGCAATGTTCATATCTTTATATTGTAAAAATTTACTAACAGTATTAACTGCGAATAATATATCATACCAAATAACCATACCTAATAAAAATTCAAAATTTTCGAACTCATATGTTGCTAAAGAATTTGCTTCACTTTTTGTTTTAGGATCATCACTAGTTTCTGCAAGTTTATATAAAGCTTCTCTTATTTGTGGAGCTTGATATTTTATTCCTTTAACACTTTCAAGATGACTTTCCTAACGTGTTTGTGATAATGGTTTAAGAGTTAAATTAGAAACGTGGTCTTGTAAAATTTTCCATCTTTTTGTAGAAGAAAAAAATAATGAGTAAATACGTTGTATCACACCAAAAAATGTTATATCACTAGGACAAGAATTAGTCATATCACATAGTACTAAATTAAGACTATGACAACCACATGGTGTATAAAAAGCTCTAGAATTTATATCTAACAATCTCTTTTGTACGCCTTGTTGTTTACCTTTCATATTTGCCCCATTATCATATCTTTGTCCTCTTATGTCATTTACATCAAGTTCAATTTCCTTTATTATATTAATAAGCGTATCAAAAAGACCTTTTCCTGATGTATCATTTACTTTTAAAAATTCTATAAAATATTCTTCTATTTTGATTGGACTTGTTGAAATATCTACACATCTTAATATAAGAGACATTTGTTCTTGATGACTTATATCGGGAGTACAATCAAGTATAACTGAAAAGTATTTTGCTTCTTTTATTTTTTTAATTATAATATTTTTTACTTCTTTTCCTAATATATTTATTAACTCATTTTGTATATTATGACCAAGACAATGATTATGAATTTTACCATTTTGAATACGTTTAAGGTGTTCTTGCATTATAGGATCAAATTCTGCAATCATTTCTATTAAACCTAAAAAATTCTCATTATTATCTTGATAAATTTTCTCATTTGTACCTCGAAATGATAAATTATTTTTTGCAAGATTTTTAACTATAACAATAATTCTTATTAATACATTATTCCAATGTTCTTTTTCCTTATTTATTTTTTCTTGTAAATTTTGATCAATAGTTTTATTTTTAAGTAATCTCATTTCAATATCAAACCAAATGTTCATATTTATAATATGTTCACTGCTTATTTCATGACTTTTAAGTTTGACACTAAGATTTTTCCAATCTCGACATCCTTCGTTTGCTAATTGAATTGTAATTGATTTTTGACTAAATAATTTACAACAAAAGCAAAATACTTTATGTAATTCTTTAGAATATATTAACCATTTTCGATCATGATTTTCTCCATTTGGTAATTTTCGAATGTAATGAATCATAGAAAAATGCCTAGAATTTTCATCATTTGGAAAAAAATATTAATTTCTCTAATTGGACCTTTTTCAACTAATAAATCTATTAAATTTGTATTTATATTTTTCCAATGTGCTGGATCATATTTATTTTGAATAATAGTTTCATCAATATTATTAAAAAAATTATCTTCATGATCTATTAAGTCGTCTTCAGTTTTTGAATTTTTATTATCTTCTTTGTTAATATTAGTATATGATGAATTAGATTTATGATCATTAAAAAAATTCTTGACAGATTTCTTTTTGTGGTAAAGAATTATCTTCAGATGAAAATTCAATTAGTTTTTCATTTAAATTTTCAATTATATTATATTCTAAATTTTCATTTTCATTTTGATTATTAATAATAAACCTATCAAGTGCACCTTTTTGAGATTGAATAAATTCTTCTATTTTTCTTTTCTTCATATGTTTTGTATACCCGGAATCATATTTTTTAGCAGACATATTTAAATTAAAATAATAATAATAAAATATAAGTCTCTACTTGGTCGATAGTTTTCCAAGTAAAAATAAAACCTGGATAAAAAGATGATATACCATCAGTTATTATTGAAGTAGTATTCATTATGCTAAATAGAAAAGCTAAAAAATAAAGTTGGCATGGATGACCTAGATAAAGATATTAAAATTTTATAAATCATGTTTTATGATTTTTTAAGTGCATAAATTAGATTTGTGATGGTAATAATTTACTTACATAGAAAAAAATAGGAAAAAAAATCTATTCATTCCATCTATAATTTATCATTTATACAGAATAATAAAAACAATTTCGAAGAAGATTCAAGATTGGAAGAAGAAAAGAGTGAAAAATTATTACCGAATACCAAGTGAGGGAGGTTTGAGCCTTGAGAAGAAGGATGTCTTCTTAAAAAATCACTGATGAGGAAAGAAAACTAATGATTGTTGGCTCTTGAGAAAACTGAGCTAATGACATATAAAATAGAATGAAAAAAAGTGATCAGTCTTAACCTATTATAGTCCTAAATAAAATTTTTATAATAATATAATAATTATAATTAATATGAAATTAATTATTGGTGATTGCCGTTGAGTTTTGGAATGAGGTTTGCTGGTTTGGCATGATTAATGCCATGTACGCGTTTGGCATTGAATTTTCCAAGCAATCACGCGTGATTTTTGGGTGAAGCAAACGCGTGATTTTTGGTGAAGCAAACGCGTGATTTTTGGGTGGCAAATGCGTGATTTTTGGGTGAAGCAATCACGCATGGCTGCATGGTTGCATGCCAATAGATAAAAAGAATTAATTAAATATTAATATTTTATATATAATAATAATGGGCCCTAGTTTTGTTGGGGCCCTAGGCATAGGCCTTAGTGGCCTGTGCCTTAAGCCGGGCCTGCATATATGACGGACAATCTAAAGCATGCATACAAGGCCAACACGGTCATACCAATTCCTCAGTCAACACGACTGACAATAACAAGAAATGCATAATAAGAACAAAACCAACACTACAAAACTCATCTCGAGCTATGTACAGGTACGACTTATGACAACTAAACAACAGCATAAGCCCCCCAGGGCATAAAACATAGAATTATATCAAAACACAATACAAGACCAAGAGATTGAAAGTCAAATACAACAGTACCAAAAGGGTATACATGCTAAAACTAAAATCAGCTCAATGGGTAGGGACTGGCTGCCAGGTTCTTTTCTGGCGACTCCAAGTGTATCAACCTGAAAATAAAAACATAGCAAACGAGGATGAGTTCGGATGAACTCTATGGGTATAGAGATACAGATATGCATGATAATAATAAGATAAAACAAGCTGCATAGAAACAATAGGATATAGTCTTATAAAAGTATCAGAATATATAATTGAACTACTATATGCATGTACATACTAGAATTAGACTATCCTGTAGGGTAATAGATCCAAAACCCTTGGAAACCAACCACAGTACACTCGTACCACACGAGCAGTGCAAGGTCACATAACCATATGTCGTATACCACCTGTATGCACAAGTCCAACATATATATGCATCACTCATAGCTCAAACCAAATGTAACAAACACATCAAACATAGTGATGCATCATATACACGTGATGTAACGACATGTGTCACCCTCGTTTCACACTTCGGCTACCACTACACTGGGTGCCCGGGTGGATAGGGTGCTGTGGAAGAAAAGCTGTTCCAAGACTCCTAAAAGACCGCAGGGGAGTGCTACCACTCGAAATAACATATTGTGGAGGAAAACCCACTCTAAGACCCCAGAAAGATCGTGGAGGAGTGCTATCACTCTATATAATATACTGTGGAAGAAAAATCGCTCCAAGTTCTAAAAAGACCGCTGGGGAGTGCATGATAAAGCCCAACACTCGTGGCTATGTGGGAAACTAGGGCATGACTGACGACCCTTCTCAACCACCAGGGACTCAAGAGTCGATAACTATGCAACAACACCCGAAATGACTGACGACAGGCTCAGACCCGAGAGGAGCCGATGATTGCTAGTATACAATAATACGGAGTCGACAACTATATCAACCTAAGGAATATGACTAACGACAGGCTCAGACCCTAGGGGAGCCGGTGATCGTCAATATGCAACAACACCAAGATGATAACTAACGACTAATCTCAGCCACCAGAGAGCCAAAGGTCGCCAACATACAACAATACCCAAATATGGGCATGATCCTAAATACACATAACTCTAACCAGATCAACATACAAGGCATGATACTAAATGCACATAACTCCAAGTAGATCAACATATAGTGCATGGTACTAATTGCACGTAACTCCTACTAAATCAACATATGGTACATGTTACTAAATGCATGTAACTCCAACTCGACTAACAACCATGCAACTATAGGATAGACACAAGGTACAACTAGTACACTCTAACCGAATCGACATTCATACAACAGTTTGATAAACGTATACCCAACAGGCAATATGACCTATCAACCATACAATTAGGTAGACAGATGAATTATAGCTAGTGATCAACTAAATGCAAGGTCTAGTAAGTCCTATAACCTCTCTTATGCACACGAACACACATATGTACTGTACAGAATAAGAGTATCAATGTTGAGACTGTATGGACATAAATTCGAATATCTCAAAGTCAAGCAACCATGTATCAAGCAGTGATAAACAAGAGCATATATAAAGTAATAAATCTACTACAATCCATAACAAGTCATCCATAAGAAAACAATATCTATAGGGACAAGTAAGAGGTACCCACCTTCAATGAAGAAATCCGTAAGCATAGAGAATCCCCATCCAGAAGTTCATAAGTTGATTAGTGTCATGTATCAAAGGATATAAATTTTAACTAGTCGTATTGGAATCAACCCAACTATCTAAGTTATGTTTCATTTTTTACTCGTTTATCACTCATGATTTAACTATAGTGAGCAACTCTAATTTTTGATCTCAATATCCCAAGGTTCAACACTAACCCTAAGGCTAAAGGTAGCTCACGACATAGTATCAAACACCTAATACAAGATCGTAATCCAATCGACGATTATAGATCCAATCAATTCCTAAATAATCCAACACCAAGCTTAGATTTCTCCTCAAACCAAACTACCATAAATGTAACTAAACAAAATAGTAACTCATCCCAAGACTTGTTCACGACAACAAGAAGGAAGAAGGAAACAAACTCTAAATCGACACTGCCACCAATCCAAAATAGTGATCAACCTAATACAACATCAATGAAGAACCATCCAAACTGATTCACAACAGGAGCTACACCAATTACCCCACACTACACTATCAAATTTAAACTCTGATCCAAATCAGAAATCCATTCCAAACCTAATAGCTCAGGGCAAGATCAAAGGGAGACATCCACAATGCTATCAAGCAACCCATACTCCTACCGATCTCATTGTATCCAAACTGATCAGGACCAATCTGAGCATAATGAAATGTCACATAGCAAAAACCCAATCCCAAAATAGAAATCAAATTGCTTTCCTAGAATCCAGAAATAGAGCTCCCAAAACAAAAACAACAACAGAAATTTCAACAAACCTCACAACATTCTAAGCAAAACCCAGATGAGTAGTTCATCAAAACCAAATTATTTACATCCACCGATCTAATTCAATCCAACACAAAATACACCCTAATAAACCGAACTCACCTATGTGATTGCCGGCAGCAGCTCCCTTGCCCCTCACCTTCTTCCGATTCGAGGAATTCGATAGTCTCTCGTGAGTCCCGCAACAGATCTGTACTCCTTTGAGCCTTCTCACTATCCCCAACTCTATATCTTGCTAGCCAAAACCAACGCATGATCCCAAGTTTAAGAATGCCTTGAGCTCACGACCGATCCCAAGGAATCTAACTACGTGATCTACTAGTTGCAAAGCAGAAAACTAAAAACCTACCTCTAGAGAATCACCATCGGTGAGCCTTGCTGATGGATTGGACTGCTGGCATCTTAGGGCAACATCCTCACAGCTCTGATTGAGTGAGGGAAGGAGGACAAATCAATGGTCGCTGCATCCTAGATCAACCCTCGATTGAGGAGAATCGCTCGGAGAGCTCGCGTGGAGAAGATGAAGGAGAAGGTTGATTGACTCTTGATCTCTCGATCCCGCTTATGGAGAAGAAACCACCGGATTTGAGTGGAGTATGTGAAGAAGGAAGGCTTTATGTGAGAACCATTTTGCACTTTAGCCCCTACTGTTTAGGTTATCAAAACCACCCCCTTACCCGCCACAAGTTTAAGCAGCTTACCTCCCTTTAAGTTTGGTGTTAAACTATTTAACCCCTTTAAAGTTTAGTGCTAGATACCTTAACCTCCTTAAACCTCAACCAAAGGTCCAGAAATCCTAAAAAAATTATCTAAAATTTCTGAACCGATATTTTTATTTACCATATTTAACACATATATTTGGTTAGGAGGTAGAAGATATACCTCACTTACCATAGTAGACTCGTTGGTGGATTCTCTCCCTTCATCGCTGCTATCTTCTGAAGAACTTTCATCGTCTTCAGGTCGGCGGTTAGTCGTTAATATTAGTCTAGCGTATTCCTCGGTTTCGGACTCTTCTGAAGATGAGTTACTCTATATTGCTTGTCGGTTCTTTAGTTTGGACTTTCTTGACCTTTGCTCTTTTCTTTTTCTTTGTTCTTTAATCTGAGACAGTTGTTCTTGATATACTCTTCTTCATTGCAATTGTAGCACCTCACTTTCCTTTTTCCTTGTAAAACTTCTTGGTCTGTGTCTTATCGTTCTAACAAATTTGTTGAAATTTCTTACCATCTATGCCTTTTCTTTTTCATCGAGGGATGATTTTGATCCGGTTCGATCTTCTTGACTTTTAGTTCTAGATTTTGAGTTAACTTTTCTTCATTTTTTGAGCTTGCACATCTTGACTCATGTAATTCGAAAGTAGAAAATAATTCCATTAAAGTTCTTACCTCAAGATTTTTAGAAATGTAGTATGAGTCAATCATCGATTTTCATTCTTAGATTCTCGAGAAAGTGTTTAGTACGTATCTAATTAAGTCTCAATTTGTTACTATTTCTCTAAGGTTGGTAAGTTCAGTTATCAGTTCATTGAGCTTTGCATGCAGTTGAGCCACCTTTTTTCGCTTTTCTATCAGGAGATTAGTTAGTTGATTTTAGAGCAGGTCCCGTCTTGCTGGTTTGGCCTCCGAGGTCCCTTCATGTAGCTCTAGGAACTTCTCCCAGAATTCTTTTGCGGAGTTGTAGGAGTTAATTTGGTTGATTTCCTGAGGTGGTAGTACATTTTACAGATGGAATTCTACTTTACTGTTGACCATAAGGTCAGGTTGTTGTTTTTTTTAAATGTTCTTCCTTTTCTTCTCCGTGCTCATCTTTAGGTGCTTCAAAATCATATGTAATAGTTAACAATATATTGAAATATATTTTGAAAGATACCTCCATTTGACATTTCCACAGTGGGAACTCCCCCTCGAACTTTAGAGGGTGAATGCTTGATCCAAGCATTTTTCTTGTTGTTTTAGTCGGTGGTTAGTCTTTTTAAGGCTGTTGCACCTGATACCACTTGTTAGATTGACTGGATTGACTAGAGGAGGGTGAATAGCTTGCAATAAAAAATTAACACTTCTTTTGCTACTAACTAGCAAAAACTCAATTAAATAGAAATAAATAACATAAAAGAAATAAGAGGCAGAGGGTTACTTAGTTGCAATCTATGTGGTTGTTAATCTAAGGAAATGATAACTTAACTAAGATCTTCTTCATGAAGGCGGAGTAACCTTTTATAAACATTGGAAGCTCAAAACAAAATATAGAAGATTGATTACAAGTGTGTTATGAACTCCTAGTTCTAGGGTGTTATTTATAGTCCACCAAGCAAAAGTTACCGTTGCTAATGTGGCAACTCAGGGCACTTCGAACACTTGGAGGTACCTCTAGTTAGATAAAGTTTTATCCTCGTTGCAACAACCATTTTCTAATCTGGCAGATTTGAGGAGCCTCGAGTCATCCAGGTTGTCTCAACTACTATTTATACGAGGTAGCTTGGTTCATCAGAGACTCTTCGATTTGGATAAGTCGGACTCCATAGCTTATCTCTTCGCTAATGGCTCTAACTCATTGAGGGTGTCTCAGTTGATTTGAGGCACTTCGGCCACTGTTTATTCGAGACACCTTCAATCAACTGAGGCACCTCAGGTTTTTGAACTAGCAGGGTACCTCCAGTCCATTGGAGGCGCCTTGGATAGTCAACTTCCGAGTTGATCGTCACTCTTCGCTTACCTAAGTGATAGTCCGGTAATCTAGAGTTGAGCTCATCCGAACCCAACTTAGACCTTCTCCTTGAGCATACTTTCTCTCGGCTTCTTGTCCTTCGGATGCACTACGCATGTTCTTCTCGCTCAATCAATATATTGTTCTGCAACTCCTTGTCCCTCGAATGTGTCAAGCCCGTCGATTCCTTCCCGTGTTATCCTTCTTGCTTGTTGCTTCCTGTATATTTAGACACAAAACATCAAAACAACATAAGATTCAGTTTAACTCAGTTAATTGCGTCAAAACTATCCAAAGGTACTTACAGGCTGTCGGCCACCGATAGACCGATCACGCTACTTTGCGACGACACCTTCATGAAGTAAGCCATCACACAAATTGGGAAACGCATCAACCCGACTCTCCCAATCTAAAATCCTGGATCCGCCCCTGCTCGGTAATGATTCTATTTTACCCGTCTCTAATCCATTAGACCAACCTCTCCTCTAGTCGAATAATCAACAAAAAATATAAATACTCTGCCTTAATTATAAAAGAGCATCTTTTCATTAATCATCAAAATAACACCTCGGTCGCCTTAAGTTTGATCCATCTAAGTTAGATCAATACAATTATGAATTATAACTATAATAATTTTATAATAAATACTATTCATATCTATACTATAATATGCTATTAATCACATGTGTATATATTGTAATAGCTATCAACTATAACTATTCTTCGATATAACACAAATGGTGGATGTATGATAGCATGTTCGGAATGAGCATGGGTTGATTTTCAAAGTGTCATTGCCTATGGTAGTTCTCGTTATACGTTTTCTATCTGTGTACCTATTGAACCTTCCTTCATTGATATGAAATATTAGGTGGATCCACAATTTTACATTATTATCAATTATAACTACAATACTATTATAATAATTACGATTTATAATGATACACTATGGGAGTGTTTGGGAGAGCTTTTACTTCTTGAAAAGTGATTCTTGTAGTGATTATTTGAAGTTAGTAAGAAGCTAAAACATACAGTGTTTGGAAATAGAAGTCAAAAGCTGATACAAGGTAAAGTTTGAGTGTTTGGTGAATAATCACTTTTAAGCTTAATTTTTAATTAAATGACAATAATATCCTTAAACTATCAAAATTAATTTTTTTCAATTATTTAAATATAATTTTAATACATGATCTATAATATTTTATATATTTAATATTATATTTTAAATATTATATCAAAATTATTTTTTAATAATATATATATTTTAAAAAAAATATAAAGTTAATAAAAATATAAAAAATAATAAAATAATAAAATTTATATAAATTTATACAAATATGTATAAAATTTTTTGAAAATATAAATTATATAAAAATATAAGATTTTATTTAAAAATAGGATGGTAATTATGTAAAGTAATAAATTTATTAAGGGTATAAATGTCAACTTTTAATTCTACACCATAAGCAGAAAAAAGCATCAAATTGTTGCTTCTAGCTTTTGAGTAAAAGTTGCAGAAGTTAAAGCAGAATCTGACATTCCCAAACACTCAAAAGCACTTTTGCATGGCTAAAAGCTAAAAAGCAGTTAGCAGAAGCTCTCCCAAATACTTCCTATGTGTCTATGTTGTTATTCAGTGTTGATTTAAATTGAACAAGATCTCACTTATGTGAATATCGTAAGATTTATAATTTTTTACTTTTTTTTTTGTAAATTTTTTTTTGACTACGTGTCTAAATACCTATTATTATACTTTCAACCATATCCTAGTAAATTATTTAATGGCGGCAACATAGTAAACATCTCATATATTTTATGGGAGTTAAAAATTATTATGTTATATTTTATTAATAATTTTAATAAGTTGAATAATTAGGAATCCAGGATGACAGATTTTAAACACTCAATATATTATGGCGATTTAAAATTTTAAGGGGGCTTTTTAATAAAATGGGCAGAGGACTACGACGAGGAGCGTGCCGTGGAGCACGTGCGGCGCCTTTTGGACCTTGTCTCCCCCACCACCTGCTTTGGCCCGCCTCCGCCGTCGCCGTCTCCGTCTCCGAGTGATGCAGCCTCCGCTACTGAAAAGGATGGGAAGAAGATCCTCAGAGGCGCCGACGCCGCGGGAAACCGCAAGACCTCTTCGGATCATCAGTGCCAAGGGCCACCAAACTCTCCCTCATCCTCGCCGCCAGCCAAGGATTCGTCGGATGATCTGGAGGCCGAGATTAGTGGCGCTTGCCCTCCGCTGGGAGCCTTCTATGAGTTCTTCTCGCTTGCCGATCTGACTCCTCCCATCCAGTGTGAGTTCAATTTCTTCCCTACTTGAATTTAGAATCAAACTGCTTCCTTTTTTGTTTTCTTCGGCCTTTTTATGGTCGATTCCTATTTTGCAGTTATAAGACGGACGACAAGTCTTCGGAAGGATGAATGCCCATCCGACGACCATCTCTTCTTCCTCGAAGTACGTACCGCCCCTCTCTCTCTCTCTCTCTCTCTCTCTCTATGTTTGGAATGATTTGATCCATGTTTATTTCGTAATTGGACTAGGTGAAGCTATGTAACGGGAAGCTTGTGACCATCGAGGCTTGTGCTAGAGGATTTTACAGTCTCGGGAAGCATCGCGTCCTTTGCCACAATCTTGTCAATCTCTTGAGACACCTCAGTAGAGCATTTGACAATGTCAGGCTTTCATCCCTTACCAGATTAATTTGATCTTCAATAATTTTGCTTCTACTTTATTCATTCCTGGCAATTAGCTGAAGTAACAATGCTGGAGAATTTTCTCCCAAAACAATGCTAGAACAGTTGATTTTGACAATTGCGAACATATTGTGAGTTATTTCTCATGCATTAGTGTTACTTCTAACATAGTCGTCATCCCAATGGTGTGTTCTTTGCAGGCTTACGAGGATCTCATGAAAGCCTTCATAAAACGAAATAAGGTTGGTTTATTTTCTTAAAAAATTCCAAGGAAATATGTTTATTGTTTTTTTTTGTTGTAGTTCCCTCTTCTTTGGCTGAAATGATACACTATTACTTCTTTTAATATCAATTTGTTGTATGATTAAATTTGTGACTCGCAGTTTGATGTGGTGTCTCTTCATTTATGAGCCAAAATATTTTTCAACGTGAATGTTGACCAAAATTAAGCAAACCATCAGATTTTCATACTTAATTATGTTCGAGAGTCCCTGAGTTTGATCCATAGCTATATCAACTTTATTTCCCTGTAACTATAATGTGCCTGATTACTGTTCGGGACCTCTTAAAATTTATCTCACTCTCATTTCAAATTATGCTTGCAACATTTATACTGTAGCTTATGTACATTTTTTTATTATATGTGTCAATCTTACAATTTATGATGCTTTATTTTAGCCATGGATATAGTATTGTCATTCTTTAGCTGCTCTATCATCTCATTTCAGTTTGGAAATCTTCCATATGGATTTCGTGCAAACACATGGCTTGTACCTCCAGTTGCTTCTCAGTTGCCATCTATATTTCCTTCCCTACCCGCTGAGGATGAAACCTGGGGAGGGAATGGAGGTGGATGTGCAAGGGATGGTGATGGCGAAACTATGTCTTGGGTAAATGAGTTCCTTTTTCTTAAGTCCATGCCTTGTAAGACAGCAGAAGAGAGACAAATACGCGACAGAAGAGCCTTCCTTCTTCATAGCTTATTTGTTGATGTTGCAATATTAAGAGCTATTGCGACAATGAAGCAACTTATGGAGAAAAATCAGGCAAACTTTCACCAGGGGAAGATGAAATACTGCACTTTGAGACAGTGGGAGATTTTAGCATCACTGTCACCAAAGATGCTTCAGATGCAAGCTGTAAGATAGACACAAAGATTGATGGGAGCAAAATTACTGGAATTGATTTCCAGAATCTTATCCAGAGGAACTTGCTAAAAGGAATTACTGCTGATGAGAATACAGCAGCTCATGTAAGAGAACTTTTATATTGTTAGTCAATCTTATGATAACTATGCAATTATCTATTTTGTTTTTAATGTTTGTCGTCAATCAACAAATTTGTGAGTTTTGACTGCAGGATATTGCCACTTTAGGGGTCGTTACTGTGCATTACTGTGGTTACATAGCTGTTGTGAAAGTCAATTACAATGAGGAAATGAAGCAAATTTACCTTTCCAAGGTGTTGAAATCAAGGATCAACCAAACGGTGGTGCAAATGCTTTGAATATTAACAGGTTCTTATCGGTATATAGATGTATTTGTTTCTTTGCTGAACCCATTTTATATGTTTACATGCCTAATATGTTGAATCTATTAACTGTTGTTTCAGTCTCAGAATGCTTCTTCATAAGAGCCATACATCACGAGAGAAAAGGGATCAAAGCTCAAAACAGGAGGAACTCTCTGCAGCACAAATGTTTGTGGAGAAATTACTAAAGGAGAGTTTGGTTAAGCTTGAGGAAGAGAAAGCTGGAAGCAAGGCCTTCATGAGATGGGAACTGGGGGCTTGTTGGATTCAACATTTGCAGGATCAAAATAATGGTGAGGAGGACAAGAAACAAGCAGGTGTAAAAAGTGAAAAACAAACAGGACAAACGACCAAAAGTGAGATAAAAGTGGAAGGCCTTGGGAAACCTTTTAAAATCCTCAAAACCCCTTCAAAGCAATCACATCCTGAGGAAGAGAAAACTTCAATTGTTGACAAGAATTTAACTACTAAGACCCTTGATGGGAAGCAAAACGTGAGCTTGCCATTCAGTGAACCTCAGAAGGAAAGCAGAGAAGCTGAGAAAGCTATCCATGCTCAAAGATTTGCTGCCTGAACCAGCATATACACGGTTAAAAGAATCTAATGTTAGACTTGATATGAAGGTATTTATTGGATAGAGGATTTAGGGCACTTTTTTTTTATGTCTAATTTTTTCACTTGCTAAATTAAGAATTCCAGAAATTATCAGCCTAAACAATAGAGTTGCAACAGAATTTCGAGAAGATTTCTGCAATATTGAGACAAGAATGCTTCTTTACATCATTAATTATGATTTTTGAGTTTTATCATTAATGAAATGCTCTTTCTTCTCAATTCTCAAGCAGAGGATAAGTAAAAATTACTTTAACTGGAAGTTTGACATTCATGCAAAATTCAAATTCTTGTTTACCAATCAATGTTAATCTCTATGATGTATTCCTTTACTCAAAATATTTAAGCTCAGCAAGACTTCTGGAATCAATTTTCAGTATAGAAGAATTTGTGTGGCATTAAATTTCTCTCCTATTCTGGCCTTTGATCTTATTTTACAAGTATGTCTTTTCACATTTCAATGAGCATGCATCACATGCAAATTCAGTCTGATTATGCTGTTGTGGGAGCAACGGATATGAATAAAGTATCTCTATTTAGATTTTATTTGATTATACATGAATGAATTGTATTTTGTTTATCTTAAATTCAATTATGTGGAAGTTCAAAGAAAACATTATCCAGTCAAACTGAGTAATCTAACATTTAAATGAAAGGTCAGCTTCAGTGGTATAGCATTTTGCGGTTTTGATTTAGGTAGTGGTTTATCCTTTAACTGATTGGAAATTAGTCTTATTGGCTGCAACAAGTGACAAGTTGTCCTATCATGTGCATTGTTTTGTTAACCTATCTCGCTACCATGTAGTACAACTTTTGTGACTTGCTACTTGATAACTAGTCTCTCATTCACAATTACAAATTGGTTAGCTTGAATCAGGTTGCTACTTTGAGAGAATTTGTGTTGTTTACTGTATCTAAAAGTAATTTCATAGGAAGTGCAGAGCATGCTCCTTGTCAGCTAAGTTGGTTTTAATTTACTACTGATAAGGTTAGGATATTCACAACTCTGGTATAAACCTATGTAAGGTCTGGCATTATGGTGATGCTTTATTTCTTGAATGTGTTCAATCTTTCCATTTTCTCTTTCTCAATGATTTAGGATTCAAGTCAGGGTAAACAATATTTTCCTATCTTGTCTCCTTCAGATCACAAGAGAACAATTTGAAGTATGACAGGAAAGCCTTAGAGGAATAGATAACTTGGGTGCCTTGAGTTTATCTCTATTAACAATTGAAGATTTCTATGCACCTTGCTCCTATGTTCAAGCATAAATTTTGTAGACCAAAAAGGCCCATGGACAGAAAGGAAAAAAAAATTCAACATCATTACCTTTCTCCATCTATCACACATCATGAATTTTGTTTTGTTTCAATCATTTGAGAATTACCAATTTTGCATATTGTTTAGCTAATTTATTCATTTTTTCATTATCAGTCTCCACAGGAATTAACTGAGATGGCAACAAGATATTACAATGAAGTCGCTCTCCCAAAGTTGGTAGGTTCATGGGATTGTTTATTTCACAGCTGTTGCATGCTTGTTTTTTTCTTTTGTTGATGACTTTAACAAGTATGAATTATTCCTTGATATGTGCGAAAGGTTTCAGACTTTGGATCATTAGAACTTTCCCCTGTTGATGGTCGAACTCTTACTGATTTCATGCATACAAGAGGCCTACGAATGCGTTCGCTTGGTCAAGTTGTAAGTTACCCATTTCGCTTGAAGAGATTCAATATACTTACATTTTCAAGATGTATTTCACTTCTAAAATGGTTAAAATACATTTTTATTATGTTCATTGTTCAGGTCAATCTTTCAGAGAAGCTATCTCATGTGCAGTCACTCTGCATTCATGAGATGATAGTAAGATCTTTTAAGCATATTGTACGGGCTGTGATTGCTGCTGTTAATGAAACCAGAGATTTGTCTACATCAATAGCTGCAACTCTTAACTTGCTCCTTGGGATCCCTGATGCTGAACTTTCACATTGTTCTGTTCATGTGCATTCCCTGGTCTGGACATGGCTCACACTATTCTTGAAGAAGCGATATGATTGGGAACTTACAATCTCAAACTATCAGGACATAAGAAAGTATGCCCTCTTGAGAGGGTTATGCCATAAGGTAATTATCATTTTCACCTTTGGAAAAGTTTTGCAAGACATATAGTTTCTTTTTATATTACCTTCACTCTTCCTAGGTGGGGATTGAACTGGCACCCAGAGATTTTGATATGGATTCAGCTTCTCCGTTTGATAAATTGGACATCATCAGCCTTGTTCCTGTTCACAAGGTAAAACAACAAAAACTGATTATCAGCTAAAAATTGTTCCGTGCAATGGAGGGCCTTAATTTCTTTCAAATGTTCTGCAGCAAGTTGCATGCTCATCTGCAGATGGGCGACAACTACTGGAATCTTCAAAAACAGCCCTTGACAAGGGAAAACTCGAAGATGCAGTCAATTATGGGACAAAGGTCATTTTTTTTTGTAACATACATTTATGTATTTCCTTCTAAACCAAGCCTTCTTGGTGTGTCATTTTCTCATCCCTTAATGTGTATATGGACGCAGGCTCTGGCAAAATTGATTGCAGTCTGTGGTCCCTATCATCGGATGACTGCTGGAGCATACAGTCTTTTAGCTGTAGTCCTATACCATACTGGTGATTTTAATCAGGTGCATTTTCATTTTATTTGTGCAACTTAATGTTATTTTTCATGGAATTTGAATATTTAATTTGTTTTGTACTTCATACTTGTGACTATTTATTAAGATTTTCATCCTACAATCAATCTAACACATGTATATGCATGCCATCTATACTTTTCTTTACCTGTGTTAATCCTTCATTCTCACTATGCACAAGAAAATTCTTCGAGTGTGTTATTGTGATTCATCTGCTAGTTAAAGCAGATTAGAGTGCAGTTTTTTCAGAGCCATATATCATGATGAATGCATGTGCCTATTGTATTCTTTCAAGAGATTGAACATTCATCTGAATAGAAAACAAAAATACTGCAATGCTACTATATTGAGAACAAGCCCATGGTATCAACCTTTCAAGAAATGGTGAACATGAATTTATATTTATGCAATTGAGACTAGATCATTGATTTGGTATTGACAATGTATAATTCTATATAATCAAAATAACTCATGCATCTAGTTCCAACTATGGTCTTTGAAGCTGCTTGTGTTTGGTTGGCATTGAAATTATAGGGTCTACAGCTTCTCCACCCTCTTGGATGGCATATACCCATTTTCAGTTCCATGTGGTTAACTGCACTCCACTTGGCGATTCATGAGTGCCAGAAGGCTTCCTACAAAGTGCATTGACATTTTTGGTTGGATTGGACTTCCATCTTGTGCCTTAACATGATATCAGTGCCACCTATACTATTGACCTATGACATGTGGATTGAGCGATCAGGTTATTGCTCCTGTCCACGTGAGGAGGGTGGTTGAATGCAAGAGTTTGCTCCTCATTTTCCATCCAGGAGGGCAGGATTTGGTCCTATATGGATTCACTAGGTTGATTGACATGTATTGCGATAGATCTTATTTGTTTTTTCTATTGATATATTAAAGTATTATCAATAAAATTAAATTTAGGTATCTTGAATATGGGCCACTTAAATGAGAGCATAGCACATGTGATATAGAATGGTCAAGTGCGCTTTGGGTACAACTTTACATATCTCGATTAAGAGATGAACACAAAATGTTCCATCAAAATTTCCTCTTCAAACCTGAATAGTAATGGCTCTGTTTTTTTTTATCCATCATTGTTATTATTTGTGTATCACTAAAATATACATGGTAATCGTTTATGATTCTGTTTTGACACTTCACAACTTGTTCTCACATTTTTAATTGGGAGTCCACTGAATTTTTGCAACATTTAGGCTACAACTTATCAGCAGAAGGCATTGGATATAAATGAGAGGGAGCTTGGTTTGGATCATCCAGACACAATGAAGAGCTATGGTGATCTAGCTGTATTTTATTACAGACTTCAACACACTGAATTGGCTCTAAAGTAAGATACAATTTTATATCTTTTATACTTCATGGATTATTTGCATTCTTCCTAGTGCAAAGATTATTTGCATTCTTCCTAGTGCCAAAGCTTCTCTCTTTGGAAGTATAGTAGACATTTGTATCGTTTCTTACAAATACATGTCTTTAAATGCTGGTATCATATCTCATGACCCATCATATCTGTGTTGTCCATCAGAATTGACTAAATACTTCTTAGCCTTGGTTCATGTTCTGAAAGATTTGAATTAGGTTATCTGCATGAAATAATACTTCCTGAGTTATAACACAGGAGTAGAAACCTTAATTTCAGTAAACTAGGATAGTGCATTGGTAAAATATTCTCGATATAGGGCACTGCAAGGAAGAAGTCTTTCTTTGTTTTTTGGAAAGAGGAACACTAGCAAACAGAATATTGAAGTGTGTAAGTTCATCAGAAGCTATTGAACTTAAAATATAAGATTTCTACTATGGCAAAAAATGATTTTGGTACAAAAGCTACTTGGTTTGAACAGAGATTAGAGCTATCCATGTAAACTTTTTTGACTAAACATATATTTTCCAAAAAGAACTTAGAGGAATGCAGATTCAAATAGTTTGGACTTATTATGAAAGAACAGAAGAAAACTGTATCCTGGTTAGAATGAGGATGAAGTCTTTGCCTTGAATGTTCAAGTCTACGTTCTGCTTACTTCATTTAAAGCTTTACGAGTGTCAAAGGGTTCATTGAACATGTTGATGTCATAGATTCTTTCATTTATTTTGGGGCATTATAAAAGAAAATTAAATGTATCTGAAGTTTGGCTTTTTCTTTGAGAAAGTAGATAGCTTTATTCAGATCAGATGGCAAGCTATTATGAAGTTTAACAACCATCATGAGAAAAGGAAACTTAGAACTTAGCACTTATTCTCCCATGGTTGTAAAGTTGGTCATTTGTCATAGATCTGTGGTCTGTCATGGTTGTCGGACTGCTAGATAAGTTGATTTTTCTTGTTTTCCCTTATTCATGAAAGGAAAATTGTCTACATATGTTGATAAAGGATATTAATAAGTACATTGTCTATTCTTGATGCTTGTCATATTATGATCTGGCTTGAATACTTTCAGTACTTTCGTCATTCTGTTCATTGATGATGGATGATGGCATTATGCATCCAGTGAAACTTGTTATTTGTCTACTTTAAGAATCTAGAAGTTAATATTTGAGGTTCCAATATTAGCTATGTTTCTGAGTTACAACTCTTTAATGTTGAAATATTTTCTTTATTAATAGACATAGTAGCTAAATGAATATTCTCCTTTTAGTTAGCTCAATGTCAATGCAAGTGTAAGATTGTCGCACAAAAAGGTTGTCAGTTTTTAAAATATGTTATAACTTGTACTGACTAGTAGATTTCAATAGGTTTACTAAGAATGATATAGGGTGACCATGCTCCAGTACATGTTGCTTACTATCTTCCATAAATTATTTTGTTTAATTGTAATCAGGTATGTGAAGCGTGCGTTGTATCTTTTACATCTTACTTGTGGACCATCTCATCCAAACACAGCTGCTACATATATTAATGTGGCTATGATGGAGGAAGGCCTGGGAAATGTGCATGTGGCACTTAGATATCTTCATAAAGCTTTGAAATGCAATCAGAAGTTACTTGGCCCTGACCATATTCAGGTTTGTTCTTGTTTGTCATTTTTCTCTTTTGTCTTATGATTTTTTTGAATAATGTGTGAGTTTTTAATGGTTTTAAAACATTTGGTTGTTGTAAACATTTGGTTGATGTAATAAATCCCACAAATAATTAGTAATTACTTCTTGCTAGTTCAGCTGGTACTTACTTTTCATTTGGTGTTAACAGAGTTAGCATGGTCCATAGGTTTAGGGGTTTAGGTTAAGTTTTTTTTTTCTGCATTTAATTTCATTTCTCAATATTCCAGTGTCTAATGATGGTATTGAGAATGGAACTTAAATCAGAAACTTGATCTCCGTCAATACAAGTAGGATAAATTCATGTGAAGGTACAAAATTGTCTTCCTTTTCCTTGTTTCATCTTGGTTCATGAGGGATGAAAACTATATCGACTTGGAGCTACCCAAATACAGCTACTCATAATGTGGAATGACCAATCATGGTCCATTGATTTCAAAATGCCAAAATAAGGTCCCTTTCATTTCTCTGGACTAAAATACCTTTCACTTTTGAGGATGATAATTTATTTGAACTAAGCTATTTGGTGAAACAACTTGAGTGACTAAAGAGGATTTAGAAAAAAATAATAATAGGAAGCAAATGTCCATTTAATAGGTAAATTTGGTTTTTATTTTTTAAAAAATATAAAATTAGTTAATTCCAATTGTCCAGTTGTGTAGGTGAAATAGCTTGAATAATTGAGATTGGCTATAAATTATTATTTTTTGTTCTTTAGTAATAAATGCCTATTGATATAAATGTTTTAAATTAGAATTAAAAATGAGAGGGGTTCTCATTTTATAAAATTGCTGGGATAGAATAATTCATTTATTAAAATAATTGTGTATCTAAATCTATAAGGAAATCTATTTATATTGTTAAATTAAACATGTTTAAAATTGAAATTTATTTTATCAAGCTCTTTATGAAAGAAGTTGCTGGACTGAATTTTGAACAATTGTATGTTTTTTTTGAAAAATGGATGTGTCAACTAATTAAAATAGATTTTTTAAAAAATAAAAATTTAATTTAAATGTAATTATTTTAAAAAGAAATGATTTCAGTTACTCAAGTTGTTCCATCCAACTATTTGATGATTTGAATTAATTTATTTTGCATTTTTAGAAATTTTCAAAATAGATTTGCCTATATAATTAATTGAATTCAATATTTACTTTCATTTTTAAAAATAAATTTTTAAACAGCTTGTCTTATTAACATTCAACAAGTCAACTCATTAATTAATTAATTTATATTTTAAATTAAAAAATATTTACTTATGAAAATTGAACAGACATTTACATTTATTTATTTATTCTTTCTATTTACTCAAGCTGTTTTGCCAAAATAGCTTGATTAAAGAAATCAAACTATTTTCAAAAGTAGAGGGTCTTTTGATATAATGAAATGAGAGGGGCTGTCTTTGGGCATTTTAGAATATAAGAGCCTACTTAGGCATTCCTCTTTATAAGACACCCTATTTGGGTGTGTGCTTATCAATTCAATGATGGCAGAACATAGAAGTATTGGGCAAAAATTGTGGGGCAACATGGGATGTAAAATCCTCTGCCCATCTCATATCTCCCTCTCACCTCTCCTTGGTTGTTTTTTCTACTTGTCCTTTCCATTCTCGTCCTGAATGTGGATAGGGTAAAGCATGATAGCCTAAATTAGGTGGGTTTTTTGGGTCTCCTTTGTTATTGTGCTTTTGTATGATCTACTATGAAGATCTTTCAAATGAACTCTAACTAACCAAATTCATTTTCCAGTCCATCTGTTGTAACAAAAGGTAGATTTAGATTGCCATAAAAAAAACTGTTAGATTCTGCTGCTCCCTTTCACCTGAAATCTTGATAAATTTAAATGCTATCATCATTATTCAGTATAACGAGCTTTGCTATTGCATTAATTATCAGACTGCAGCAAGCTACCATGCTATAGCTATTGCACTATCCTTAATGGAAGCATATCCTTTGAGCGTTCAACATGAGCAAACAACACTTCAAATACTTAGAGCAAAGCTTGGTCCAGATGACTTACGTACTCAGGTAATTTAGGTGTCTTTATGTGGCGATATGTTGTAAAGCTTATTTTCTTTAGGATCTTGTACAGCATCGATGTCTGGTCTGTAGAAACTGTTGTTTGATTTTGCAGGATGCTGCTGCCTGGCTTGAGTACTTTGAATCAAAGGCTATTGAGCAGCAAGAAGCTGCTCGGAATGGTATGCGAAAGCCGGATGCATCTATTGCCAGCAAAGGCCACCTAAGGTACTACAACAGATGGAATAATTGTTCCAACTCTATTGCAGTCATTGAACACGAATATTCTCAGATATACATAAATGCACTGCCAACATAGGTTCTGTCTTGTAGCATTTGCTTATCCTGATTTAATATTTAGGCATTCATCTCTGGGCTTTTGGGGTCACCTATGTTTTTTTTAAAAAAAATTAAAATTAAAATCGCTCCCTGCCTTTTACCTTATTTCTTTTATGCCAAAATTTGATTTTTTTCCAGAAATTATCTAATTTCGTACTCATCTTGAAACATAACAAAAATTCTATAGAACTCGCGCTCATTATCCATCGATACATAAAATGGTTCATTTTACATTTGAAGGAAGGCAAATTAGTGGTTTTATGAAAAACTATTTAAGTTGTCAGATTCAGCTAAAAAATTAAACCAAGATTTAACTAATTTCACTATATTGACATCTTGTAACACTTAAAAAAAATGATGAACCAGGCAGCAGACAAATTAAACCTGGGGTGACTGGCCCGGCCCCACGGAAGTTTCCCACCGGTCATCAGGGTAAATCGGGAAGCGCTCACGGTGGGCAGTCTAGAAGCCCAACGTCCCAGGGTTCGCGCCCCATTTGGAAGAAAAATTCCTGCAAAATGCGTCGTAGCTGGGGATCGAACCGCGGATGCCTGGGTTAACGACTAGTTATCCTACCGCTGCACCATAGCCCCGGGGGCCATCTTGTAACACCTAGCTAGTATATAAAATATTTTGATGAATTTGATTATTTAAAGCTGGTTTGGATATTTTGTTAAACAATTATATATTTTTGAAAAAAGAAATCCAATTATACATAAGATATATTTAAAGAAATGCATATTTTTTATTAAAGAACTTAGAAGGGGGTGCCCCCAATATATCTCAGATAAAATAGAGAATGCTCCTGAGATAAATGTACTTTTTTTTTAATTCGATAGATATGCAACCAAAAATTCCTTTGATTTTTCTTTTTTATCTAAGAAAACTTGACTCGCTATGTATTTTGTTGGGCAGTGTGTCTGATCTTCTTGATTATATTGACCCCAATCAAGATGATAAAGCAAAGGAGGCAGAGTTATTGAAGAGGAAAAACCTGGGTTTGAAGGTCAGTTGAAAGTCATCTTGTTTTCAGTCTTCAATAAAGAATGGTCATTATTATTATAATGGTTAATCTCTGCATAATTCAAACGATGGCTTGCCAAAACTGTGTTGGTTTGTTTTACTACTGGTTTCAATATGCTCTTGTAAAATAATGGATATTTGTTTGGTATTCACCTCATCTTGTTATTGATAACATGAACATGCATATTCTTCACCATGCCTGCCTTTCTGATGAGCATTAAGAAGATAAGCTTGTCGCATAGCAGCATGGTTCTTTGCAACATTTTATCCATAGCAATGACAGTCCAACATAGGAGTATAATTGCCTCATGACAGTTGGATTTCCCTGTGTTTGAACTTTTAATAACCAAGATCCCTAGTGTTGTACTTATAAAGTAATATTACAGTTTTCCAAAAATAATTCTCGAGAAACAACATATATTCAGCCATATTCAATGAAAATGACCTTGAAATACTACAAAATTACGACTTATTACGTGTTCTTAGATTAAGGCATCATTATTATTTATTCATTTTGGTCAGATACTTATTTTAGTTCTTTGTTCCAGAATAAACTCTTATAAAAAAGTTTGGATAAATGTTCAATGAAAGTAACCTTCAGTCCTAGAAAATTTTGACTTACGAGTTTCTTAGAATGATGCATGATAAATATATCATTCATTTAGGTTGATGTTTATTGTTAAAGAATTCCTTTCATCAAATATTACAAGATATAAGCCCTATTTATATACAAAGTGAGGACCTATTCTAAGAAGGATTACGAGTGGAACACATACCTTTTCGAAGTGCAATAGGAATATCAGACTCAGGAGATGGGACCGGAGGAAGAGGCGAATGACTTGGCTCCAAAGATGTGTCCACAGTAATGTCAGCGTTGGGCGGCGGCAAAGCAGGACAGGATGACGCTGATAACCCCGCAATGGAGGAGGAGATGGGGCTGGAGGTGATAGAGAGTCCTTCGGAGGGTAACAGATAGTCACTAATGTAGTCGTAGAAGGAGAAAACTCGAACGGAGATGCGTTAGACCCAAAAAATGGAACCGAATCAACGAATGTTACATCAGCAGATATGAAGTACCGACGGAGAGTAGGGGACTAACACTTGTACCCTTTTTGAGACCGTGGGTACCCAAAGAAGACACATTTATAAGACCAGGGAGAGAGTTTGTCAATGCCAGGATCAAGAGCATGAGCAAAATATATAGAACCAAAGACCCTAAGTGGTAAAGGATGAAGAGACTGATAAGGATAAAGTACATGATGAGGTATTTTACCTTGTAGAGTGGAGGAAGACATGCGATTAATGAGATAACACGCAGTAAGTACGGCGTCATCCCAAAACCGATGAGGAACATGAGAGTGGAAAAGAAGAGTCCTAGTAGTCTTGAGAAGATGACGATTCTTGCGTTTTGCAACTCCATTTTGTTGGGGGTATAAGGACAAGGCGTCCTATGCAACACACCATGAGACGCCAAGAAGGCCCGAAACGGAGTAGATAGATACTTACGTGCATTATCACTTTGCAAGGTTTAAAGAGAAATACCAAATTGAGTTTTGATTTCATGGAAAAAAGATTGAAAAATAGAAAACAATTCTTCATCAGATATAACCAAGTATAACGGGAAAAATCAGCTATAAAAGTAACAAAATATCGAAACCCCTATGTAGAAGAAATACGACTCGGACCCCAGACATCAGAATGAACCAAAGCGAAAGGGGACGTAGCCCGACTCACAGTGCGAGGAGAAAAAGAACTACGAACATGCTTTCCTAATTGACATGACTCACAAGCCAAAGACTCTAAGTGAGAAAAGCTAGGATGTAATTGCTTCAACTTATCAAGACCTGGATATCCTAACTGAGCATGAATAAGAAGAGGAGATGCCGCCGCCGAACCAACAAGAGAGGGTCGGTGAAGCCAATATAGGCCATGAGACTCACATCCGAAGTTAATCATTCTCCTCGTACTCTGGTCCTGTAAGGAAATAGAAATTTTAGTAAAAGAGATAACACAATCAAGAGACCGAGTAAGTTGACTTATTGATAACAGATTAAAGGGCGCTCCGGGAATATAAAAAACATTATGAATAGGGAGAGACGGAGAAGAATGAACAATACCAACACTCTGGGACTGAGTTCGAGAACCATTTACCACAGTGACAAAGGGTAAATAACCGAAAGTAGTGAGAGAAGAAAAAAGAGGTTTATTGGCTTATTGCCAGTGATATGATCGGTGCCCTCAGAATCAAAAATCCAGGGATCCGAAGATCGAGATATGCCAATAAAGGAATTACCAGCGTATGCAACGGCAACAGTGAAATCAAAAGCCTATCGATCCTCATACCATTTTAGAAAGTCGTCATAGGAAGACGATGGGATTAGATCTGGTGGCAACTGTGAAGTGGAAGCTGAAGAAGCGACAGAACTTTGGACGATCTAAGCAACACGAGGGGGTTGACCATGTAGACTCCAACATTTATTAATCGTGTGTCCTGGTCGATGACAGCGATCACACCAAGGACGTCCTTTGCCACCCTTACGGGGTGGAGGTCTGGTGTTGCTTCGAGAGACCAAAGCTGATGAGTCAACAGGAACGGAAGGAGGTAACATTAAGACTTTGGCAGAGACACGAAAGAGAGTCACCTAGGTACTGTCCATGGTAGCTTCTGTGGGGCTGCCCAAAATCTGATCACGAATATGAGAATAATATGGGCAGACCATATAAAGCCAGAGACATAAAAAATTTCTTTCGATTTTCAAACTTTGTAACAGGAGTGGCCGCAGATGGAAGTAGTTCATTGAAGTCACAAAGAAGGCTAGAGACCGAACCCAGATAAGTTGACATAGAATCCTTAATCTGATGGACACTGAGGATGTTCATAAGATCTTCACAAACTTGATAGAGTCGCCGAGAGGTGTCTATAAAGAGTTGTTGAGCCTGTGTCCAAACAGCTTTACAGGTTTTGTGAGTGTGGAAGACATCCCTAAGAGATGGATGGATTGTGGCTCGGATAATATAACACAACTAAGCGTCAACTTTTTTCCACAGGGATGATCGGCGACTTGAGCATCCTCTTCGGTTTGGGTGAGATCTATCTTATAACCCTGCCCAACAAGCCAAAGCTTAATGTGAGAGGCTCAAGAGGAATAGTTCTTACCATCCAACTGCTCGGAAGAGAGCGGTATAGTGATGTGGTTGGTAAAGATTGAGATATCCGACTTTGGAGTGTCAGAGGTAGTCATTGATCAGTTTTGAGTTGTTGAGAGGTTGTCAGCGTTAGGAATATGCGTCGGAATACGCACGCGACGGAGGAGCCTTCAGTGTTCGACGGAGGAAAGCACACTGCAGAGAACGGTATGTAGGAAGAAGCCTTCAGCGCACCTGAAGATGGAGGTTGCGAGTCGAGGAAGAAAAGGAAGGGCTGCCTTGCGCGAGCAGGTCGTGGGGAGCGACGTGATCGGGTGCAGAGAACGCGATCACGTGTGGAGATCGACGCATTGCCGGAGCTCGCGACGCGTGTAGGAGAAGAACAACAACTTCGACTTCCTTGGAGAACAACAGCTTTGGCTTCTTTGGAGAACAACAACGTCGTGTGCAGGAAAAGAATAGCAGCGTCGTGTGGAGAGAGGGGAAAAGAGAAGTCGCGAGCAGGACAAGTCGCGAGAGGGAAAAAAAATGGATTGGCCAAGATGTAGGACAAAAGAGAATTTTAGAGTAAAGGAAAAAAAAACTTAAACCTTATGCTCTGATACTATGTTAAAGAATTCCTTTTATCAAATATTATAAGATATAAACTCTATTTATATACAAAGTTAGGACCTATTCTAAATTAGAACTTTATTCTAACACTTATTTTAGTTTTTTATTCCAGAATATCTTCAACTTTTTGTAAATAATCTTGGATGAATGCTGTGATGGATATTCTCAAATTTTATGGTAAACGGCCAATTTACCCTGGAATTTATATATCATGAAATTTAATTTTACCTTGTTTGTAATTTGTTTCAATCCTAGCAAAACTCAATTTCCTACCTATTCAGGTCAAAGTGCTATCTTCTCAAAACTTGAACGTCACTGATTCGTCATCCCAACAACAAAAACAAAATCTTGCAGATGATGTGAAACTGGGGAAAGATGGCATTCACATTGTTGATAATGAAATCACCGATGCAGGTCATAAACAAGCTGTTATTGAAAAGCATTTAGCAGTTTCTCAACAGGCTAAATATGAAGAAGTTAGCAGAAAATCGTTAGCAGTTCTCAACAATTTATGGAGAGAGAACAGAATCTCAATTCATTTAGTGAAGGTGCAAGGGAGGCAAATACAGAGATAGAAAATGGTTGGCAATCTGTGCAAAGGCCAAGGTCCACTGGAGGGTCATTCCACCGAATCAAGCATCAGTATACAAATATTAGGAAGTCCTACAATTACCAGATGAATAATGTTCCTAATGAGATGGTGCAATCAAAGACACAATCTTCTTATTTGAGCAAAGGGTATTACTTGCTAAGAAAAAGAACTGTGGTTCCTGGAAACATCAATGAGGATGTTAACACGAAAGTTCAATCACCTGGAACCAAATTTAGTCAGAAGGTATACAGGGCTGTCACTTACAGGGTCAAGT
Organism: Boesenbergia rotunda; assembly: GCA_024364735.1. Taxonomy (NCBI): domain Eukaryota; kingdom Viridiplantae; phylum Streptophyta; class Magnoliopsida; order Zingiberales; family Zingiberaceae; genus Boesenbergia; species Boesenbergia rotunda. Next base: position 117,784 of record JAGFNQ010007690.1, on the reverse strand, counting down.
CATTGCCTTCATCCGCCAACCAGGAGAACTCGAGTAAACCTGGGAATGCTTCTGAAAGCATGGCAGTCATAGATTCGCAGTCATTCTCTGTTCACAATGATAACCAGGAAAATAATATCTCTGAGTCTCACAATCAATTGCTTCTTGGTCTATGTAACTCTCCATCATACAAAGATGTAGCATTGGCACCTCCCGGAACCATTGCCAAGATACAGAATAGGAAATCCCTGGAGGATTTGCCATCAAAACAAGAGGAATTTGTGGGAAGCAATGTACCAGAAGTAAAGGACTCACTTCCATTTTTGGAACGTGAAAATTCTACTACGCCACTTGAGATATCTAGCATAGCTCAGGAGGATTTGGTTAAAAAGGAAGAGGTTTTAGACACAGTTAGAAATGTTGAAGTTGAGAAGGAAGAAGGAAGAAAGCAAGACTGTGAAATTTATAGTCCTCTAGAACCTTTATCTTATGGATTGGAGGTGGCCTCTAGTGGGAACTTGCCTACAAATAATAACGTTGTGGCTAATGTGCTTGATCATGAGATTCAAGAAGTTCAAGAAAATGTCAATTGCAGTCTGAATTCACCTAGAAATATATCTGCGGAAGCATTACAGTGCTTTATCACTGCTGAAAGTGAAGGAAATAATGAGGAAGCCTCATGTAGCATTGCTCAAATCACTTCATACTCTAGTGTCCAGCAAGATTTCGAAAAGGTTGACAATGACACCTTTGACAAAGTTTGTGCTGCTGATTCAATAATACAATCACAGATTAGTATCATTGACGGGAGAGAAATCCCCTCCAAAAAGCTGTCTGCCTTTGCTACGCCATTTAATCCATCTCCTGCCCCAGTACTTGGTCCCATTCCCGTAAGTATTGGTCTTCCTCCTAGTGGTACAATTCCTGCAGTTGCACCGTGGCCTTTGAGTACTAGCCTTCTTGCTACACAGACAACTGTGATCTCATCAAGGCCTCCCATATGTAGCTCACCCCATCTTCCTTATCCTTCTTCTCCTAGGCCTCTTAGCATCCTTCATACCTTCCCAATAATGTATCCACCATACACCCAACCTCCAGTCATTCCCAATTCCACTTTTGGTATGAATAGCAATATGTTTCATGGAGACTGTTATCCATGGCAGTGCAATGTTGGTCAAAATGTACCTGATTTTGTACCAGGATCTGTATGGTCTGGAATCCATCCAGTGGATATTTGGCCACCTGTTGTAAGCTCTATTGCTGAATCTATATTGACACCAGCGATAGCATCTGAAATAACCACTGGTGTCAGCACAAGGTCTCAATCAGATAACAATAATGAAGAAGGAAAAAGGATTGAAGAGAATGATGGAATTGCTGAGTTAATAAATGATAGCAAATCACTGGATGTAAGCTGGATAGAGAAACAAGAATCAGAAGAATCAAAAAGTAACATAAAGGCTGGTCAACCGAATTCTGAGAATGTTTTAAGAGAAGACACAGAGGATGATAGCACAATAAGTGTCAATGGAAGTAGCAGAAAGAATGAGAACCAGGGGAGGTTTACGTTATACATCAAGAGTCGGCGTCGACGTAAACTGACATTAAGGCTTCCCATAAGTTTGCTCAATAGGCCTTATGAATCACAGTCCTTCAAAGTTATTTGTAGTAGAGTAGTAAGAGTAACTGACGTGGCAAGGCCAGAAATTATGTCTTCCAGCAAAAATACTAATGCCAGTTAGTCACACAAGAAAGAAAATCCATCATGACTTCATATGCTAACTGGTTCAAAAGATTTTCTTATTCATCAATCAACAAAAGGGACTTGTGATTGAATATGTGATCTTGCAGTTTATTGGAATTCCTCTGCCACTGCTTTTGATAAAGAAGTTGGACCAAATTTTGGTAGATGAGATATTGAGATAAGAAGGGATGTATCGTCTCATTGTCTGATGCAGGTAATTTCTCTGTTAATGATGTTACTTATCTTCATAATTGTGCATACAGCTATAATGAGTTTTTGTTTCGTTGCATTAACTTAAATAAGAAGCCTAGAAGTCTCTTTGATGTTAACCAATGGTGATTATACACTGGTTCACTATTCTATTAGGACATGAGACTAAGATTCAGAAATTTAAAATTTATCTTAACTGAGAATAGCCTGCTCATTTTTTCAGGAGATGCATGCACCTTGGTTCTGTTTATTGTAAGTTGTCCAATGTTCAGCCAACTTGGCAAATAGCTTAAAGCATATCAATAGACTTGATTATTTGGCTGTAATTAGTGAAAACTATTTCATTATTTAGGACAAACTTTCCTAGTCAATTCATCAGAAAATGGCACTTTCACCTAATTTTACTGAATGAAATTACCACATGTTTATGGTTGCCTCATGTTTCAGATTCTTCTTTTTTTCTGGTTTGTGGTTAATATTAAGCAATTGTCTGGTTGTCTGACATGTAGGATTAATTTGCAAACTTTCTTGTTGCAAATGACAATGATTTCTGATTTGTTACCATATTACATTCTAATTCTGGTTATTCGCTCTTCTAATTGTCTCAGTGAAGATATCAACTCTAATTCTGTTCTCCTAATATCCAAGTCAAGTTTCTGTAAACTTGGATCAAAATTATCGTAATTTCCATTTGATTAATATACATCTTCTATTTAGGTTTCTTTATTTATAATGGTACGTGTGCGATGTTTCAACTTTCCTTTTTCAAATATTTTGTATTCTGCAAAGTTTTGAAATACCTGTGGCTAATTTATATTCCAGAGTTTAGTTTCTGCTTTCCTTTCTGGTGGCGTTTAAATTGTTCTAGTGGAACGGAAGGCCAAAGGCTTACCTAAGAAAGAGTGAGATAGTAGTAGTATCAGAGATGAACAATTATCTACATTATTAGAACACAAAAGTACAATGGTTAGGAAGTTAATTAAACGAACGATATAACACTTTAGTCTATCACCATGGGAGTTCTGAAACACTGATCTGAAAATATGGTTTTACTCTAACCAAATAGCCCAAGCCACCTAAGAACTTGTGTTGTTTTGTTTCTTCCTTCATTATGCTTGTTTGGTTCCCAGCAAGACTAGAATTCCAGCATACTTCACAGGGAACTACTCACTACAACATTATTTTTTTTTATTTGCAAGTTTTTGGAATCTCTTCTTTGATTACTTAGCACTGAACAACATTTAGGCCATTCTGGATATTCTAATCCGAAGAGGAAAAAAATATGAAGTTTTATTGTCATGAAAATCTACAGGGGATGCTGAAAATTTCCTCATACACCGGCGACAGAGTCGAACAAGACAATGACTAGATGTGGCAAAAGTTACTTGTGTTTCCATTCATGCACTAATTCTATTGAAGATCTGCTGTTTATTGTTAGGTAGAACTTCATATCACTCTGGAACTTATTTTTTAAATTAGAGTATTTTGTTAAACTGATTTTTTTCTCATCACAATAAAATGTCCCTTTAATGTTTTTATTTGATTTTGATTTGAAATTTAATTTGCCTTTCTGAGTAGAACTGATAGACTTGTTTAGATCGACCAATTCAACTAGATTGAATTATTTGATTAGCTCAACCCAACCGTCTCACTTGGCTTGATTGACCTATTTAGCTCGACTATCCCACCCGACAAGCCCACTTAACCCTAACAAGTTTAATATCTTGAGCTTTTGTTAAATATCATGCTACATGTGATATGCCTCTCAACATAATTTACTAGCCAAAGAAAAAGATGAAGAACGGACCATATATTCGTACAACAAGAAATTATAAAAACATAGTTAGGATTAGGTCTAGATATACCCCCAAATATATGCTCGATTCCGTCATTATCTCGTGACCCTTCTCGAAGAAGACTCGATAATTAAACATGCCGAAAAGAGGAGCATATTGGTGCACTAGATAGTGAGTTACATGTGGAAAGGCTGCCCTAATCTAGGTTTGAGAAGATAAAGAGGAGCCTCTCAATGTGGCTATGCCCATTTCTTGCAAAGAGTAGCTACTAGATCCTTGGTCCAACTCTAAGAAAGCAAAGTGCATGCTTCAATCAAGCCGACTCAACTCTTATCGCAACTACTTATTTGACTTCTCCTAATCATGATCAATCTCTCAACTATATTGCTTTGATGCGCGTTATATCTTGCTTCGAGGAACTACGATCGCGAGAGACCAAGTGAGATAAGACTATGAGCTTTGATGGTCGTTGTAATATGAAAGTATGAAACAAATGAATGTCGTGAGATATCGCAACCATAAGGTAAATACAACATGCATTAACATAATATTTTAAATAATAACATTTAGATTACGATATCAATAGAAGAGTTAAAGCAACTTTTAGAAATCAATTTTCTCAAAATTAAACAAAGAACGAATCATTAGGAGCCTATATAATATTTTATTCCCTCTTAATCTTAAAGTGTTAATAATTTATCTATCTCTTCAACTTTAATTGTGGAAGAATTTGATTTCTATATCTTGTAACTTTATTCAAGATAGATATAGATGCCATCCAATTAAAGCCTAATGCGCGTGCTTGTACAAATATACTACTCGATAAGGAAGACTCATCGGCCAACATTATGAGTGTGCCCAAAGATTAGTTACCGTAATATATTCATATACAAACTAAGTAAAGTTCATATCGAATAATTTAGATGAGATTCTTCGACCCCACCAGGAATCGAACCAACTAAGTGCAAGATGTCTCTGTTGAGCACACATGCCTTTGTTAAACAAATAATTAGAATATGATTAGCGCTTGTCGTATACGGTTAGTTGCCTTAGAGTGCCGTTAGATGTCCAACCTATGTCAATTAGGTATTTAGTGACTCGTAAGTTAAATTTTCTAAAAGAGAACTCTAGAGTTGATAATTTTTTAATTGACATAATTAATTTTAAAAATTGTAGAAGAGCTTACTTTCTCTCATCATTCATTTAGATATCTAAAATTCCCTCAAGAGGATCGATAGACAGTAGATTTGATATTATTTGACTATTATTTTTTTTTAAAATACCATCAAGAGGATAAGAATTAAAGAAAAATCATCTATCTTTACGATTAGTCAGTAAAAAAAAATTAACACAAGGATAATGTGAATTTTTAATATAATAATAATGATAATTTTAGATTTTAGAAACTCAATTCTCATAATAATAATAATAATAATAATAATAATCAAAGGGATAGATTTTTTATAAATATATTTTTTAAATTATAAAATATCCCAAAAATCAAGCATCGAGATTCATGGAAATGAAAATTTGACACATGATGAAGCGGATAGACCCGACCACGGGCCGGGTTGCCCGTTGATCCGATTCGCCGGGCCAGGTGGCCTGTTGACCGGGTTCGTCGGGCTGAACCGGAACCGACCCGACAGGATGTCAGGCCGGTTCTGGTTCAGGGGGGACCGCCGGTTCCAACGGCTCCGAATCGTTGGAACAGATGGTTAACCGTTATGATCCAAACGGTTAAGATCATTTGACCGTTTTTTGATCAATGACTATGATTTAGTGATCGTTATGATCTAAACTCTATAAATAGGGAGTTCATTTCATCATTTTCACACACATCTTCTCTACTCTCATTCTCAACTTCATATTCTCTATGCATTTTCGGCTTCATCTTTCGACGACAATGGAAGGTGGTCATGAAGCTTCATCATCTCGATCTTGGAGGGGAAAAGAAATAACATACGAGGATGCCAACATTCAAATTCAATCTACCGATGATGAGACCGAGGCTCAGCTCCAGCACCTTCCGATGCCCAAAATACAAGGAAGTACCGATGTAATTACTTCTAAGGTTCGAGAAAATCCTCCTTTAAAATCATCTATTTTCACTAAACATTTTGAGAAGGTCACACTTCCGTCGGGAGAATTGCGTGCAAAATGTAAGCATTGCAATGCTTCCTACAAATTCCAAGCTGGCGGCGGCTATGAGTCGTTAAAACGACATGTAGAAACAAAGCACTCGACGGAATATGCACTTGATCACTCTCAAGCACAATTATCAAGATTTTCTAATGGTAGCAGTACTGATTCTGGTTTATTTTTATATTCTGATAATAAATTAAGAGAATCATTAGCTAAATTTGTTTCCGTAAAACATCTTTCTTTTAGTTTTGGATCTAAATGTACATTTGGAGATTTTTGTAAAGAATATCTTAATCCATGTGCTAAACGTGTTCCTAGCACTATATTTACTCGTACAATTAAAAGATTAGTAAAACAAGGAAAAAAGAATTTAATTGATGAATTTAGTAAATTAAATAATAAAGTTTCTTTATGTTCTGATATTTAGAGTGATCATTGGCAAACTCATTCTTATATGAGTGTGACTTGCGATCGGATTGATAACTCTTGGATCTTCCAAAAAAAAGATTACTAGCTTATAGAATTTTTGATGAATCACATACTGCCCATGACATTGCACAATTATTATATTTAATTTTAGAAGAATATGGATTGACTCATAAAATATTTTCAATATCATTAGATATTGCTAGTTCTAATATTGCTTCTGTAATGAACTAAAATTTGTTTGTCAACCGGTTATTAATGGTTTATTTTTTCATATTCGTATGCCATATTTTAAATTTATGTGTTCAAGATGAATTAAAACTTTTAAAAAATTATATTCAACCAATTAGAATCGCAATTATATATTTATGATCGCATCCATCTATGATGAAATAATGGGGTAGATTTTGTAAAGCTAATAGAATGAGACCTAAAAAATTTTCACATGATGTTCCAACACATTGGAATTCAACATATCAATTCTTTATTGTGTATTTTTTACACAAAATAGTAATACTAATATATATTTATTTTCGCAACAATAGAATATTTATAGTAATATTTGTGAAAGTTTAAAAGTATTTAACGATGTAACTGAATAACTTTCCGGTGTTTATTATCCCACTACTTATTTAGTTTTAGTGAATTTTTCTAGTATAGTATTAGTATTAAATGAACATATGAATAATGAAACTTTAACTTCTTGCATATTAGCTATGAAAACGAAATAGGAAAAATATTTTTATTTTATTCCTGAAATTGATTTAATTGTATTTGCTTTAGATCCTAAATTTAAATTAGAAGTTTTACCAGAAATGTTAATTTTATATTTTGACGCTTTAATTCCTATTAAAGATTCTTTTTCTGATCCAATTAATATTATATATAATATTAGAAATTAATTATATGATATTTATAATCAATATTATATTAAATATGGAATACAAACTAATATTTTTGAAACATAACAACCTACTAGTATTAATTTAAAACTTACAAAAGCACAACTTTTATTAAAATAACGGGCGAAACGTCCACGAGGATTCTCAAGTTCCATACAGGAACTTGAGAATTATTTTATGATTTCTTTTGATTTTAATGAAGCAGATAACGAAGATTTCGATATCTTAAAGTGGTGGTCACAAAAAACTTAAAACTTTCCTGTTCTCTCCATGATTGCAAAAGAAATTTTAGCTTACCCAGTATCAACTGTTGTTGTGGAGCAGACGTTCAGTATCGGTGACAACATATTAGATGAACGACGATCAACTATGTCTCCCGACTCATTAGAAGCTCAAGCATTACTAGACGATTCGACTAGAGCCGAGAAAAGAATCCAAGGAATGCAATTTTCAAAAGACAAAGTCGAAGAATTTGATACCGAAGGAACAAATATAACGGGAACGGGAGGAAATAGAAATGAGTGATGAAAATTATAAAAAGGTAAAAATGTAAAAGAACTACGTGAGCTTTGATTCTCCTACACCTTAAGGGGATACGTAGGCAACTTAAATAAATACAAACCTTTTTTTTAATAAATTTTATATTTTATATTTTAATTTTTTTAATATAATAATCTCAAACCGTGATGAACCGTGGCGAACCGTGAACCGTAATGTCTTGGGCGGTTAAGGTTAAGGGTCGATCTCCGATGAACCGTCGAACCGTTAATTTTGAACCGTGATCGGATCTAGAAGTGGAGCGGAGGCCGTCCTTTAGGTATCGACAGTCCATTCCGGAAATCAGCGATTCAGTGGCAATACCATCATTAGGATCACGACGGCAAAATGCAACGCGATGGGAAGATCAACTGTGGCGATGCGATGGAATGGGATGTCCGACACCGTCAGATGTTGTTTGGGTGACCCCATCCTATCCGATCATGGGTCGGAACTGTCCATTCGATTCAGAACCACCATAATTTTAAAAGATCGAAGCCAAAATTGTAAAACAAAAATTTTATTAATTTAAATGTTTTATTATTCAATATTAAATTTAAAAATCTTAAATATTAAATACATGTAATATAGTAAATCAGTATCTAAAATTTTTTATTTTAAATATTATAATTCAAAAAGAAAATCTGGATCCTAAGGAATAATTTTATTGACTTAAACTCATTATAACTTAATTCCTAAACTTTAAAATTTTTAATTCTAAATATATATATAATCTGATTAAAAAAATAAAAAAAATTCTCCACTCTTGTACTGAGGCATTGGAATCAATTTCAGGCATCTCAGGAAAAATAAAAAATAAAACTAGTAATTTTATCATTGAGATATCTCAGTCACTCACATCTGCGTAGAAACAATTGGTTAGAACAACTTGTTGGATATTTGGGTCTTAGAAAGGATCAAATATAATTTTTACAAAGAAAAATTGAGGCGTCATTAATCGACAAATGTCAGAATTTAATTTAAAAATAAAATCTACGTTTCACGTAAATGAATATAGACTATTAATTTGTTCAAAATCGATTACAGGTGAATAAGAAATTAATTATTTAAAGTCAGCTCAAAATTGACATAGAAGGAAGTAAATGGGGAATAGTCCTACATCTAAAGTTTCCAAATGTGTTTGTTTCCTTATATGTGTTCTTGTGTTAATCGAGTTTAAAAAAAACACAGTAATCTCTTCTCATAGACGAGTAGGTGCTCACACCTGCGAGCCCGCCACGCGCACACGTGCGCAATGGGTGCTTTGTTGGCGCATTTGGACTTCACACATACGCATCGTCGCGAGGAGCATTGAGGAGCTTAAATTTATACTCTAGGTAACGTAACACTCGGGTGATGTGTCGTATGACGTGGTAGTGCCTGTGTGACACTCAGATAGGAGGAGAGATAACTGGACTGCTGACTGGGCGAACGAATGATAACCGTTGGATCGAAGAGGGGTGCTGGATAGTAAGTAACGCGATCTGGAACGTTGATCGCGAAGAGTCGCAATTTGACCGTTAGTATTGAGACTTGATCTGAATCGTTAGATCAAATCTGGCGGCTGAGATCAAAAGAGGATATGAAAGGTTACAACTATTCATATCCGATGGCGAGATCAAAGGGTTATTTGAAGGATTACAACCCTCTAGATTGAACGACCCAGATCAATCCTAAACCAAAGGTCACACTCATTCACCAAGGGTACCTCACCTCTTCCCTTGTATAAATAGAGTCCCCTAGATGCTAGATTCATTTAATCATTTAAAGTTCATTAGCATTCATCTCATCTTGTGCATCTAGAGTTCAAAAAGCCAACGAGAAGGTTTGTTAGCCTCGAAATTTGTAGTGCTGCTATTTTGAGACATCGTCCTTGTATCTTGGGAAACAAATTGTTGCTATCCGTGAGCACCTGTAACGGAGCAATATCGTTTTACGGAGATAATATTGAACGCTAGCCTCGATGATATATTATATCAGTTTACATCCTCCCGGCAGCAACTCCGGATCCGATCTCAACACAACTTGTATATATGGTTTTGATACCCTGCGTGATAACCTCATACGCGACTGTGCGCGACCGACTCATGATTGCATGGCTCACATCCACTGTGGGTGGCTTGTGGCCACTTGTCCTGAACTCACACTATAACCTATTAAAGAAAACTGAACCCAAAGAGGTCGAAATTCAATCGCGGCATCCGCGACACTACTCGAATCGATTTGGGACATGCCTCAATCGATTGAGACACCTAAAATTGATTGTGGACGCGCCCCACACCACAACGATCCAGACGTTTAGATTTTTTTAAAAATTATTTTAATAAATAATCTTTAATTTTTTAAATAAATAATTTCTTAATCTTATAATATGCTCTATAAGTATCTAAAATTTTTTTATCTTAAATATTATAATCTAAGAGGAAAATATGAACCCTAGAGGGAAAATCTTATTAATTTAAAGAGCAATGATAGAGAGAGTGAAAATGGGAGAGTGAAAACCATAGTGAATGATGTGGCATGACATGACACTTTACATGCACACGTCCGATTATCGTTCGGACACCATTGGCGGCCTTCGGCCGTCGCCCCGAATCAAACTATACCCTAGGAGGCACGGTAAACCCGTCGGAGATCGTGCATGCAAGATGCCACGTCATTCACTATGATTTTCACTCTCCCATTTTCACTCTCCCAATCATTATTCTAATTTAAATTCACTATAACTCAATACCTAAATCATAAAATCTTAAATATATATAATATATACCGTGAATATGTAAAATTTTTTATTTTGAATACTATAACTCAAGAGCGAAACTTGAACTTTAGAAAAAAAATCTTATTAACTTAAATTTATTATAACATAACATCTACATCCTAAATTCTTAAATCCGATATATATATAAAATATATTTTAAAAAATAAAAAAATTATTATACGCTTGGATTTGAATTTAAGTGTCGGAATTGAATATAGGTGCCTAGATTCTAGGCACCTCAGATCTCTGTAAACATAGAGGCTTCAGTCGCTAGCCCATTAAATTTATATAATATGATGCTTATTTTACCCAATTTACTCGTGTGTACCATATATAATTTATTTTAAATTAATATTATATGATAATCACTAAATCTTAAAACCAAAACTAAGGGTTAAACTGTTTTTTTGAAATTAATATACACTAAATCTTAAAACCAAAACTAAGGGTTGAACCGAAACTAAAAAAAAAAACAAAACACAAGGTTTGGGGTTAAATAAATTATATTTCTTTTTTTATATAAGTTATTATTCAAATTAAATAGTTTGATCATATAAATTATAGTTCCATATTAAAAACTTTAAGATAAATAAATAAAAAAATTAATTTAAATAAAAAGATGAAATAATCTCGTATCAAAAAAAAATTAAGATAAATAAATTAAAATAAAATAATTAATATTGAACCATATCATTAATATTATTAAAATAATAAATAACAATATAATAAAAACAATCTAAATAAAGTTCAAAAGATAAAAAATTTCAATGAACTCACGATTAATCGCCTGCTCAAACTAACAGATGAATCGACGATTGGATCGTTGGTTCGTTGATTATCAATTACAAGTTGGCCTTGTTGAATCGAATCAACAGATAACTAGTCATTGAACTAAGATTATAAACAAGCTAAATCAAATCAAACTAAGTTAAATTTTAGGGTGTTCAAATTTATTTAATAAAGTAATCGAGCAAGCCGAACAAAGTCTAAAATTAACCAAGCTATTAAAATGATTATTAAGCTGTACTTATTTTTTTAAAATGAGTTTGAGTTTAATTTATTTAGATGTTATTAAACTCTCCATTTAAATTTATTTGATTGTTTGAAATTTTTATATTTTAAAATTATTTAATTAGTTATTGTGATTGATAATATAAATTTATTTGTTTATTTTATTTTATTTATTTATTTAGTAAATTGATAAGAGTTTTATTGATGAAGATAATGTATAGACATTATTCATGAATATCATTGATGGGGTTGAGCATCCCAGGGTTAACACGTGGCATGGAGAAGCTACGTGTCAGTGTTCATCAAACCCGACTGTCAAGATCTAACTCCCGAGACCACCTCGGGAGGGTAGACCCTCAAGGTCATGCCAGCTGTAGGCTCCCGAGACCATCTCGGGAAGACAGACTCCTGAGGTCAGGTCGGGTCATACACTCCCAAGACCACCTTGGAAGGGCAGACGCCCGAGGTCATGTCGGGTCGTAGGCTCTCGAGACCACCTCGGGAGGACAGACGCCCGAGACCATCCCGGGAGAAGACACTCCGAGACCAACTTGGGAGAGTGGAGCCCGAAGATTAATATATCCGATAGCTCGACTTCAAGTAGTCATTCCTTTTTCCAAATCAGGAAAGTCGTCGGATAATTATTGTCCGCTACACGCGACAATTAAGGCCTTAATGATCGCAGCGGTCGTTACTTAAAAGTTATCACGTAATCGATGATTGGGAAACGTGGAGACACGTGTTACCAAGCCCTCAGATATATAAAGTGTTTCGGCATCCAGGTAAAAGGGGGTAAGCTTTCCGAACTTAGGACAAATCTACTTTCTCGTCGTTCTCCTGAGATAACTGTGATTCCTGACTTGAGCGTCGGAGTAGGCTCCGTCGGAAAACCTTTCGGTGTGTTCCCATTAACGCTCGTGTTGATCTCGCGGGACGCGATCATCTTCTCCTCATCGCCACCCTCGTGGGCTGCACCTCTGTGACTCGCCGTCCGCGTCGATTCCTTTCCGGAACAAGTTTGGCGCCGTCTATGGGAAACTAAATAAAAGCACTAGAAGGAGCACTATGATGGCGGATCCAGAGGGACAACCCATCGTCTTGACGAGAGAAAAGTTGGATCGCCTCGTCGCCAATGCCGTTAAGGGAGCACTGGAATATCATCAAATCGAACAAGCCGCCTCACGACGAGTGACCTCGAGGCAAGGCGAGATTCCAAGAATGTTTGCCTTGCACCCCCGCAACCGAAGGTCAGTCCCGTCATGGGCGGGACTAGCAATGATAACTCTGACACCCCGACGAGATCCCTTGGGAGACCTGGAGAGGGCAAACTCTGCCGCCTCCAGCGCTTTATGGCAAGAGGAAGGTCTGGGGAAGATCGAGGGGTCCAAAGCCCCCAGAAAGCTCCGTCTACACCATTCTCTCCAGAGATCATGGCGGATAGCATGCCCAAGCAATTCCATGGTTAGGGAATTGCTGACTACGACGAAAAGACTGATCCGAAAGATCATATTTGCAAGTTCGAGAACGCGACCCTACTATACCAATATACAGATGGTGTGAAGTGTCTGGTATTCTTGAACACCTTGTCCGGGGCCGCCCAGAGATGGTTCTCAAGGCCACCCTAAGGTTCCATAAACTCTTTCCCTGGAGTTTAGGACCACCTTCCTACTTCACTTCGCCAGCAGCCACCGATACCAGAAGACGATGTTAAATCTGTTCGCCCTCAAGCAAAAAGGCGAAAGAACTGCTGAAGGACTATATCCAGCGGTTTAATCGAGTGACTCAAGACATGCCAACGGCTACCTCGGAGATACTCATCAGTGCCTTAATGCAGGGACTCTCTTCGATCACTGGTGAAAAAGCCACCCGCCAGCTTTGATGACTTGCTGGGACGCTCTATCAAATATGTCAACGTCGAGGAGGTGCAGTACGCTCGTCGTAATGATTTGGCGGGAATCCCTACCTAGATCTTGGTGTGACCCGAGAGAAGAGAACCACCCGCACCAGCCCGAGTTAAGGATCCTTGCCATGGGAGGGACCACTGGGCTGGTAAGAAGAGGCTAGTGAAGACGGTCGACACGGCCGAACCGGAGCCACCGAAGAAGTATTGTGACTTCCACGGCAGTACAACACACTCCACCGAGGAGTGTCACGCCTTGAAGAAGAGGTTGTCTCAGGAATCGGACGCCAAGCCTCGGAAGCGGTGGAATAAAGTGGGGTATCGACGGAGACCCCCGCGGCGAAGTCCTTCTCCTCGCAAACGATAGTCAGGAGAAGATGGATCCATCCTGCGATCCCGGTCGTGTCCAAGGGAAGGAGTCGGGGGATAACACCTCGCCAATCTTTCTCCCCCGAGCGAGATCCCAAGAAAGGCAAAGCTCCAGTGCGGGGACCTCCTTCGGGCCATGTGGGAGTGATCTCCGGAGGTCCTACCGAAGGAGACTCTCATTGGGCAAGGAAGACCTACACTCGTCAGCTGGAGAACTATGCCATCGGGATGAGCAGTAGCCAATGTCAGGGTTTAGGGCCATGTTATCTCATTCGACCCCTGAAGACCTGGAATACGTGGAAGCCCCTCACGAAGATGCACTGGTAATTTTTGCACGTATAGCAAATTACGAGGTAAAACGCGTCTTCGTGGATACAGATAGTTCTGTCAACATCCTGTACAAGGCGGCCCTGGACCAGATGCAAATCGATGAAGACAAGCTACATCCAGTCTCCACTCCACTCTTTGGCTTCACCGGATACCGAGTGCAGCCGATAGGGCAAATCTCCATATCCCTGTCGTTGGGAGATGACACGGTGGAGAGGACGAGAAGGACTCCCTTCATGGTCATAGATGCTCCATCGTCCTACAATGCCATCCTGGGGTGCCCGACGCTCAACATATTCCAGGCGATGGTCTCAGTCTACCACCAGAAAATTAAATTTCCGGTGGGTGAGCAGGTGGCCGAGGTCAAAGGTGATCAACTAGCTTCCCGGCGTTGCTACAGTGGGGAGGTCAGGTCGGAAGCCCGCAAGAACCCGAGGACTCATGAGGCGCTGCAAATCGACCTCGCCAACCCTCGAGAGGAGGAAGGACCCAAAGAAGAACGGAGGGAAGTCGTGAGCGAAGAGGTCTATATCCATCCTCAACAAACGGGAGGGGTTACAAGGATTGCGGCTGACCTTACACCGGAGCTGAGAAGCCGTATGATCGGCTGCTTGCAGAACCATCAGGACGTGTTTGCATGGGCCACCGAAGAGATCAAAGGAATCCCCTCAGCCTTGGCCACGCATCGCTTGCATATAACTCTCGGAGCTCAGCCGGTGAAGCAAAGGCGGAGGCATTTTGTGCCCGAGCAGGACAAGATTATCAGAGAGGAAGTCGCCAAGTTGCTGAAGGCCGGACACATAAGAGAAGTTCAATTCCATACTTCGTTGGCTAATGTAGTACTTGTCCCTAAGCTCGGGAGTAAATGACGGGTGTGTATTGACTTTAGAGATTTGAATAAAGTCTGCCCTAAAGACTGCTACTCCTTGCCTCGAATAGATCGGCTAGTGGATTCCACCCCGGCTGTGATTTTATTTCGATGCTGGATGCTTACCAGGATATCATTAAGTTCCTCTCACTCCTGAAGACCATGAAAAGGTTAGTTTTATGACGGCGGATGGTACCTACTGCTATAACGTTATGCCATTTGGGTTGCGCAACGCAGGGGCAACCTATCAACGGATGATGGACAAGGTCTTCCAGTACCAGATAAGGAGGAACATTGAAGTATATATAGATGACATCTTGGTCAAGACAGACACGGGGAAAGACATGATAGCCGACCTGGAAGAAACATTCACCACCCTGAGGGCCAACAAGCTGAAGCTGAACCCCGCTAAATGTTTGTTCAGGGTGAAGAGTGGCCGGTTCCTACGGTACATGGTGACAGAGAGGGGATTGAGACTAATTCAGAAAAAGTGAAGGTCATCCTCGACATGTCATCCTCTTGCAACTTCAAGGACATACAACGACTGAATGACATAATTATGACCTTGTCCAGGTTCATCTCCAAATTTGCAGACAGGACCCTGCCGTTCTTCAAAATTCTGAGGAAGGCAGTCAAATTCGATTGGGATGACCAGTGTGAGAAGGCATTCACAGACCTGAAAGCATACCTCGCTGAGCTCCCCATCCTTTACAAGAGATTGGAGGGAGAAACATTGTTCGTCTACCTGTCCGCGGTTGAACAAGCGGTGGGCTTTACGCTCATCCGGGAAGAAGGCACTATATAGTAGTCAGTCTACTTCTTTGGACATCTCCTAAAGGACGCAGAGGCAAGGTATACCACTATGGAGAAGTTGACCTATGCTCTAGTGCTAATGACTCGGAGGCTCAGGCCATACTTCTTAGCGTATCTGATTGTGGTACTCACCAACAGTCTGCTTGAGCGCGTACTCACCAATCTTGAAGCTTTGGGACGGCTGATCAAGTGGACGGCAGAATTGAGCAAGTATGAGATTGAGTACCATCCCCGCACTACCATCAGGGCACAAACTCTTGCTGATTTCATGCTCGAGGCTGTTCCGGAGCCCAAAGCTGATGGAGTGTGGAAGATCTACGTCGATGGTTCCTCCAACAGCAAACACAGTGGAGTCGAAGTGCTGATGGTCTCCCCCAGGGGAGATACATTGCATCTATCCATCTGCCTCCACTTCTGGGCCACCAACAACGAAGCTGAGTACGAGGCGATCCTAGCGGGGTTACAAGCAGCCATGCAGGTGGGAGCTGCTCGGATCATCTTGCAGTTGGACTCCTAGCTCGTGGCCTAGCAAATAAAAGGAAGATTTGAAATAAAGAGCGAGCGCCTACAGAGCTATGTGGCCATTTATGAGCAGTTGAAGGCCTCTTTCACTGAGGTAGCTCTATAGAAGATTTCCCGAGCTGACAGCGTTAAGGCAGACGAGCTGACCAAGCTAGCCACCTCCATAACCTCTTGGACGTTGGATGAGCCTAGTGTTACAGAGGGAATGGTGTCTCAGGTCGAAGAAGGAGTGTCGACGCTATATTACCCGACTGGAGAAAGTCATACATGGAATTCTTGCGAAGTAGAACTACGCCGGCAGGCGATAAAGAAGTTCGACTTTTTCGCCGGGCTTCTAGATTCACGCTAGTTCGGGAGTAGCTATACAAAAGAGCATTTGTCAGGCCTTTACTCAAGTGTGTCTGTCTAGAGGAGGCTGATTACATCATGCGAGAGATCCATGAAAGCATTTATGGGAGCCACATTGGGGGAAGATCCTTGGCCAGGAAGATTATCCTGGTTGGATACTTTTGACCGACGCTACAAGAAGACACCCTCAAGTTCGTCGCTGGATGTGAGGCCTGTCAGAAGCACCAACATATCACTCATCGCCCCACGGAGCTACTGCAAACTTCCACTGTCTCCTGCCTCTTTGATCAATGGGGAATGGATATTGTGGGCCTTTTCCAATGGGATCTCAGCAAAAGAAGTTCTTATTGGTCCTGGTTGACTACTTCTCCAAATGGGTTGAAGCTGAACCGCTGGCGCACATCACGGAAGCCGTTGTGATGAAGATCCTGTGGAGGGACATTGTTTATAGGTACGACATTCCTCACAAGTTGATGTCGGACAATGGCAGATAGTTCGCAAGACGTAAACACAAATAATGATGTGAAGGACTAAGTATTCATCAAACCTTCACTTCAGTCACATACCCCCAGGGCAATGGGAAAGAAGAAGTCGTAAATCGGGAGATCATCAGGGGGCTCAAGATAAAGCTGGACCACGTCGGAGGTAGTGGGTTGATGAGCTCCCAAGCATTCTATGTTCCTACTGCACAACTCCAGGGAAGGAACAGGCTAAAGCCCTTTCAACTTGGTATATGGAGCAGAGGCAGTAATTCCGGTGGAAGTAGGCGAGGAGTCCGCCCGGCGGCAACACTACGTTAAAGAAGACAATGATCAAGAGCGGCTGATTGACCTGGACCTAGTGGCAGAGGTACGAGACAAAGCAGCTACTCGACTACTTGCATATAGGCAGCGTATGCAACAAGCATACAATCGTTGAGTAATCGCCCGTACCTTTGAAGTCGGAGACAAGGTCTAGAAGAGGATCAAGCCGGTCGGCGACACCGGAAAGCTCGAGCAGCAGTGGAGCAGACCCTACATCGTCGCTAAAAGGCTCACAGAAGGTAGTTACTATATAGAGGATGACAAAGGAAAAAGGCTGGATAGACCATGGCATGCAAGTCATCTCTGACCATATCGCACTCGGTGAGACTTGTGAGATATCATATGTATTTATATTCATGTTTGCACTGCTTTGTATTTTCAGTAATCAAAAAACAAATGAGATGTCTCATTAAGACCCAGTGTAATTGCCTAAAAGCCTACTACCTCATGGTGCTGCGGATGCCCAAGGTGAGTAGGCCTGGTTGTGGTGCTGCGGATGCCCGACCAGGAGCTAAAAAAAAACCCTACTACCTCATGGTGCTGTGGATGCCCGAGAGGAGTAGGCTTGGTCGTAGTGCTGCGGATGCCCGACCAGGAGCTAAAAAAACCCTACTAACTTGTGGTGCAGCAGATGCCCGAGGGGAGTATGCTTGGTCATCGTGCTGTGGATGCCCGAGGGGAGTATGCCTAGTCGTCGTGCTGTGAATGCCCGACCAGGAGCTGAAAAAACCTTACTACCTCGTGGTGTTGTGTATGCCTGAGGGTGAGTAGGTTTGGTCATAGTGGCTGCGGGGATGCCCGACAGGAGCTAAAAACCCTACTACCTCGGTGCGGATGCCAGGGAGTGGCGGGGTGGGGAGGGGCTGCGGATGCCGGAGGCAGAAGAAAAACCTATCTCGTGGTGGATGCCGAGGGGAGTAGGCCTGGTCGTGGTGCGGAGCCTGACCAGGAGCTAAAAAATCCTACTACCTCGTGGTGCTGCGGATGCCCGAGGGGAATAGACCTGGTCGTAGTGCTGCGGATGCCCGACCAGGAGCTGAAAAAAGCCCTACTACTCGTGGTGTTACGGATGCCCGAGGGGAGTAGGCTTGGTCGTGGTGCCGTGGATGCCCGACCAGGAGCTGAAAAAACCCTACTACCTCGTGGTACCGGATGCCTGAGGTGAGTAGGCCTGGTCGTGGTGCACGGGTGCCCGACCATGAGCTGAAAAAACCCTACTATCTCGTGGTGCTGCGGTTGCCCGTGGTGAGTAAGCCTGGTCGTGGTGCTGCGGATGCCCGATCAGGAGCTGAAAAAACCCTACTACCTCGTGGTGCTGTGGATGGCCGAGGTGAGTAGGCCTGGTCGTGGTGCTGCGGATGCCTGACCAAGAGCTGAAAAAACCCTACTATCTCTTGGTAATGCCAATGCCCGTGAGGAGTAGGTCTGGTCGTGGTGCTGCGGATGCTCGACTAGGAATTGAAAAAATCCTACTGCTCGTGGTGCTGCGGATGCCGAGGTGAGTAGGCCTGGTCATGGTGTTGTGGATGCCCGACCAGGAGCTTAAAAAACCCTACTACCTCATGGTGTTGCGGATCCTTGAGGTGAGTAGGCCTGGTCGTGGTACTGCGGATGCCCAACTAGGAGCTGAAAAAACTCTACTGCTTCGTGGTGCTGCGGATGCCCGAGGTGAGTAGGCATGGTCATGGTGCTGCGGATGCCCAACCAGGAGCTGAAAAAACCCTACTACCTTGTGGTGCTGCGGATGCCCGAGGTGAGTAGGCCTGGTCGTGGTGCTATGGATGCCTGAGATGCCCGACCAGGAGGAGCATAGCCTCCTACCATCTCGTGGTGCTGCAAATGCCGAGATGAGTAGGTCTGGTCGTGTGGTTGATTATATCCGATCAAGGGCCACTAACCTTAATCATGACCCCGAGGAAGGTCGACCGACGTGCAGAATAAGCTAGCCTTGGCGAGCTGTTAAGCAGGTCGAGCCTGTCCTTGCCTACGTCGATTATTTGCAACACGCTGAATTCTCGTCTCTCCCTGGTATTAGATATCGTCTACATATATGAGGAGGGAAGCTAGCAGGTGGGCAACGAGATATAGAAGAAGTGGAATTATTGCCAAGGAACATGCTAGGTGACAAGATTCCTTTTATTTATGAATAGAGTACATTGAGGATCACATTCGAAGAAATATAAAAGTCAAGTACATATTGGCGGTATGATTATTAAACTTAACCGAGGAAGCCAGGGGCTATGTCGCTCCTTTGTCCAATCTCTCCTCACTGGAGGGATGCTCCCTTAGCCTCGTTCTCTCCTTGTGGCGGCTGAGCTAGAAGTCATCTCCTTGTGGCTACGACAGCTCGACCCTTAACCGGATCTAACACAACACCAGCTCGAAATGCAGAAGCAGGTCATTCAATTTCGAGTATATTTTCACAAAATACCACAAAATAAAAGAAAAGGAGGCAAAAGACATGCATTCCAGAGAAGTATATCCTCAGAGTACTCAAGACATAATTGTTAGGATCTGGGATGGCTAGAGAGGGGGGGGGTGTGAATAGCCACCCACTAAAAAGCTACTTCTTTCTTTTCTGCGATCAGGTTAGCAGCGGAAAAACAAACAAACAGAAAGAAAACACAATAGAAATGAACACCAGGATTTACAAGGTTCAGGGATAACTTGCCCCTACTCCTTGGCGTGCCCGTGAGGTGGGCGATCCCTTGATCGTCGGCAGATCAGGCCCCGGAGTGAATCCGACTAAAGAACTTCTCCTTCTTGGTGGAGTAACCTCTCCACAAGCGTCTCAGAAATATACAAATGAAGCACAGGAGACTCGAGAAGCTCACACAACAGGTAGCTCAAGCAAGAAGAATATACAGAGAACTCTAACAACTCAACACAACAGCAAAACTCTTTTGCTCTGTTGTTCCTTGTTTTGTTATCTTCTCTGCTTCGCCAACCTCTTCTTCTTAAGCTTCCTTCTGCTCCTCTTCAGCTGAAGCTTCAGGTCAGTCGTCACCCACTGACCCCATCTGATCTCTCAGCCTACCTCCTCAGCTGAAGCATCAGGTCGTCAGGTGTCGTTGAAACCTGCAAGTGTATACCAAACAAAATAGTACAGATAAAAGTCACCCTGGACCTTTCTTCTTGCTCCTCCATTTGACTTTCACAGCTCTGTATCATCTGCACACTCACAGAGTTATTAGCAAAGCAAATCAGAAATCTGACAACCATTTGAATTAAAGTTCTGAGTTGCTGATCGGTCACCTAGACCGATCAGACAACCTCCTGACCAATCAGACTCGATCCTGATCGATCCAGTGATGTTCTGATCGGTCTCAATGATCGATCAGAGACCAGAGATCGATCACCAGACCGATCACAAACCTTACTGGAAGTTCAGGGTTTAGAGCAGTCAAGATCCCTGATCGGTCTCACTTACCGATCAGCCAAGGCCTGATCGGTCAACCTGACCGATCAGCCAGGTGGCTGATCGGTCCAGCAGACCGATCAACATGATGCCTGACCGATCATGCTCCCTCCTGATTGGTCCAGGCTGGTGTTGATCGTTCGCACTGACCGATCAGTTTTCTTTCTGTGACCAGACAGAATGTTTTCTGATCGGTCACCAGACTGTTCAGACAACCTTCTGTTTTCTCAGAAGCTCTCTTGATTGGTCAACAGACCGATCAGAACTCCTGGATCGGTCCTGTGACCGATCTAGAATCAAGGGAGTTTTTGCCAACTCCCTGATCGGACTTCAGACCGATCCAGCCACTCATTTTGACCCTGAGTCTAGAGAACAGGCTCCCTTGCCTTCTCCGACTCAGTCTGGTCCCGGAGAACGAGTTACCGAGCCCTCTCCGACTCATCCTGGTCCAGAGAATGACCTACCGAGCCCTCTCCGACTCATCCCAGTCCAAAGAACGAGCTACCGAGCCCTCTCTAACCTAAGTCCGGAGAACGAGCTACCGAGCCCTCTCCGACTCATCTCGGTCCAGTGGACGAGCCATGAGCCCTCTCTGACCTATGTTCGGAGAACGAGCTACCGAGCCCTCTCCGACTCATCTCGGTCCAAAGAACGAGCTACCGAGCCCTCTCTGACCACAGTCCGGAGAACGAGCTACTGAGCCCTCTCCGACTCATCCCGGTCCAGAGAACGAGCTACCGAGCCCTCTCTGACCTAAGTCCAGAGAACGAGCTACCGAGTCCTCTCCAACTCATCAACAATCTCAGGTCAGAGAACGAGCTACCGAGCCCTCTCTGACCAATACACTTAATCCGAACTTAACTACCTAATCTCAGCTCTCACTCAACCGAACTTAAATCAGTGCCAACATCAAAACAACACTCAGGTCAGACTGCATCAACAATTTCCCTCTTTTTGTTGTTTGACAATACGATTTAAGTTTAAGTATATATCAGGTGAAAATAAGAGTCAAGTTATTATTGCAAGGGAATCAGAATCCTCCCCCTACAATAGTTAAGTTTGTTAACAGGTAAAGACAGCAAAACCTAAACTTAACTAACCATCCTCTCCCCCTTTGTCAAACACCGAAAAGGGTGTAGACTAGTTATTAAGTTTAAAAACTCTCCCTTAAACAAAGGTCTCTCCCCAAAACCAAAATAAACGACAGGTAATAGTTGAACTGCATATGAAAGGCATATAGAGAATTATATCATAGTAAAACACGTATATGCTTCATATGACACTGAGTATCAGAATATAGCTGATGACACTAAGTAACAGAATATAGCTGATACATCATATGACACTGAGTAAAGCATAATGTTATTAGTCAACGACAATATCAATCATAGTCATAAGTCAAAGCTACTGCATCAAAGATATATTAGTGTCCTGATCGGTCTCCTTGACTGATTAGGGAAAGGCCTGATCGGTCTGCTTGACCGATCAGGGAGTATCCTGATCGATCTGCAGACCGATTAGGTTCATTGCTGTTCGATACGGAAAGATTTTTGATCGGTCTGCAGACCGATCAGATATCAGAAAAATTTCTGAAACTCTGATACGTTCCGGGCAGACTGCACCAACAACACGATTTGAGTCCCTTAACCAAAATCTATTCCTCCACACCATGAATCAAGAGGAAGGTCATTTGCAACTCCTTTAATCACAATGCTTTCATCATCATAAAGTTGTATTTAACCCTACTAATTAGGTCCGACATGTATCTTACCTTTCCATTGAGTTCTAAACTAAATCACTAACAACAAATTACAACTCCAAAACTATATCTTCTCCATAGTATGTCATAGGATGGGAGTACTTCTGATGGGTTACCTCCCAGCCATCCTTTGCCCATAGACCAGAGAACCATAACATAAAAAAATAACATGCTTTACCGACCAAAATATTAAATTAAGTTCAGTTATAAATTCCTGTGAGAATGCCCTAATCTATTTTCATATTTCTTTGGCTCAGGAAGTGTCATAACTACTACAGACAGCTACATCAAACTGATGCTAGTCTCAACAAAAACCTTATCCATCCATTGTACCATCATACTTAAGGATAAGTACTTTTTTACTTTGACTAGTGTTTTTCCTAAACGCCTGAAACCCTTTTGACTCATTACTAAGAGCCTAGTCCAGTGTTTCAGAAAAGATTATTTACTTTTATGACCATTATGTTCCACCTCACAGCAGGTCCTCCATGTAATTATTTTATTTAGAGAGTTCAGAAAGTTCAAAATGTAGATCACAAAAATATGAGAATTTTCATGAAATTGTCTAAATTCTCTAAATGCAGGCAATCCCAAAAACACAAAAAAGTTCTCAGCATTCTAGTGTTCTCTAAATGCAGGCGATACCAAAAACCTAACTTAGACTTCTTGTTGTAGTGAATAATGATTTGTCCCCGGTCATGTGTTTGGAGCGCCCACTATCAACAAACCATGTTGATAGATACTCCCCCTCAACTAATGCCTATACAATATGAAAGATAAATGTTTTAGGTACCCAAACCTTGGAACCTAATGCACCTACATTACAAGTCTTTGACACCCATGCCTTGGTCATTTTCTTTCTATGTCCTTGAACCCTAGAAGCATTTGATGATTTAAATTGGGTTCTAGACATCAATGACACAAAACTAGGTTCCTTAGATTGGTAACCTATACCGGCCTTGTTGTAGACCGCTTTTTGGGAGTTGATGATCATATCTAAGGTCTTAGAGCTATTTGAAAATTTCCCAAGAAGATTTTTGAATTTTTCAACTTTACTCTTTAGGGCCTTGTTCTCATCCTCAAGGACCTCAATATGCAAGTCATCAATTTCATTATCCTTAGAGGTTTTCAATTGTTCTACTTCTAACTTTAATGATTTTACTTTGTTCTTATATTTTTTAAGCAAGGTAGTCAAGCAAGCTATAATTCTATAACAATTATCAAGCTCGGGAGAAATTACCTCTTCATCATCCGAAGATGATGAAGTCGCGGTTGATGGATCACTTGAGTCGTCACTACTCTCCATGTGCGAGTCTTCTAATGCCATGAGAGCCACGTGACGGGTGCTCTTCTCCTCCTCCTCCTTCTTTTCCTTCCTCTTCTTTCCTTTGTCCCCTGCTACAAGAGCAATACCCTTCTCTTTTGGGCCTTTGTTAGCAAGCTCATGCAGCTCCATTTCACAAAAGAAATTGTCTAACTTTACAATGGAAAGATCCTTGGATACCTTGTAGGCATCCACCATGGATGACTACAAGGCATTCCTAGGAAAGGACTTGAGTACATACCTTACAAGGTCATGGTTCTCGACCTTCTCATCTATCGAGTGCAAACCGTTGAGGATCTCCTTGAACCGACCATGAAGCTCACTTGTAGTTTCTGTTGGAACTCGAATGGCTAGAGAGGGGGGGGTGAATATAGCCAAACACTTGGACTTTTACACTTATCGATTTTCTGCACTTCAATCGTTATTAGCACAACGGAAGCACAATAAAACAGAGTAGTGCAGAAATGCAGAAAACAAAACAAACTAAAACAACTAACAAGATCGCTAACAAGGAGGGTTTACAAGGTTCGGGGATAACTTGCCCCTACTCCTTGGCGTGCCCTTAAGGTAGGTGATCCCTTGATCGTCGGCAGATCAAGCCCCGGTGAACACCGGATAAAATGCACCCTCCTTCTCGGTGGAGTAACCTCTCCACAGCCTTTCAACAAAGATGAAGTTTTAAGCACAATGAAACATAAGAAAGATCTTACATAGCACTTAGCACAGGCAAGAACACAAGCAGCGCTTCCTCGAGCTCCACCCAGCGACGATCTCACGCAAGAACACCCTTCTTCGTGTCTTCTCGCTGTTGGACTCACCAAGCCTCTTGTTTCTTCCTCCAAGCGCTCAAGTAAGAGATGGATGCTTCACAGATTGCAGTTGCTTGCTCAAGATGATGGAACTTCAGAACGCACTAGCAAAGTGTGGAGAACACAATCGTGCAGCAAGAACTCAAGCCCGAAGTTGCTCCAACGAACTCCCCTCTGCTCTTATCCTCTACGCCCTTTTGTTTCTGCACTGAGTACCAGGTGACACCATCTCACTGCAGCCTCTAGCTGCTCACCTGCCAACGCCAGCTACCACTGAGCTCTCCTTGGACTCCCTGAGCTTCCCTCAGCCAAGCTCCAGTCAGCAGCTCCAGTCTGCAGCTCCAGCCGTTGCAACCTGAGATGGCAAATGGACAAACCTGCTCCAAGGAAAGACCTCCATTGACTCTCCTTGAATGTTTGAATCCTTCCCTGTCACCTGCAGCTTAATCAGACCATTAGCATAACATATCAATCAGAAAATCAAGTATCAGATGTTATGCGCAGTGAATCAGATTCGTTCAGACGCGATCAGAGCGTCTGACATTGTAATTTGAATTAAAGTGATCGATCACCGGACTGATCCAGGGCTCGTGGGTCGGTCACCAGCCCGATCCACCGCTTTGCTGGGACTCCCAGCTCTCGCGGTGACACAAGCCTGATCGGTCACCAAACTGATCAGAGTGAATTCTGATCGGTCACCAGACCGATCAAGTAGCTCCCTGACCGATCAGGCTCAAGCCTGATCGGTCCACTTCTTAGTGAATAGTAACCGCGAAAATCAAATCCTAGGTCTTTGATCGATCACCGGACCGTTCAGGAACTGATCAACGGGGGAACTCAACTCACTGTTTGCTCCCTGATCGCTCTCCGGACCGATCAGGAGCCAAGCAGTGAGGACACTGCTTGCTCCCTGATCGGTCATCGGACCGATCAGGAGCCAAGCAGTGAGGCAACGACCTGCTCCCTGATCGGTCACCAGACTGATCAGGAGTCACACAGTAGGTTCCCAACCTCACTGTGTGCTCTCTGATCGGTCACTAGACCGATCAGTCATCGCTGGATCGGTCACCAGACCGATCCACGAAGGAGCAACGTGCCAACATCCCTGATCGGTCACCAGACCGATCCAGGGACTCAAACCTAGCCCTTCAAACTAGGATTTCATCCAACCTAGCCCTCCAAGCTAGGGACCTGACCCTCCAAGCCAGGAATTTTTCACCTAACCCTCCAAGTTGTGACTTTTCACCTAACCCTCCAAGTTAGGACTTTTCACCTAGCCCTCCAAGCTAGGACTTTTCACCCAACCCTTCCGAATTAGGACTTTTCTAAACCTAGCCCTCCAAGCTAGGACCTGACCCTTCAAGCCAGGACTTTTTCACCTAACCTTCCAAGTTAGGACTTTTTACCTAGCCCTCCAAGCTAGGACTTTTCACCCAACCCTTTCGAATTAGGACTTTTCCAACACCTAGCCCTCCAAGATAGGATTTTCCGCACCTAACCCTCCAGGTTAGGATTTTCCAACACCTAACCCTCCAAGCTAGGATTTTCCATACCATGCCTAATCCCCGATCAGGACTTAACCATAATCATAATCATCAACCTAAACTAAAATCGATGTCAACACCAAAACAACAATCAGGGTCAGACTGCATCAACAGTTTCATTTTCTTTCATAGAGAGATTCTGGAGTTGATTGAGGAAGAGATCCCTCTTTGCTATCCGGGAGTCTCGTGTACCTTCATATAGCTCTATGAGCTTGTTCCACAGATCTTTGGCACTTGAGAAGGGACCAACCTTGATGAATTGCTCCTTGGTCATCCCACACTGCAGAGTGACCACCGCTTGCCATCTGCCTCTCCTTTTCTTATTTGTTCTGCTGACCATCTTGAGAACTCAAGATCCTTGCCCTCAGCATCCTTTGGAGGATTGAATCCTTCCTTGACTGAGAACCACATGTTGATGTCGGTCTTCAAATAATACTCCATTCTAGATCTCCAGTACTGAAAATCAGCTCCATCAAAGAAAGATGGACGGTTGGTGCTGAAGCCTTCACCTCTCAAAGTCATCTTCACTTAGGATGTTAGTCCGGTTGAAAGAGCACCAGGCTCTGATACCACTTATTAGGATCTGGGATGGCTAGAGAGGGGGGGGGGTGTGAATAACCACCGACTAAAAAGCTACTTCTTTCTTTTCTGCGATCAGGTTAGCAGCAGAAAAACAAACAAACAGAAAGAAAACACAACAGAAATAAACACCAGGATTTACAATGTTCGGGGATAACTTGCCCCTACTCCTTGGCGTGCCCGTGAGGTGGGCGATCCGTTGATCGTCAGCAGATCAGGCCCCGGAGTGAATCCAGCTAAAGAACTTCTCCTTCTCGGTGGAGTAACCTCTCCACAAGCATCTCAGAAATATACAGATGAAGCACAGGAGACTCGAGAAGCTCACACAACAGGTAGCTCAAGCAAGAAGAATATACAGAGAACTCTAACAACTCAACACAACAGCAAAACCCTTTTGCTCTGTTGTTCCTTGTTCGTTATCTTCTCTGCTTCGCCAACCTCTTCTTCTTAAGCTTCCTTCTGCACACCTACATGCATCACCCACTGACCTCTACTGAGCTCTCAGTTCACTGAAGTCCTCTTCAGCTGAAGTTCAGGTCAGTTGTCACCCGCTGACCCCATCTGAGCTCTCAGCCTACCTCCTCAGCTGAAGCTTTAGGTCGTCAGGTGCCGTTGAAACCTGCAAGTGTATACCAAACAAAATAGCATAGACAAAAGCCACCCTGGACCCTTCTTCTTGCTCCTCCGTTTGACTTTCACAGCTCTGTATCATCTGCACACTCACAGAATTATTAGCAAAGCAAATCAGAAGCGAATCAGAAGCAAATAAGAAATCTGACAACCATTTGAATTAAAGTTCTGAGTTGCTGATCGGTCACCTGGACTGATCAGATAACCTCCTGACCAATCAGACTCGATCCTGATCGATCCAGTGATGTTCTGATCGGTCTCACTAACCGATCATAGACCAGGGATCGATCACCAGACCAATCACAAACCTTACTGGAAGTTCAGGGTTTAGAGCAGTCAAGACCCCTGATCGGTCTCACTGACTGATCAGCCAAGGCCTGATCGATCAACCTGATCGATCAGCCAGGTGGCTGATCGATCCAGCTGACCAATCAGCATGATGTCTGACCAATCAGGCTCCCTCCTGATCGGTCCAGGCTGGTGCTGATCGGTGACCGATCATTTTTCTTTCTGTGACCACACAGAATGTTTTCTGATCGGTCACCAGACCGTTCAGACATCCTTTTGTTTTCTCAAAAGCTCTCTAGATCGGTCAACAGACCGATCAGAACTCTTGGATCGATCCTGTGACCGATCTAGAATCAAGGGAGTTTGTGCCAACTCCCTGATCGGACTTCAGACCGATCCAACCACTCATTTCGACCCTGAGTCCAGAGAACAGGCTCCCTTGCCTTCTCTGACTCAGTCTGGTCCCGGAGAACGAGCTACCGAGCCCTCTCTGACTCATCCCGGTCCAGAGAACGAGCTACCGAGCCCTCTCTGACCTAAGTCCGGAGAACGAGCTACCGAGCCCTCTCCGACTCATCCCGGTCCAGAGAACGAGCTATCGAGCCCTCTCTAACCACAGTCCGGAGAACGAGCTACCGAGCCCTCTCCGACTCATCCCGGTCCAGAGAACGAGCTACCGAGCCATCTCTGACCTAAGTCCGGAGAACGAGCTACCGAGCCCTCTCCGACTCATGTCGGTCCAGAGAACGAGCTACCAAGCCCTCTTTGACCTAAGTCCGGAGAATGAGCTACCGAGCCCTCTCCGACTCATTTCGGTCCAGAGAACGAGCTATCGAGCCCTCTCTGATCACAGTCCGGAGAATGAGCTACCGTGCCCTCTCCGACTCATCCTGGTCCAGAGAACGAGCTACCGAGCCCTCTCTGACCTAAGTCCGGAGAACGAACTATCGAGCCCTCTCTGACTCATCAACAATCTCAGGTCAGAGAACGAGCTACCGAGCCCTCTCTGACCAAAACACTTAATCCGAACTTAACTACCTGATCTCAGCTCTCACTCAACCGAACTTAAATCGGTGTCAACGTCAAAACAACACTCAGGTCAGACTGCATCAACAATAATCATGCAAAAGCTTTTTCATTCCAGCTGGATGATTATATTTGAAGTACATGAATGAGGGGAAAACAAGTAAAAAGCAAAAAGGGAGATACATGGCGCAGGTTGGGGAAGAGCTCCTATAGTTCCTTCTGTTCGGGCGGGAGCTCATCCCAAACCTGGCCAACGCTCATAAAGCTCAAGTCTACATCAGGCTTTAGCAATTGGGCCGTCTGGAGCTGCTAGATGGCACCATTAAAGCCCTATTTCACGCGCTTTAGGACCTGTCCAACAAGAATGTCGCCGAATTCATCGGACTGTAAAAACCTGACCTTGAGCTCTGCCTCGGCCTCTCTCAGTTGGGATGCCTCGTCAGCCTTGTATCGTTACAGTTCAGCCTCATCTTCATCCTTAGTAGCCTTCAACCGGGCCACCTCAGAAGCCATCTGATCTCGATTTTCTAGGGCTTCCTTGAGCTTCTCTGAGGTGGCCATGATCTCTGAGTTGGCCTGGGCGACACCCTCCTGAAGGTTGGACATGTGACCAGCCGTCACCTTTATCATAGATTCCTTCTGGGTCAGCTGGTGTGCCTGTTCTTGTATTCGACCATTCATGCCTCCGTCAAAAACTCCAGGAGCTGGACGTCCCCAGACAGTTTCCTCTCCCTGGCCTGGAGTTGCTCCCGCTCCTAGGCCAGACTGCACAAGTCATCTGAAAGGACAGTGACCCTCTCTGATAATAGGCGCTCCCGATGGTGAGAGCTATGCAGGGCGAATTCTAAGGCCAACAAGGAGTCCATGTAGTACTCCACTTTAGCCCTGACGGCTCTATTGACCTCCGCCTGCATGAGGCCCCCCATGCGGGCACAATAGACCTCTGCCTCCGATTTGGCTACTCTGTGGGTCAGAGGTTCGATCTCTCGCCTGGAATACAACTGGCAGCCCGCGACGAGGCAGTCGTAAGCGTCCTGCCACAGAGAATAATGGTTAGAAAACATGAGCAAGGATAACAGAAAAAGCATGAACCTTTACCTTCAGGAGGGACTCATGCAGGTTGGCTAGGGTCCCAGCCGAGGCACTCAAGGCCCTCCCTCTTGAGTCACCCCGACTCCTCGACGCATCATCCAGGCTCTGTGAAGAGGATACGTCTCTGGGGCGGGGGATGAGCTGGATGGTAGGTGCCTCAAAGGGCACCGTAGAGGGGCCCGGGACGTCCTCCTCAGAGCTAGACGCTCCCTTGGAAGAACGACCCTCGGCGGAGACCTCTTTCAGTCACACCGGTTGGGGCTTCCTAGAAGCCGCCTCCTCCGCCGCTTGTATCTTCCAACGCAGGCGGCGGGGCTCTGTTGGCACCACCTGCTTACCTTTTGAGGTGTCGGAGGAACTGGCCGGGGAGGGGGTGGTGGTCTGATATCCCGTCGTAGGAGAGGTCGTTTGTTTGAAGTGCTTGGACAGGGGCATCGTGTCCTCCTCCTCAAGGACAGGCAAGTCCTCCTCCTTTGGGATAGTTGGAAGCTCGGGAGGTACAAAGTTCCTCAACCTCCTTCGGATTGCCGATCACTTACGGGTCGCTTCCGCCTCAGCTTCCCAGCTGCTTTAGTCGTCAATGGAACGAACTGGGACGTCGACCCTTCCTTATCCCCTCCTGTCTCGATGAGCGTGAGAGAGAGGTCGGCTCCTTGGGCACCAGATAGCTCTGGCATCCCTTGGTCATTGGGTCGCTCAATCGCTCCTTGTTCATCGGGCTGCTCCCGCATCCCTTGGTCGCTGGGCTGCTCCGTTGCCTCCTCCGAAGCTTCAGCCGAGTCGACCACCGAGGCAATGGGTGCTGGAGGAAGGGCCAAGGCCTATTCGTTGGCCTGCTCCCATTTGAGGAGCCGGTTCATCGCCTGAGATAATATGACGTCCTCTGCAATGCACAAGAAACAAAACATCAGTTAGAATTAACGAGCATCTGTAAAAAGATAAGCTTACTGAGACTGGGACTTATGCTGGTGACTTTAGAGCTTAGCCCCGCTCGGTACATGAGATCATCACTCTGCACCAGACCGGGGCTGCTAAACTCCATGCCGGCCAGGATGCTCCTAGCCCATTGATAGCTTAGATCCTATTGGAAGTCTCCTAGCTCCGGCGGGGCTGGTAGGCTTTCCCTCAAGCGAATGGGGTTGAAAGGGCACTGAGGAAGTTGGATGAAGAAAAAACGTTATTTCCATCCCTTATGGGAGGAAGGAAAACCCCCTATGAACTTATGGTTGGGGTGAGCCGTGAAACTAAAGGCCCCCCTAGACGTTTGGGTGGGGATGAAAAAGAAATGAAAAAAGCGTGGGGTCAAGGGAATGTCGGAAAGTTTGAAGAGGATAAACGCTTTGTCCATCTGGGCAAAGGCGTTGGGAGTCATCTGATGAAGAGGTATGTCGAAATATGAAGAGATACTCATGAAAAAATATGGAGGGGGAAAGCGAAGCCCTAATTCTACCTGCCCTAGGAAGAAGGTGAAAAATCTTGGGGGAGGTTCTACGGGAGATTGATCTACCCTAGAGACTTCTACCTCCAGTTCCGTCGGAATGTCGTATGCTTTACAGGCAGCTCGGAGGGTTTTTGACTTAACCCTAGAGGAAGTGGATTCATACTACTCCGGTTGGTAATCCTTCTCTGGTATCTCCTTCCTACCTTGGTCCTTTTTCCCTTCCTTACCCATGACTTCTAAGGAGAGAAGGGGAGGAAGATGGAATTAGGAGGGAACTTACGCGTGAGGAAGAAGCCTTAGTGAAAGAAGACGATAGTAGACGAGAACAAAGTGCACAAACTCTGCTAATTGACGATGCCAGAAGGCGGACAAACGTTTTCGCCTCCGCTTTTTATAGAGAAGAAGCCGCCTCGTGTGGACAATGGGAGCACGACACGTGGACGGCGATGGATGCCCATCTCGAGGCATTGCCGCTCCTAGAGGTCGTCGTTTGATATGACCCTACGACACATATCATCAAGAGATTGCGAAGGAAAAAAAAATCTGAACTCGTGGCAAGGCTGCATTCTCGGAGATGTTTTATCGCCATTAAGAGACCTCATGCACTTTTAATGGGTGACAGACAACTATCATTGCCGCGCCTTGGAAATCGTAGAGCCTTGTGGACTAATTCAAAAAGATTACCTTGGGGCAAAGAACGAATGTTTCGATTCCTCGGACCCGACAAGCCGTCAATGGAGAAGTAATGGAAATATGGACCCACAGATGCGTAGCTTCCCTTCGTTGCACCACTGGTCTAATCACTCAGCCACACTTCCTTTGATTAGACTTGAAGGGAGGGACTTGTGATGGGGTTGAGCATCCCAAGGTTGACACGTGGCACAGGGAAGCTACGTATCAGGGTCCACCAAGCCCGACTGTCAAGATCTAACTCCCGAGACCACCTTGGGAGGGCATGCCCCCGAGGTCATGCCAGCTGTAGGCTCCCGAGACCACCTCGAGAAGTTAGACTCCCAAGGTTAGGTCGACCATACGCTCCCGAGGAAGGGCAGATCCCCGAGGTCATGCCGGGTTGTAGGCTTCCGAGACCACCTTGAGAGGACAGACACCCGAGACCATCCCAGGAGAAGACACTCCGAGACCAACTCGGGAGAGTGGAGCCCGAAGATTAATACATCCGATAGTTTGACTTCAAGTAGCCGTTCCTCTTTCCAGATTAGGAAAGTCGTCGGATAATTATTGTCCGCTACACGCGACAATTAAGGCCTTAATAATCGCAGCGGTCGTTACTTAAAAGTTATCACGTAACCGACGATTGGGGAACGTGGAGGATAACGTGGAGACACGTGTGACCAAACCCTCAGATATATAAAGTGCTTCGACATCCAGGTAAAAGGGGGGTAAGCTTTCCGAACTTAGGACAAATCTACTTCCTCGTCGTCCTCTTGAGATAACTGTGATTCCTGACTTTAGCATCGGAGTAAGCTCCGTCGGAAAACCTTCCGGTGTATTCCCACTAATGCTCGTGTTGACCTCGCAGGGCACGATTATCTTCTCCTCGTCGCTACTCTCGTGGGCTGCACCTCGGTGACTCGCCGTCTACGTCAATTCCTTTCCGAAACAATTATTCTCAAATATTATTCATATTTATGAATCATAACGAACTGAATATATATATATATATATATATATCAAATTTGATTCATTTACTGTCTTAACTAAGTCAGTGGGTACTTGGCATATTCATTCGGCAGGGGTCCGCACTGGAAGATTTGGCCCGTGAGCAGGTCGAGACACCGGCCGTCATCGGAGGTCGACGTGAGACGGTGACAGAGGGAGCCGAAGAAGGAAATGGGAGCGGACCGGCGACGGCGTTCCTCTTTTCCGTTTCGCTAATAGCAATTTAGTTCCTCGGCTGTGCTTCTGCATGTACCTTTTTCCTTCTCTCCCTCGCGTCGGTTTGTCAAACCAAGACCTTGCCTTAACGGCCCACCACCTGTTTGTTATTGGGTGGCACCGCGTAGCCGTTGCGTAGCTGCGTACGCGTACGGATAAGAATGGTGTTTTGGTAGAGTAATCTAAACTAAACATTGTAGTGCGTGGCAGGCGAAAGGAGACGAGAGTGAGAAGGAGGCACAAGCTGCTCGCTTTATTGTGCTCACAGTTCTGCAGCGTCACTGGCCAGGACAAAACTGACTCCAAAGGCATGCCCAGCGTGGGACCAATCTAGGGTCTAGAGACTCTAGACTCTAGAGCAAGGTTCGTAGAATCGCGATTCTACACAGGATCGATTTGGGGTCAGGATCGGATCGGTCAGGATCGGATCGTAAAATCGTACGATCCTATCAAAAACCCTTAAAATGAAAAAATATATAATTTTTATTAACACTATAATAAAAATAATCACGTTTAACTTCAAGAATATTCTATTTATTACAAGATGATCCAATTTAATTGTCAACCTATTAGATAATAGACATCTAAAGACTCATCATTTTAGAAAAAAGATATAACATAATATTATTAATCAAAAACTAACTAAAAAAATAATTAAATAGATATTTAAATAATCTTAAAACACTAACACTAACGATGTAAAAGATAAAAAAAATAATAAAAAAGATTAATAATCTTCTGGGTCTCTGAAAAGGCTTTAAACAATATTTTTTGGGATTCAATCTTAAAACTAACTTGTAGATCTTTGAACGAGTTTCAATTTGATATATTATAGGTCACGTGGTTCAATCCGAGTCAAAAGTTATGACCTCTTAAAGTTTTCATCGATCCTGTTCCGATTCTGTTCCGATCCTGTCCGATCCTATACGATTCTGTCCGATTCTGTCCGATCCTACCGATCCTGCTGCGATCCTGCTACAAAAAACGATTCTGCGCGATTCTGGATCGTTTTCTGCCGTAGGATCGTAGGATCGTACGATCCTACGATCCAGGATCGCGATTCTGCAAACTATGCTCTAGAGGGAAGATAGAAGAGCAATGGTGGGTTGGAGGGAGAGTGATGACTGAGGAGTTAAATATGAGTTTTTTATGCTTAATAAAGGAGGCGTTGTTTTGGCGAATATGGTAGCGCCGCTGCTTTAATGGAGTAATAACAAGATAACTGCCGTCGCTGCTTCTCCTGCAATAGGACTTCGCGTAGGAGAAGGGAGGAGGAGGAAATTGGGATCGCCATCGCCTTGTTATTAGCTTCTTCTTCTGCTGTCGGCGATGGCGGAAGGGCGCGAGAGCAAGAAAGGTGCCTCCTTGGGGTCTCTCGCTCTCCCTCTGTCTCTCTCTCTCTCTCTCTCTCTATTGTTTCTAACCGAGGAGTGTTCTTGTTAAGGCCTCTATGCAGGGGATCCGCTCTACGACGAGCTGTGGAGAGCTTGCGCTGGTCCTCTGGTGGAAGTGCCGAGGGCCAAGGAGAAGGTCTTCTACTTCCCACAGGGCCATATGGAACAGGTGAACGCACGAACTCACCAAAAGAAGAAAAAAAAAAAACTACGAAAGCAAAAAAGAAATTGAGTTCTTTTGTTTATGGTTGTTTTTTTCTTGATGGTGTGGTGTCTGGATGTAATTACAGTTGGAAGCATCGATGAATCAGGAGCTAAATCAGCAGATTCCTCTCTTCAATCTCCCTCCCAAGATTCTCTGCAGCGTGGTGGATGTTCGACTGAAAGCGAGTTCATATATTTCTTGACTGTTGCTTTAGTAATAATGATTTTTTTTTTCTTCCGTTAACTCATCAAGTTTCTGTTCTTGCACCATACATGTTAGGCTGATACTGAAACAGATGAAGTGTTTGCTCAAATAGTTCTTCTTCCGGAAGTTGATGTAAGGAGTTCTAAGTTTGAGATTATTAAACAAAAGTTACTCTTATCTATACAATTTCAATGAGTATTCATTTTTTTTTGGTTGGGGCTCTGATAGCAACATGAAGTTCCAAGTCCTAATGAATGTCCCGTGGAGGCAAGACCTAAAGTGCACTCTTTCTGTAAGATTTTGACAGCCTCAGACACAAGCACTCATGGTGGATTCTCTGTTCTTAGAAGGCATGCTACTGAATGTCTTCCTCCACTTGTGAGTTCCATTTCTTTTATGCCTTCTCTATTTAGCCTGTTTAGGGGCTTTTAAAGATCATTTTTTCGATCGTGAGATACTCTTGCTACTGCAGGACATGTCGCAACAAATTCCGACTCAGGAACTTGTGGCTAAGGATCTCCAGAACTTTGAATGGAGATTCAAGCACATCTTCAGAGGTAAAAAGTATTCGACTTCTTCTCAAGCACTCTATTTCTCATTGAAATCACTAGTTTCCATCAATTCTTTTGTGGCCATCTTCACTTGAGCTATGTACAGGTCAACCACGGAGGCACTTGCTCACCACCGGATGGAGTACCTTCGTCACATCTAAGAGATTAGTTGCTGGAGATGCATTTATTTTCTTAAGGTATTACATGTACTTCCAAAAACAAGGTTTTAAGGAATTGAAAGGGTCTCAAGTATTGAGAATTTTTGTTCATCAGAGGGGAGGATGGAGAGCTACATGTTGGGGTAAGACGCCTTGCTATGCAACCGACGACAATTCCAGCATCAGTCATATCCAGCCAGAGTATGCATCTTGGTGTGCTTGCCACTGCCTCGCATGCTTTCACAACTCATACTCTCTTTACCGTCTACTACAAACCAAGGTAAGCATGCTGTTTTCTCTTCTTTTCCATTTTAGGTTGCACTGATGAATGGAGAAACACATGTCTTCTATTACTTTGGTTGTTGCATTCTTATGATTGCGGTTCGTGGTCCATACAACAGGACGTGCCAGTATATCATAAATGTCAACAAGTACTTCGAAGCTTTGAAAGTTAGATACATGATAGGAACTAGATTTAAGATGAGATTTGAGGGTGAAGATGCTCCTGAAAAAAGGTGAGATTTAGAAGAGAATATATATCTCATTTTGCATCCTCCATGTATATGCTAGCCGTTTGTCATCTCTCTGATGGATATAATGTTTAACCTTAAGGTTTTTGGGGACCATTGTTGGGATCGAAGATCTTTCTTCTCAGTGGAAAGATTCTAAATGGAGATCCTTGAAGGTTGATTTGATCTTACCGTCCTACTTGTTTTGAACGGTTTGAATTTTCGTGTACAATGCATATACTTTTCAGGTTCAATGGGATGAGGCAACTAATATTGAGCGACCAAAGAGAGTCTCTCCTTGGGAGATCGAACCTTTCAACGCCAATGTTCCTGCTGAAAATGTCCCAGTACCGGTGATTGCCAAGAGCAAAAGATCGAGGCAGCCCAGTGACATTGATGATATCTCACTCTTTGGTAGAGAAAGATTAGTCTACTCTTCGGTCTGTCACTCTATCTTATATTTTCAGTTGTTTCTTCTTGCAGAATCTAATGCTTCATTCTGGTACTCCGATGTGTCTGAGCCACAAGATTTAGCGGCATTGATTGGTAGAAATGCAGAAATTGATGAAACAGGAGATACATGGCTATCGATTCAAAAAGGACACAAGAGAAACAGTATCCTACACGCGACAAGTCCACAGGATGCTTTAATGTTTGATGGCTGGTTGAAGGAAGGCCAATCTCCGGTGAAGAGCTCAGCTTCCTCTCTAACTTCACTGAAACTATCCCAAGAAGCAAGTGAAGAGACCAAGTACACTACTTGCAGTATGACTGCCCTTAAGTTAGGTAATGCCACAGAGGACTTGAAGAAACCCGAAAGTAGTGCTACCAATTACCGCCTATTTGGGATCGATCTATCCAATCACTCAAAGCTATCTACTCCTTCGGAAGACTCCGAACAAAAGTTGGGACTTTCCAAAACTCCAAAAGAACAAAAACAATTCCCCCAAGATGATCCAAAGGAAATTCATGCTCAACCGAATTGTCTAGCCAGAAGCCGCATCAAGGTGATATGTAATTTATTCAGAATTAGCTTGTTTAAAAACACTATTGTCAATTCGCTAAAACAATTTAGTATCGTGAATAGGTTCAGATGCAAGGCATTGCAGTAGGCCGAGCTGTGGATCTGACCGTCTTAGAAGGATACGATCAACTGATAACAGAACTGGAAGAGATGTTTAATATCAAAGGGGAACTTCATCACCTGAATAAATGGGAAATCATCTTCGCTGACGATGAGGGTGATATGATGCTAGTCGGCGATGACCCTTGGATGTATTTCCCTCAAATCTTGTTATAGTTAACAAAGTATAATTTGTTGGGTTTATCTAAAATCACATTATGTGAATGAAACAGGGAATTTTGCAATATGGTTAGGAAGATTTACATCTACCCGACTGAAGAGGTGAAGAAAATGAAGCCTATGGGCGGTCTTACTTAAACAGTGGATGACGGCGAAAGAGGATCCTGAACTGGAGGATGAGTGCTAACCTCAGTTGTTTACTCAACAATGCAGTTGACAGAATTCGCAGCTCATGTTACACGAACATTGCCATCAATGTTGATCACTACCTCTTAGTATTATATATTTATATATATCCAATCTATAGAATGGAGTTGCTTGTTTTCCTGATTTTGTGAGTCTTAGTGTTGCGACCTCGATGTATTCGACTTGTAAAATGTGGTATGGATTATTTCTCAGTTAGCATTGGTAGTTAGTACCGTACTTTGAAGCTCTCAGTCAGATAGCTTTCGAGGCATGTCTGAAGCACTAGATGAGTGTGGATGAAAGATTCATTGCCAACCGAATACGGAATCATTCACGAATGATTATTCTTTCAAAATTTTAACTTCAATCTAGGACCGTAAATGAAATACACTGAATTATTGTAAATAATGTTGACTCATAAAATTTGTGAATTATAAAACTTTTATTAACGTGGTAAATAAATAATTTTTCAAAACGAATAAATAATCTTATAGTATCAATTTTAACATAATTAATCAAACAAATTTAAAACTATAAATATCTTAAAATAATCAAATAAGTTTAAATTGAAATTTAATAATATCTAAATTAATCAAGTTCAAACTTATAAAAAAAAATTAAGTTAAGCTTAAAAAACTATTTCAATAATTTGATTCATTTACTTAACTCGAAATCAACTTTCTAAGTGGCTTAACATTACTGAGTCGATAAGTGAAGTAGTACTATTCAACTACGAAGGTGACCATGAGCAAAAAGTCTTAGCGAATCAAGTCTCTTTCCACCTCCATTTCCAGGCTTCCCTTTCCTTGGGTCATGCCTAGGGTTGGCGCCTGTCTCGTAATCTTCTGTGTCCACCGTGAGCTTCCTCGGTTGCACCTAAACACCAGTTTGAAATGAAAAACAAAACATTGAACTACGAATAAATCTTTTTTTATTTGATTAATGGAAAATTGGAGAAAACTTCCCAACATCAAACTAGGCTTTGCATGCACTCTCCAACCAAAAATTTTTTGCATGCACTCCCTGATGGGATTGACAAGACAATTTTGTGTGTTATTTTTTTTATCAGTATAAAAGAGTAAAAATTCAGTATAAATCGTAAAATTTGAGTATAAATTGTTTGAGATTGAGTACTAATTTAAGAAATTTGAGTATTATTTGAAAAAATTTGAATATACATTGTTTCAGTATATAGTAAAAATTTCAGTATACATTATCAAAATTCAAGTATGAATTGATTTAGATTGAGTATTATTTAAAAAAATTTGAGTATAAAATTTAAAAATTTGAGTATATGAGGTTGCATCCACCACATCAAGATTTTCACATGAGGGGTCACCGAAATTTTATACTGAAATTTCTTAAATTAGTACTCAATCTGAAATAATTTATACTCAAATCTTTATAATGTATACTGAGTTTTCACTCTTTTATACTCACCACATCAAGATTTTCACATGAGGGGTCACCGAAACTTTGTACTCAAATTTCTTAAATTAGTACTCAATCTCAAATAATTTATACTCAAATCTTTACAATATATACTGAGTTTTCACTCTTTTATACTCAATCCATCAGGGAGTGAATGCAAAGAATTTATCAAGTGGGGAGTGCATACAAAGGTCAATTTGAGATTGAGGAGTTTTCTCCAATTAACCGTTGATTAATTGATAATTATATATATATAAGGCCTAATAGAAATATCAAATATCAAAATTCTGACAAACTAATAAAAAATAGTCCGATTCACATAACTCTCATTGTTCAAGATCCAGAGGAGTAAACTATATTGGATTCATTATACGTAATCTTATTTTATATTTTGCAAAAGACTGATATGATGTAAGGACTAATCACACAAAGGCGGAACCATGTGTTAGCTTACTTATGCTTTAGATTGGGGGCCTGATGACATTGAGGAGGAACTACAGTTTGGATTTGTGATGGGAGAAAGAAAAAAAGAATGTGTGTGAGAGAAAAAAAAATGATGAATCAGGCAACAGACAAATTGAATCTGGAGTGATCGGCTCGGCCCCACGAAAATTTTCCACTGGTCACCAAGGTAAATCGGGAAACGCTCACGGTGGACAGTCTAAGAATGTGTGTGAGAGAGGAAAATAGTCCGATGGCTTTTTTTTTTTTCATCGACCCGGGATCAATCTGGGGGCTATAAAATTTCTGGCTACGTGCTATAATCTCATACTTTATACTTATAATTCGATAACTAGCCAACAAGAATCGATCAGTAACTAACTAAGCTTAGCAGCATTGACTTCACCTGCTTTGCTAAATCTCTGTGTTCGATCTCATCTCGAATGGCATTGGATGGAGCACTGATGAGGATGAGGAGAAGGATGAGGAGGCCTGAGGATGCTTTCGCCATTGTAGATAATGTCAAAACTTGAGTATTTGTTCAGTGGATTTGATGAGAGGAACCAAGGTCTTCAGCTCTCCTTTTATAGAGGAGCATGGCAATATTGGAAAGTCAACTGATACCCATCTACCCTCAAGTGTTCAAAGTCAATTGTGGTTCAACTTTTTCAGAAATATGTCTCGTTTTGCATTCTGATTCTAATCTTAAACAAAATTAATATGGAGAAAATAAATTATAAAAATTATTAACTCAGTTAATGATTAATGAATAAGGGAGAACAGACAATTGACAAGAATGAAAGAACAAATAATCTTACTTATGTGAACATAAATGTGGAAATGCATTGGAATTCGGCGTCTTGGTTTTCCAAGAAACGATTCGTTGACATTTTGGATTAAAGATGGGTGTGATAAAAGAGTTGTCGACATGGGAATTAGGAATGCCATCCCAAAGTCAAAGATGATTGCTATCATCCACTATTTATTTAGTTCATATTTAACAGAGGATGATCCTGAGAGCGGTTGTGAAGTGTCAAACTTGGTACCTACCCAACTTAAGAGATCAGTCAAATATTTCTTAGAAATATTAAAAGGTATGGATACATATTTCAAAGATCGATTTTTGAATATGTATAAATTAGAATATATGAATCAGAAAAAATTGTCAACCTATTATATAAAAAATAAATATTTCATTTATTATTTATGTCACGTCCTCAAAGACTCATACTTACTCGAAAATCGAGCAGCATCTCTCTTATACGGTGGATAAGTTGGGATAAATAATACATAACTCTCATAACAATAGCTAGCCTTATACGACTGACATCATAATAACAGAATAAATCATAACCACGCAGTTTATATTGATATAAAAGATAGAGATAAACAGACAATTTATATCGTTAAGAAAAATAAAAATAGCAAAGAGTTCATTTACTAAAGAAAACTCCAATGTAAACCCAAAACAAACATACCAGACCAATAAGATATAAATAAAAATCTTCTAAGACGATACCAGATAAATAAAAATAAATACTAGTATAGGAATTAAATGTGGAAATTGTAACGACCCTCTCTTCTACACCTCACTCTAGAGGGACGTCACATTACTTCTCTTTTAACCAGGACCAGTCAACTGATTCCTTGCCCAGTCGACTGGTGCCAGTCAAATCCTAGGCTAAATCACTCTCCCAATCTTTCCGTTCGAAATTTGGCCGGGGAGCAGTCGACTGGTGGGACTACCAATCGACTGATGCAGTCGACTCAGCCTGGAAATCACTCGACCAATGTTTCTGTTCCCTCGATTTCACTGAGGGCAGTCGACTGACTCCTTAAGCAGTCGACTGATACTTCTGAAATTCCAATTCCAGAACTTCAGAAATATTGATCAACTCCATAAATATATTTCTACTTCAACTACACTAAGATTATAGAATTCACAATCATAATAACCATAATCATACTCCATTTAGCATGCATCTCAAACTTCAAATCTCTTGCGGCATAATAACTCAAACTCATAATCTTTGCGAAAATAAAACTACTATCATGAAACTTGCGGAAATGAAACTACTATCAAGTTGTTACTGTTTAGAGCTTAGAACACTAAGCAAAACTCATCCCAAAGGATCTCACTCGGTTCCGCCGCCACTGACACAAAACATCTTTCCTTTAGCCTCCTTACCTTACATCCTTTCTTTACCTTTATCTGCAGTAAAAGGATGCAAACTATAAGTAAATTGCTTAGTAAATAGATACCTACTCTCACAAAACATGCAATCGATAGTAAACATGTTCATTCTTGTTTTAAAACATATGTAACTGAAAATGCTATACTTAACATGAAAAATACTCATGAATACACTTGTAACAAATGCTTGCATTTGAAAACTTTGCTTGAACTGAAAAATGCTTAACATGCTTGAAATAAATACTTGCTTTGGAAAACTTGAAACTTATACTCTCATACTTTTTATACTTCAAAATAACAAACATCCTTCTTTGGGCCCGGCATAGAACTAATGCGCGCATCCCTAATAAGTTTCGGGGTAGCTAACCACCGAACCCTACTAGAGCGTCTCTACTAGGCTTGCCTAGATCTTGTGGGTCTTGACCCGATACATGCCACTTAATAAAAGTAATATACTTAAACTTGTAATCATGCTTGTGCTTAAAATACATCATTTAGCATATTCTTTGCACTAAAAAAATAAGGTTCCCAAACTTGTTTTGAAAATACATCAAGACCTTGGTTTTGTTCTTACCTCATTTCATAGTCCTAGAACTCGTTCTAGGGCTTAGTAAGACCTTGGTCTTACTCAGAACTTTTATCGAGCAACTTGCGTGCTCTAACTCCCAAACCTCGTTTTGGGGTGAATCAAGACCTTGGTCTTGCTATACTAAGATCACAAACACGAAAAGACTAAAAATCATGTTCTAAAATCAAACGAGAACTATTTTACTGTAGGTGAGTGATCTACTTACATGATGCTTTCTACTCACTATACTAAATACGAAGCCTAGCGTGGAATCCCTTCGTCCCCGTCCTCCGCACGATCGCCGGATCTTGGGCGCAAGAACAAGGAGAAGCCCTAGTTCTCCTTTTCGGTGGAGGAAGAAGAAAACCCTCTTTGGTTTTTGGCAGGGAGGGAGGAAGAAAGAAAACACTTGGTTTTCTCTTCTTTCTATCCTTTATATACTAAGTGGAAATTGAAGCATCTTCCATAATAAGGCTTACTATCCCTTATCTTATATCGTTTCCATATTTTAGTGTTATGCTTTACCACCACCTAATGGAAACTTAAATCTAAGCTAAACGAGGAGTCTTGAGTTCGAGCCTCGGCTTTGACCCCTTTAAAGAAATATTTGTATTTCTTTTTATTTTGGAAAAATTTTGAAAAATTTTCGGGCATTACAATCCTCCCTACCTTATAAAAAGTTCGTCCTCGAACTTAGAATAGCTCCAGATACTTTTGCCTCATGCTATCTTCTGTTTTCCAAGTTGCCTCTTCGTACTTCTAGTTTAGCCATAGAACTTTTAGTAGGGGTACCTCTTTGTTCCTCAGTTTCTTGACTGCTCGATCTATTATCTGAATAGGTCGACTTTCATAACTGAGATCTTCTTGATCTTGTACCGTCTGTGGCTCAATCACTTGGTTGGCATCGGGAACATGTTTCTTCAGCATTGATACATGAAACACATTGTGAATAGCTGACATCTCTAGAGGTAGCTCTAACTCATAAGTTACTTTGTCAACTCTTTTGTCACTAGGTAGGGTCCTATGTAACGAGAACTTAGCTTGCCCTTCTTCCTGAATCTCATTACACCTTTCATGGGAGCTATTTTGAGGAAAACTGTATCTCCAACTTCGAACTCCAGCGGTCTATGACGCACATCAGCATAACTCTTCTGCCTAGTTGAGCAGTTTCTATCCTTTGGTGGATGCTCTTTATAACCTCTGTGATATCCTCAATAAGGTCAGTCTGATACCCCATTTCTTTCTTCTCACTACTTTCGTACCAACATATAGGAGATCTGCACCTTCTACCACAAAGAGCTTCATAAGGCGTCATACCAATAGTAGCTTGGTAACTATTATTGTAGGCAAACCCAGCTAAACATAGATACTGCATCAACTGCCCTTGAAATCTAATGCATATGCTCTGAGCATATCTTCTAGAACTTGATTTACTCTTTCTGTCTGCCCATCAGTTTGAGGATAGAAAGCTGTGCTAAACTTCAGTTTGGTGCCAAGTGTTGTCTGTGCTCACTCCCAAAAATGTGAAGTGAAATGACCATCTCTATCGGAGATAATGGTCTTCGGAACTCCGTGCAGTCGGATCACTTCCTATACATATAACTGAGCTAATCTTTCTATCAAGTAAGACACTTTGATTGCCAAGAAGTGTGCAGACTTGGTCAATCTGTTTACAATTACCCAAATAGCATCATAGCCATTTGTTGTCTTTGGTAGACCAACAATGAAATCCATGGCTATATCTTCCTATTTCCACTCTGGAATCTGTATGGGTTGTAGGACTCCTTCTGGCCTTTGATGTTCTGCTTTAACTCTTTGATATGTTAGATAGGTACTGATATATTTAGCTATATCTCTTTTCATTCCAGACCACCAAAATCTTCTTCTCAAATCTTGATACATCTTGGTAGAACCAGGGTGCATAGAGTAGGGAGTACTATGGGCTTCCTTCAGAATCTTCTTCCTCAGCTCTTCACTGTTGGGGACACATAGACGGTCACCATAATAAAGTATCCCACTATCAGATACTCTAAACTCTTTACTTTCTCCTTCTTGCATCTCTTGCTTGATCTTTTGAATATCAGAATATTGATCTTGCTTTTTCTGTATATCCTCAAGCAGAGTTGACTCTAATGTCAATATTGAGAGTTGCCCATCTATAATCTCCACTCCATAATCTGCTATCTCTTTCTGCATTGGTGATAACAATAATGATAGGGGCATCAAAGTTGTGCAAGTCTTTCTACTTAACACATCAGCCACTTTATTCGCTTTACCAGGGTGGTAGAAGATTTCACAGTCATAATCTTTGACTAACTCCAGCCACCTTCGTTGTCTCATATTTAAGTCCTTCTGAGTGAAGAAATATCTCAGATTCTGGTGATCTGTGTAAATCTTGCATTGGACTCCATACAGATAATGTCTCCACATTTTGAGAGCGAAGACTACTGCTGCTAACTCAAGATCATGAGTAGGTAGTTTTTTTTCATAATCATTGAGTTGCCTGGAGGCATAAGCAATGACCTTGCCTTCTTGCATGAGTACAGCTC
This sequence comes from Boesenbergia rotunda, assembly GCA_024364735.1. Lineage (NCBI taxonomy): Eukaryota > Viridiplantae > Streptophyta > Magnoliopsida > Zingiberales > Zingiberaceae > Boesenbergia > Boesenbergia rotunda. Next base: position 72,824 of record JAGFNQ010007690.1, on the reverse strand, counting down.
CAAGCCCTGCTTTGATGCATCACTGTATATATCGAAGGTTATATCACTTTTTAGAACTGTAAGAATGGGAGCACTTGTCAATCATTTCTTCAACTCAATAAAACTCCGCTCACAATCTTCAGTCCACTCATATTTCTTATTCTTCCTGGTAAGGGCTGTTAGTGGGGAAACTATCTTTGAAAAGTCCTCCACGAATCTTCTGTAATACCCTGCTAAACCAAGAAAGCTTCTGATCTCACTGCCATTCCTTGGTGGACCCTAATTACTAACTGCTTCAATCTTTGCTGAGTTACCATAATACCTTCCTTGGAAATGATGTGGTCTAGAAAAGCCACTTGGTCAAGCCAAAATTCACACTTTGAAAACTTAATATATAATTTCTGCTACTGTAGAGTCTTCAATACTACCCTTAGATGTTCGTCATGTTCTTCCTGAGACTTTGAATAAACTAGGATGTAATCAATGAAGACTATGACGAACTTATCAAGAAACTCCTTGAATACTTGATTCATTAGATCCATAAATGTTGCAGGGGCGTTTGTCACTCCAAAGGGCATGATTACAAACTCGTAGTGTCCATACCGTGTTCGGAAAGCAGTTCTCGGCCTATCACTCTCCTTAACTTTGAGTTGATGGTAACCTGACCGCAAATTAATTTTGGAAAACACTATTGCCCCTTTCAACTGATCAAACAAATCATCTATCCTTGGAAAAGAATTCTGTTCTTGATGGTCACCTTATTCAGGGCTCGATAATCTAAGCACATTCGTATAGATCCATCTTTCTTCTTGACGAACAATACGGGAGCTCCCCAGGGTAAATGACTAGGGCAGATGACACCCTTGTCGAGCTGCACTTGTAGTTGTTCTTGCAGCTCTTTCAGTTCTGCTGGCGCCATATGATAAGGTGCCTTTGAAATCGGGTTGGTACCTGGAGCCAACTCAATTTCTCGGTTAAGAGGGAGTCCTGGTAACTCTTCAGGAAACACCTCTGGATAGTCATAGACTACCCACACTTCTTCTTTCTTCAGTCTTTCTCTTTGCCTTGCATCTACTACATGTGCTAAATAACCAGAACATCCAATATCTAACATCTTGTGAGCTTGTAGGTTAGAAAGAAATCTTTTTGTCTTTCTCTTTGGGTCTCCGACAAACTCAAACGAAAGTTCGACTTCTGGCATGAACTTTACTCTCCTTTTGCGACATTCAATAGAGGTACTGTACTTGCTCAAGAAATCCATCCCTAAAGTGATATCGTAATCTTTCATATCAAGGACTACTAAATCACTATGGAATTCTCTATTGGAAATCTGAATTGGTACAGCTCTTAGCCACTGAGTAGATGTCATGACCTCTCCCAGAGGTAAGGTCGTTAAGAACTTATCATTCAACATTTCTGGTGGAATCCCTAGCTTCTTGGAGAATGACATAGACACAAAAGAATATGTTGCACCAGTATCGAATAACACACTAATATAATGAGATAAGATGAGTATTCGACCTGTGACCACGGTAAGAGAATTTGCCACCTTTTCCTTAGTGATGGTGAAAATCCTGGCGTTGGTCGGCACTGGTGAGGCTTCCACTCTCCATTGACTGATGTAGGGTCCTTCCTGTTGGGGTTGGAAGGTTGCAAACATAGTCCCACATCTAAAACACATGGGAAAGATCATAGGCTTATAAGGAATAATGATATCTCCATTGGCATGAGGCCTTTTGGGAGAGCCCAAGAGCAAAACCATGAGGGCTTAGGCCTAAAGTGGACAATATCATACTATTGTGGAGATATCTAAATTCCTTTTGATCCTAACAATTGGTATTAGAGTCAGGTCGCTCTTCATGATCCAAATCTAACCATGTGGGTTAAGCCTTAAATAAAAGATGTGTGAGCTCCCATGTCTTGATCAAGAGGACCAAACACCAGGCAGAGAAGTCCTAGTTGCGGCTAGGCAGTGAAGTCCTAGTAGGTCGGGTGGACCGAGGGGCAGAAAGTCCTGGTAGGTTGAGGATCAGACATCAAAAACGGAAAGGGTTTCCGCTTGTGGGGGGCATGTGGTCCTTTGTTTGAGGGGGGATTGTTGGGGTTGCAAGGTTGCAAACATAGTCCTACATCTAAAACACATGGGAATGATCATAGGCTTATAAGGAATAATGATATCTTCATTGGCATGAGGCCTTTTGGGAGAGCCCAAGAGCAAAACCATGAGGGCTTAGGCCCAAAGTGGACAATATCATACCATTGTGGAGATATCTAAATTCCTTTTGGTCCTAACACTTCCAGTGCTAGCTGCATCTGGTGCAATTGTGCAGACTTTCCCCCGTACTGAATAAGCTGTGGTGGAGGCGGATTTGCTTTGGTAGGGCAAGCCTTAGCCATATGCCCTTCTACTCCACAAATGTAGCACCCACTCATGCCTTGACGACATTCTCCTGGGTGCGTCCTCCCACACTTTGGACATTGAGGATATTTGGGGTACTTGCTTGATGAATTTCCTTTGTTGCTTCCAGAAGTCTTTTGTGTTGGTGCAGACAGCACCCAAGTCGAACCTGTATTTTGATAAATGGCAAAGGATTCAAAAGTTAAGTCTTATTTGTTATCTAACATGCTGCTTGAGTGTGCAGATTGAAGTCCTAGCAAAGAAATGCTAGACACCTAACGAAGGAATGCTAGGCACTGAAACCCTAAGTCCTGGCGAAGGACAGCTGGGCACCTAGCGAAAGGCTGCTAAGATACAAGACCTAGCGAAGGACTGCTAGGCACCGGGCAAAGGACAGCCTAGGATCCAAGACCTAGCGAAGGACTGCCAGGATCCGAAGACCTGGCGAAGGACTGCCAGGATCCGAAGACCTGGCGAAGGACTGCTAGGCACCGGGCGAAGGACAGCCTGGTATCCAAGACCTGGCAAAGGACCGCTAGACAAAAGTCTAACCGGAGGAGCCGGTTGGCAACAGGTAAATTCTCCTGAGAGGAGTAGGTGAGGACGCGTTCCCCGTCGAGGGATCAGTAGGCGTCGGTTTGACCTAGGGCTCCATTTTGGAGACCCAAAGTTAGAACCAAGACAACTAAGGCTGTATACTCATAACATATTCTTGCCTTATTATATTTGCAACTAACCCTGGATGTAGGACCAAAGGAACGAGTCTTTGCAGCTCAGAACGCCTCAAAGGAGAGAGGCAGCAGCTGGGCAGGGCGCCCCCAGTGTCCCGGGCGCCCCCAAAGTGAAGGCAAAACAAGTTGAGCAAGAAACGCTTCGGAAGCTCACTGGGCGGGGCGCCCCCGTGCTCCCGGGCGCCCCCAGTGCCCAAGGCGCCCCGCACTCAAGCCATCGAAGCGGAAAACTCTTCGATGGGATACCGCTCTGAAAAGAAGATAACTCTTCGGCTGAAGGAGTACCACAGCCGTACACTGAGTGGGATACCGCTCTGAAAAGAAGAATTGAAGCTGATGCGAAAGCAACCCAGACTCTCCAATGCGGTCTAACAAAAGAGGAGCTGAACCGGGTGGGTCCATTCAACAGTGCCAAGGAGCTGTGGGGCAAGTTGATCGAACTACATGAGGGAACCTTCGATACCCGAATCAGCAAAAGGGACCTTCTGCTAAATAAGCTATACACCATCAAGATGAACGAAGGCGAATCAGCAGCTCAGCTCCACGCCAGAATTCAGGAGCTGATGAACGGTCTACACACCATTGTCACAAGGTAGAAAACGTGACCTAATAAGGTATGCTCTTAACGCCTTCCCAAGAAACACCTTGTGGGTATCTATGGTAGATGCTTACAAAGTTTCTAGGGACCTTTTCAAAATTAAGTTAGATGAACTTTTTTCTGAACTTGAATTACATGAACAGACTAACTGCAATTTGGCCGAGAAAGGTATTACCTTTGTTGCAGGTAATGTTGGAAGGACAATCAAGAAGAAGCCTCAACCTGCACCCGAGTCTGACTTAGATTCAGACTCAGAAGATAGCGAGGGAAATCGGCCTAAGTTGGTTCGGCTAGCCCGTGACTACTACAAAGAGCTAAAAAACCAGACTAACAGAAGAAAAGCCAGCCAAAGAAAGGAAGAACCAACTGAACCCTCAACTGAAAAGAACAAACCCAATGTAACTTGCTACGAGTGCAAGAAGAAAGGCCACTACAAGACTGAATGCCCCAACCTGAAGGAAACAAAGAAGACAAGAAAGAAGAAGGTACTTCAGGCAACGTGGGACGAGTCCTCCTCCTCCTCCGAAGAAGAGGTCCCATAGTCGAACCTGCTCGCACTAACCGCTTCAGAAGAAATAGAGACAGAATCAGAGTCGGAGCTGGATGACGGCAAACTCACATTCTCAGAGGACGGCGAAATAACTGTAAGTGGATTTACAAGAATTCAATTAAATGAGTTAATTTCGTATCTTTCTCGAGATTTGGCGAAAGCTAAACTCCGAGTCGAATCTCTCCGACAGGAAGTAAAACTCCTGAAAGAGAGAGCTGACTCTAGACCTTTAACTGAGAAGGTTCAAGAAGGAACCTCTATTCAAGTCGAAAAACTTGAAAAAGAGAACTCCTCCTTGAAAACTCAAGTCAAGGACCTTAGATCAGCTTTAGAACGATTCACTTCTGGTTCCAAGGGTCTTGATATGATTCTTGGAAAACAGAAGTCGGTTCTAAATCGATCCGGACTAGGATACAGAACCAAATCTAGACAAAGATCCTACTACGCTGTACTGAACCAGTCCAGAACTAAAGCTCAAGCATGGGTACCCAAACTATGTCTGAACAAATAAACTGGATCAAATCAGTATTGGATCCCCAAGGACAACACTGTGTAGCTGCTATCCCCAAGGATAAACTGGATCAATTTTAACTTGCTTAGCATAAGTCAGTTGTGTGATTCTGGTTATGTAGTTACCTTCAACAATTCTAACTGCCTGATTAAAAACCTGCAAGACTCGGAGATCATGCTTAAGGGCATTAGGAAAAATAATGTTTACACTATAAACCTACCCCTAGTACCTAAATGTATGTTAACTCAGTCAGAACAATCAAACCTCTGGCATAGGAGATTAGGTCACACAAATTTGAGAATAATTTCAAAAATCACCCAACTTGGCCTAATTAAAGGTATCCCTAAAATTAAAAATCATGAAAACTTAATATGTGAATCATGTAATCAAGGTAAACAAACCAGGTCTAATCACAAACTAATCCAATCTGATCAAACTCAAACCACACTTGAGCTCCTGCACCTTGACCTATTTGATTCACATGGAGCCAAGTCACTAAGCGGAAACTGGTACTGCTTAGTAATAGTTGATGATTACTCTAGGTTTACCTGGGTTAGGTTTCTAAAGACCAAAGATGAAACCCTAAACCTATTTAATGAATTCTGTAAGTTAATTGAAAATCAAAACGATACTAAAATCAAAAGACTTAGAAGTGACCATGGGGGAGAATTTGAAAATCAACGGTTCGAGAAATTTTGTAAGGTAAATGGGTATATACATGAATTTTCGTGTCCTAGAACCCCCCAGCAAAATGGCATAGTCGAAAAAAAAATAGAACCCTACAGGAAGTCGCTAGGGCTATGCTCAATGAATTCAACTTAGCTAACCAATATTGGGCAGAAGCAATTAGTAAGGCTTGCTACATTCAAAATAGGGTACTAATTAACAAGCGACACAACAAAACACCCTATGAATTATACTACCATAGACTTCCAAATCTATACTACCTAAGGGTCTTTGGATGCAAAGTCCATATCCTAAACACCAAGGACTATCTAGGGAAATTCCAGTCTAAGTCAATCCCAGGCATCTTCCTAGGATATTCAACCACAAGTAGAGCCTATAGGGTTTACAACAAACAAACTAAGAAAATTGAAGAAACAACAAACTTAATATTTGATGAAGAAATCAACACAAAATCTGATAATCCAGACCTAACTTCATCAAATGCTGATCAAGAAGATAATGAACCAACTGTTGAACCCTTAATTGAACCCTTGAATGAACTAAATATTGAACCAACTTCTGAGTCAATTGAACCAAATGTTGAACCAAACATTGAACCAAACATTGAACCAAATCTTTTCAAAACTCTTTCAAAAGTACTTAGTCTATTCAAAACTGCTTTCAAAAGTACTGCTTTCAAAAGTACTTACTCTATTTTACTCTTTCAAAGTACTTAACCTATTTCTTCCAAAACTGTTTTCAAAAGTATTTAGTCTAAATTGTTTTCAAAAGAAAGCTGTTTTCAAAAGTACTTAGTCTAAATTGTTTTCAAGAGAAAGCTGTTTTCAAAAGTACTTAGTCTAAATTGTTTTCAAAAGAAAGCATTTTCTAGACTAAAGTTATGTTCAAAATATCACTAAGTACTTATTTCTAAACTTCCCTAGAAAAGTTTCGAAGTACTAAAGAGATCAAAAACCTTTTAAAAGTACTTTCAAAAACTCAAAAGATGTTTTAGAAACTTTTTCACTAAATAGCTTTTCTAAAATTTCTAAGTATAAATTTTTTTTTAATTTTCCTTTTGAAAAATCTTCTAAGTTTTGAAAAATTAATTCCATTATTTTGACTTAGAAAATTTTCAAACTCCACGAAACTTTGAAAAACCTAGGGGGAGATTCCTTCCAGGGGGAGGGAACTAAACTAGCTTATTATCTACTCTGATTAACTTAACTCTTTGAATCGGGTTGCCATAAATCAAAAAGGGGGAGATTGTTGGTGCAGACAGCACCCAAGTTGAACCTGTGTTTTAATAAATGGCAAAGGGTTCAAAAGTTAAGTCTTATTTGTTATCTAACATGCTGCTTGAGTGTGCAGATTGAAATCCTAGCAAAGGAATGCTAGGCACCTAGCGAAGGAATGCTAGGCACTGAAACCCTAAGTCCTGGCGAAGGACAGTTGGCACCTAGCGAAGGGCTGCTAGGATACGAAGACCTAGCGAAGGACTGCTAGGCACCGGGCAAAGGACAGTCTGGGATCCAAGACCTAGCGAAGGACTGCTAGGCACCTGGCGAAGGACTGCTAGGCACCGGGCGAAGGACAACCTGGTATCCAAGACCTGGCAAAGGACCGCTGGGCAAAAGTCCAACCGGAGGAGCCGGTTGGCAACAGATAAATTCTCCTGAGAGGAGTAGGTGAGGACGCGTTCCCCGTCGAGGGAACAGTAGGCGTCGGTTCGACCTAGGGCTCCATTTTGGAGACCCAAAGTCAGAACCAAGACAGCTAAGGCTGTATACTCATAACATATTCTTGCCTTATTGTATTTGCAACTAACCCTGGATGTAAGACCAAAGGAACGAGTCTCTGCAGCTCAGAACGCCTCAAAGGAGAGAGGCAGCAGCTGGGCAGGGCACCCCCAGTGTCCCGGGCGCCCCCAAGGTGAAGGCAAAACAAGTTGAGCAAGAAACGCTTCGGAAGCTCACTGGGTGGGGCGCCCCCATGCTCCCGGGCACCCCCAGTGCTCAGGGCGCCCCACACTCAAGTCACCGAAGCGGATAACTCTTATCCAGCCGAGAAGCTCGCTGAAAAGGTCAACCAGGGCACCCCCAGCGTCCCGGGCGCCCCCAGAGTCAATCCTCAGCCCTATTTGAGTGGGATAAGGGTTGACCGAGGTAATTCCGGATCGGTTGACACGTGGGGGGCGCCCCCAACGTTCAGGGCGCCCTGAAGTGCTATAAATAGCACCCAACACCAAGGCTTCTTACAATTAAGTCTTCCAACGCTTTCACGCTCTTCTACTCGAGGCGCTCTGCTACAGAAACCTCCCAACTCGAGATACAAGCGCCGACGACATCCCTCTGCTCCGAGATACATTCCACACTGGACGTCGGTAACAAAGAGCTGTGTTTTTTTACTGCACTATCATTGTAATCATCCTTTTGTAAACTACTTTGCGCGATTATAGTATTGCCCGCAGTAAACGGTCAACGACCGTGGGCCTTGGAGTAGGAGCCGACCGCGACTCCGAACCAAGTAAAATCTTGGTGTTTGCGTTTGTTTGTTTTAATTTCCGCTGTGCATTCTCTATTTCCTAATCCGAAACGAGTAACAATATTCACCCCCCCCTATCGTTTTCTCTCGATCCAACATTTTGATCCTCCTGCTTCCTTTTGTTTGGGTTCCCCTTCCAGTTCTGCGGGTTACCCTGAGATTTCTGGACTGCTACTTGCTTCTGTTGCATCTTGGTGGCCTTTATACTGTTTAAGTAGTGCTCAGTGATCAAAGCACTACTTATCAGTTCTTCTGAGGTTTGCGGCCTATTAACACTGCTGGCCACATTTAAAGCTATCTCAGGCCTTAACATCTTGAGCATTAGCCTGACTCTTTCTCTTTCAGTGCCAACTAGCTCTGGGCACAGACGAGCTAGCCGGTTGAACTTCTTCACTGCTTCATCCACAAATAGTTCTCCTTGTCTGAACTCCGTGAAGTCATCATAATGCCTGTTGGTTACTCGCATGTGAAACTATTCTTCGAAGAACTCAGTCTCGAAGTCGACCCATGTCATCTGGCTGACATTGCTCTTGGCCTTAACTCTCTCCCACCACATTCTAGCATCTCCGGTAAGGCAGAAGGAGGCGCACTTTATCTTCTCTACCTCAGGCCAGTCAAGTAGTTCTACTATGCTTTCCAAAGTTTTGAACCATGCTTAAGCATCCCATGATTCGCTTGTGCCTGCGTAGTTCTCTGATTTCAGCTTCTGCCACTGGAAGAGGTATGCTTCTTGCCTTACCCCCATTGCCAGGCCTACAGATGTAACCGATGGATCTTCGGTCACAACTGGTGCCACTACATTCTCCACCAGCGGGGTAATGGCAGCGGTCTGCTGGTTAGCCATTAGGGTGGCAATAACTTGTTGCTGTTCTGCTACTTGCCTTTGTAACTGAGCCACCACCTCTAAGAGATTTGGTGGTGGTATTGATTCTGTTGTCTCTTGCCCTCTAGGAGCTCGCTCCTCATTTTGGGTCTTCCTGGGACGTCCTCTTGCCATTCACTTACTATTATATCATAAATAGAATAAGGACATTATTTCACTATCATCATACTCATAATAGCATATACTGATCATGCACATAATAGCATATGTTAAGACTAATAGTCAAATAAAAACATGTATATAAAAACTAAACATATGCACATTCTTACTTGGTAGGTGGCAGGATGGATGCTTGATGTCAATGTGGCGGAAGGGCGGAAACTTGCTCTGATACCAAACCTATAATGACCCTCTCTTCTACACCTCACTCTAGAGGGATGTCACATTACTTCTCTTCTTAACTAGGACCAGTCAACTGATTCCTTGCCTAGTCGACTGGTGCCAGTTGACTCCTAGGCCAAATCACTCCCCTAATCTTTATGTTCAAAATTTGGTCGGGGAGCAGTCGACTGGTGGGACTACCAGTCGATTGATGTAGTCGACTCAGTTGGAAATCACTTGACCAATGTTTCTGTTCCCTCAATTTCACTGAGGGTAGTCGACTGACTCCTTGAGCAGTCGACTGATACTTCTGAAATTCCAATTCCAGAACTTCAGAAACATTGATCAACTCCATAAATATATTTCTACTTCAACTACACTAAGATTATAGAACTCACAATCATAATAACCATAATCATACTCCATTTAGCATGCATCTCAAACTTCAAATCTCTTGCGGCATAACAACACAAACTCATAATCTTTGCGGAAATAAAACTACTATCATGAAACTTGCGAAAATAAAACTACTATCAAGTTGCTACTGTTTAGAGCTTAGAACACTAAGCAAAACTTATCCCAAAGTATCTCACTCCACGGTTCCGCCGCCACTGACACAAAACATCCTTCCTTTAGTCTCCTTGCCTTACATCCTTTCTTTACCTTTATCTGTAGTAAAAAGATGAAAACTATAAGCAAATTGCTTAGTAAGTAGATTCCTACTCTCACAAAACATGCAATCGATAGTAAACATGTTCATGCTTGCTTTAAAACATGTGTAATTGAAAATGCTATACTTAACATGAAAAATGCTCATGAATACACTTGTAACAAATGCTTGCATTTAAAACTTTTCTTGAACTGAAAAATGCTTAACATGCTTGAAATAAATGCTTGCTTTGGAAAACTTGAAACTTATACTCTCATACTTCTATACTTCAAAATAATAAACATCCTTCTGTGGGCCCGGTACAGTACCAATGCGCGCATCCCTAATAAGTTTCAGGGTAGCTAATCACCGAACCCTACTAGAGCGTCTCTACTAGGCTTGCCTAGATCTTGTGGGTCTTGGCCCGGTACATGCTACTTAATAAAAGTAATATACTTAAACTTGTAATCATGCTTGTGCTTAAAATGCATAATTTAACATATTCTTTGCACTAAAAAAATAAGGTTACCAAACTTGTTTTGAAAACACATCAAGACCTTGGTCTTGTTCTTATCTCATTTCTTAGTCCCAGAACTTGTTCTAGGGCTTAGTAAGACCTTGGTCTTACTCAGAACTTTTACCAAGCACCTTGTGTGCCCTAACTCCTAAACCTCGTTTTGGGGTGAATCGAGACCATGGTCTTGCTATACTAAGATCACAAATACCAAAAGACTAAAAATCATATTCTAAAATCAAACAAGAACTACTTTTACTGTAGGTGAGTGATCTACTTACATGATGCTTTCTAGTCACTATACCGAATACGAAGCCTAGCGTGGAATCCCTTCGTCCCCGTCCTCCGCACGGTCGCCGGATCTTGGCCGCAAGAACAAGGAGAAGCCCTAGTTCTCTTTTTCGGTGGAGGAAGAAGAAAACCCTCATTGATTTTTGGCAGGGAGGGAGGAAGAAGGAAAACCCTTGGTTTTGTCTTCTTTCTATCCTTTATATGTTAAGTGGAAGTTGAAGTATCTTCCATAAAAAGGTGCTTACTATCCCTTATCTTATATCGTTTCCATATTTCAGTGTTATGCTTTACCACCACCTAATGAAAATTTAAAACTAAGCTAAACGAGGAGTCTTGGGTTCGAGCCTCGGCTCTGACCCCTTTAAAGAAATTTTTGTATTTCTTTTTATTTTGGAAAAATCCTAGAAAATTTTCGAGCATTACAAAAATAACCCAGACACTAAACCAAACTCCTACCAAATCAACATGGTGGGACTGACAACTAGTTCCTCTCCAGGCTCCAAGCAATGCATCTATCTGCTACTTGAAACAAAAGTAGATGGTGGGGGTGGTGAGTCCGGGCGGACTCTACGGCTATAAGAGTAGACAAATGTATGACATAACAAAAAGATATAACAAGCAACAGAAACAACTGTGTACAGTCTCTAGGAAACAGGAGAACAACTAAGTATGTATGAAAAACCCAGTGATAACTGTAGGACCGGTGCCGTCGATAGAGGGGGGGGGTGAATATCGACCTGAAAAATCTTCGAAAATTTCTTAACACTTTTTGGTTCGTTCTGGACACAAAGTTAGTAGCACAGCGGAAAACAAAAAGAACAATAAGCAACACAGCGCACGCGGGATTTTTTACTTGGTTCCCAACCCCCAGGGTCAGTATATCCAAGGCCTAAGCACGGGAACACCCGTCCACTAATGGTCTCCTTTCTGGACTTTCCGGAGGCGGAGAAACCCGTCTTACAGTGCAGAAATTACAAACAAAAAGATAGATAAATTTAACTGCAGAATGTAAACTCAAACCGAACAAACAGAATTGAAACTCGGCCGATCTGGACCTCCGAAGTGCCGCGCACTTCCTCCTGGAGCCTTCTGGTCGTAGAGTTTCGTCGTTAGCGTTTTTTCGTCACTTGGGAAGCTTAGAATCATGTTTGGAAGTTGTGTTCAGAGTTGAGGGGTCGAAGCCCCTTTTATAGGCTTCATTGGGGTGCCTGTGATGACTGGGGCCCTCAAAGGGCTTGGTCAAAGTTTATCTCCACGCCGAACTCGCCACAGTAGATAACCCTCTTGACCAGGGTGCCCTGGACCTCCCAGGCGCTTCATTGAACTTGGTCAAAGCTTATCTCTGCTTCGAACTCGCAGCAGCAGATACAACTTTCAACCAGGGCGCCTGCATCATTGGGGGCACCTGAATGAAGACTGGTTTTGCCTCCTTCGATTGAGGCGCCCCAGTTGATGGGGGTGCCTAGCTCCTTTAGGGCGCCCCCTTTAATGGGGGCGCCTAGCAGGTTGGCTTCCAGCTTCGTTGTGTGTTGTTTCCCTGCTTTGTCTTCCATTCTAGGTACCTGCAAGATACACAAATACAAAGCAAACACATATACAACCTTAGCCTTAATGAGATGGTTCTGACTTCAGATTCCCTCGAAACCCTAGGTCGAACCGATGCAAGTTCCCACCCCCGGGAACACGCCTTCAACCTACTCCTCTCAGGAGAGGGTTGCCACCCAGTCCGTTCGGGTGGACTTTTACTTAGCCTTCGATACTCTCGGATCTCAAGACATCCGACCCTCGACCCGTCTCTACTTCTGTCCTTAGTCATCGCTCAGCTAAGTTGCTCAATCCCTCGAACCAAGACTTCATGCCCAAACCCTAGGTCTAGGACTTTGGTGCCCAACCCTCGACCAGGACTTCGTGCCCAATTCCTCGAACCAGGTCTTCGGTGCCCACCCTTGGCCAGGACTTCGTGCCCAATTCCTCGAACCAGGTTTTCGGTGCCCAACCCTCAGCCAGGACTTCGTGTCCAATCCATGATCAGGACTTAGTGCCCAACATTAAGTCAGGACTTAGTTGCCCAGCCCGCAGCCAGGACTTAGTGCCCAATTCAAATGAACCAGGACTTCGTGCCTAGGATAAGGTTCACTTTGTTGCACCTTTCTTGACTAACCCTTCCCTTATTCAATGTATCACTGACTTAAGCATATTGTCAAACATTGAAACACTTAGAGGAGGACATCACTAATGCAACTTGCACCAACAATAACATAATAACAAACCATATATACATGTCAACCAAATGCAACAATCATAGCTCATATAAATACAGCAAACACAAGAAAATACATAATGCAATAAATGCACATGATGCAATGACATGTGTCACCTCTGACGCCAGTCAAGCCGCCAACACATCACATCTATGTGGCCGAGTGGATCGGGCTGTGACAACTATACGCACTCTAACGAATACCACTAGAATATGTGGTTGAGTGAACAGGATGTGGGGAGCCAACTACTCCAAAACCCCGAGATAAAGGGGGAGCTACCAATAACTCTGATATCCCTTGGAAACAACGGTGAGGGTGTCAACTGTTTGCCTACAACTCCAACATTTACTGTACATGAGTGGTCGAGTGTGGCGTAACAGGACAGTTGCTCGCACTCTAGCAACTACCATGACGAGTGGTTGAGTGGTGAAACAACTAAATGACTGACGATGGCTTAACCATATAGAAGCCAACAGTCGTCAGTATGCAACGGTGCAGATATGGTGCATGATACAAAATGCACAAACACCCGTATAACAACGATGGAACGATATAAGCAATAAGTACCAGAAACCAACAAATATGCAACGAAACTACTAGGTCTACTAGGTAGGGTATCTCTAATGCAACAAACCTAGTTGTATTTAATGAACATTTTCAAGTACTCATATACAAGCGGTACTTTACAGAATAGAAAACCAACAATGAGACTGTACGGATATAAAATACGATTATCTCGAAGATCAAACGAAGAAAGTATCAACAGACGATATTAAAATAAACAACAGCAAAGAACAGGGTCAAGCAGTCCTACTCAGACATAATAAGCCATGCATGTAAGATAAATGATCTATAAGAATACAAAGGAGAAGTACCCGCCTTATTTGTAGAACGTATCCAAGTAATCCTCTCACGTCTAGAAGTCCAACACAAATAAATCAATGTCCTATGCCAAGATCAAGGTTTAGCTAATTATAAGATTAATAAAAGAAAACTAAACTATTCACTAAACATAACAAGAATTAAACCCTAGCAAAACTTAAACCATTATGTTACAAGAGTAGCTCACAGTAAAACTCATGCACTTAACCAATTCTTAATCCAACCATATCAAACTCCCATATTCACGTATCAAGGATACAAGGTTGCTTCCCAACAATGATTCCACCAATCACTAGCTTAACAACATAACCAAAACTCAAGGTATTAATATGACAAAATCCTTTACAACTCACAACCAGACCCAAAATAGATCAACAACCCACTGTTGCTTTTAGCAAAAATTGAAACATCTTAGATCCCTCCAAACTTGAGCATCCATGGCATAGAAACTCACACATAACAGGTTCTAAGAACAATTGTAGATCTGGAACAACTCAGATTTAGAAGCTACTCCAACTAATCTATCATAGACCCCAAACCCTAAAGCAAAATCATCTAAAACCGAGAATTAACAGGAGCTACCCAAATTGAATTTAACTTCACACCAAAAACAAAACTATAACGGCAACCTTCAGATCCAAGCAACCAACCAACACCAAGGTCTACATAGAACACATGGCAGCAGGCAAAGACAAACCAAATAACAACACCACCAACCCCAACAGGGGTTCCCAAACTCAGGGCACAACAAGATACAAGACTCATAGGAGAATACCAACAATTTTCAGACCTTAACTCATTGGATTGCCAACAATAACCCATCCTTACCTGTGCCCACACTGGCGATCAGGGAGGAGGTGATCCTGTTTGGTTGCAAAGCTCCGATCGTGAGGCAGAGGAAGTCGGTAGTCGGGCGTTGAGGCTGCTCTGCTAAGGATGAGCAACGATCGACCAGAGAAGGGAACTTGGACGATCAGCTAGAGAAGGGGACTCGGGATTCTGGTGATCGATCGCCTCTGGAAGGAGGATCAAGGGAAAGTTGGCGTCGACGACCAAGGAAGGAGGAAGAAGAAGAGGAAGGAGGAAACTGAAAACGCGGAAGGGAGGAGAGAAGAGTCAGCGCTTGTGATGGGTTTCGACAGCGGTTTTAGAGTCGCTTGATCGCTGCGGCATCCAGGAAAGAAAACAGGGGGGAGAGGGGATTTTGAGAGAAGTTTAGGGTTTTTATTTGTTTTTGAATTTTTGTAAAAAGACCCTCCAAGTTTTCATTTTCTAAATAGACCCTTAATTTTGTGCTTTTAAGCTTTTAGCCCCCAAACTTTCAATATTTAACAATTTGAAAGTTCAATAATATTTGTAATGACATCTCTATTTTTTTTCTTTTTCATTTTTAACTAGCCCAAGGTATTTATACGAAAGCATCAGGATTGATTAATCATTAGGATTGATTAATCTTTGGATGACTAGTTTGGTTTCATGAAAATTCTCTGTGAATCATCATGATAAAATCTGAAAGCATTCGTATCGAGTGGTCCAACAACTTAAATATCTCAAGTTTGTCATCCTATTGGAATAAAATACCTACAGTGCCCATATCTAAGAATCAAACCATGAGTGCTTAGGATTTTTTTTTTATTTACAAGGGGTATCCAGGCTTGAGCTCGACTAATTCACTTGGCTGACCTGCCCTGCCCCACAGCCTTCAACGAGAGTCCCCACCGGTCAATGAGGGTAAATCGTGGGAGGGAGACACGTGGCGACTTCACCACTAATGATATCGGTACCTGATGGCACGACCACGCAGTAGCCTGTGGCGATTTCTTCCGTCAGCATATTACGCACTCTACCAGGGAGGAATTGAACCCGGAAAGTGAGGGATCACCCAAGTGAGCCATTACCAATCGCGTCATTCCCGCAGGGGTACCATGAGTGCTTAGGAGATTGCATGTCACGTTGTCGTTGCACCGTAGCGCGAGGAACACAATGACATCTCTATTTTTTTTATCTTGATAATCTAGGTATCTAGCTCTTTAAACTGACTAATATGAGATGTTAAGAGCATTAATGCGGGTGGGTTGGATCTGGTTTAGGTCCGATTGAAAGAAATTAAAAAATTTATAAAAAATTCCAATCCAATCCTGATCTAAACCTGAATAGAATCCGAAACCGCTAAATTTGATTCCGTACCAGGATAATCCGACCAACCCGAATAACCTGATTAAAAAATAATTTTTTTGATTACTTTTCTTATAATTATTCATTTCTATCTCAGTACTCTATCATCATCATACTAACATTTATATAGATATACACAAAAGCAACTTAATTTTCAAAATAAAATTTAATTTAATCCCAAAAAACCTACTAAACCCTAATTTCAAATAAACCTTGATCAACCTGAACCCAACTAAAAAACTTCCAACCTGAACCCAATCTAAATCCAAAAACTTCTAATCTGAACCCAATCGAATTTATTTTTGACACCCTACTAGATATGACCGATCCGATCCTATAAAGTTTTCTACCGGCTATCAGAGTAATTCGAGAAGCACTCGTGAAGACTTATCCAAGTTGTCAGCATTGTTAAAGTTGTCATCTCATTGAAGAAAAATTCCTACAATATATCGTAACTAAGATTCAACTCTTAAATAACTGATTTACTATTTAAAGGATTTAACTACTACATGATAGCCCTGGTAAATTACCATTGCTTTGGTTGAGTGACATGGCATATGCACTAAGACTTTGAAACAACCCATTTGTCGTGTTTCTTTCTTTCACAAGTGTTAATGGTGACGACCGATGAGTGTGAAACAAGGATGCCCTACTAACAATGCATGACGACAACTAAGGTGCTTTGGAAAACAATGAAACCACAGTGGCATGAACCATGAAACTATGGGATCTGTTGGAAAAGGGAATGAAAACTATTAGGACAAAAAAAAATTTAGATATTTCCATAACAGTATGATATTATCCACTTTAGGCCTAACCCCTCATGATTTTGCTCTTGGGTTATACCCAAAAGGTCTTATATTAATGGAGATATCTTTCTCTTATAAGCCCATGATCTTTCCCATGTGTTTTCAATGTTGGACTATGTTTGTAACTTTGCAACCCAACAATCCCCCCCCCTCAAACAAAGGACGACAGACCCCCTCAAGCGAAAAGTCTTTACGTTTGATATCTGATCCTCGATCCACCCCCTCAGTCCATTTGACCTACTAGGACTTCATTACCTAGCCGCAACTAGGACTTCTCTGCCTCGTGCTTGGTCCTTTTGATCAAGACCCGGGAGCTCATACTTCCTTTGTTCAAGTCTTAACCCACATTGTTCAATTACACCATAGCTCTTATGCAGAGTCGATGGTTAAACTTTCTGTAGTTCGGGCTCTGATATTAATTGTTAGGACCAAAAGAATTTAGATATCTCCACAATGGTATGATATTGTCCACTTTGGGCTTAAGTCCTCATGGTTTTGATCTTAGCTCTACCCAAAAGGCTTTATAACAATAAAGATATATTTTTTTTATAAGTCTTTGATCATTCTCATGTATTTTCAATATGGGATTATGTTTGCATCCTTGCAACCCCAACAAAAACATGGTTAGAAATTAGTGATAGATCATGAGTTTTCTCTTAATTGCATGAATTCTAGGAATGAAATAAGAACTCGAAAGAGAAAGCACAAGACATATGAGCATGGATCTAATTATGTCAAAAATATGACATAACAACATAAAACATAAACCAAATACGACAAGGAACCTGATTGAAGAGCTATTGCCCTTGTCCTTTAGCGTCGTATGAAAATCCTTGAGGAAGAAGAAGAAGTGGAAGAAAGAGGATGATCTTCCAAGGGAATTAGGGGGGTGATGACATCGCATAATTTCTTGACGATGGGGAATAAGAAATTAGGTCAAGATGATACCCTAAACCCTTGGGGACTTCTCCTTTATATAAGAATCCAATCCATTATCAACCCATAGATGATAATGGATTAAGCTAAAGGGTTCAACACATTGTACCAGCATCAAATAATCTGAAATATAATAAATATAAGTTAGATCACTTTAAAGGGTTTAGATTATATTTACATGTGTAACTTACAAATAAGTTCACCTAATAGGGATAATAATATCCAATAATCTTCCACATGAGATATATTGTTGGATCGGGTTGGACCGGCTAGAGGGGGTGAATAGACAGTAAAAAAAATTAAAATGAAAGTGGAGGCACTCGTCTTTAAAAAAGAAACTTGGTCGCAACTGAGAACGTTGCTTCCAAGGCAGTGGACGCTCAATAAAAATCTCCTTGTGGTGGAGAAGCCTTACAAAAATATCACGCTAGACTTTTAGAGAGTTTACAAGAATGAATTAATTGAATGAATGAAAAGACTGAAACTCTAAGTCTATTTATAGCCTAAGAGAATAAATCTAGATTGTTGATTGTTGAGGAATTTTCTCTTAGCCGTTGATCCATGGATGTAATCTGAACGGTTGATCTTAGATGAGATTAAACTGCATCCATTGGATCTGATTAAAGGATAAGGTTTTATCCTTTAAAACTTTTTCTTCTGCTCTAGACTTCGCTGTTGTAATCTTCAAGTAGTAACATCGGCAGCTACATATTGTCATCATCAGCTATCCCAAGTGGTAACTATGGCACCATCTCTTAGGTGAGATCTTGGGATCGAGTCTTCTTAGCAGCAATTAATTTTTTTTTCCGAGTGCCTTGTTTGACATGGTCAAAGTGACCAGTCTTTTGGTTCTTCGTCTTCTGGGTGATTTCCGACCAACCGGAGTTAGGCTCACCTGAACCCGACTCCAGCCTTTTGCCCCTCGAGCGTCCTTCCTCCCGGCTTCTCGTCCCTCGGACACCGCGCACGTCCTTCTCGCTCCACCGGCGTACTCTTCCGCAGCTTCCACGTCCCTCGGATTGAACCGAGCTCATCGGCTCACTTCCCCGCACAATCCTTCTCGTCTGCTACGTCTTACGCTCGACTTCCTCCGTACCTAAGCTCCTGCACACTTAGCAGAGGGATTAAACACACCAGGACCTAACTTAAATCGGTTGATCACATCAAAATCAACTAGGGGTACTTACAATCTTCCCCTTTTTGTTGTGCATCAATCCGAGTTAAGTTAGGGTAAACAAAATAAAAAAACATGCATAATAATGTAAACAGTTTAAGTGAAAAAAAACTTAAATTTCTAGTAAATTAAAATTCTACCCCTTAACTTAATACTATTCCTCCCCCTTTGATCACATCAAAAAATGGAGAAATATAATTAGGGAAGAAGAAAAATATTGAGTGCGATAAAAAAAAATTCTAAGTGAAAAAATTGCATTGCCACAAATTTTTCAAATTTAGAATGGCATATTTTTTTCGAAGTTAATTTCATTTTTTTTATATCGAAAAAAATAGATTTCAATAAATGATTCATAAAAAATCGAACATCTATGAAAAAAATCTGATTATTTTTGTCAAAGTCGAAGATGAAGATATGAGTTTAGACAAAAATTTTGAGCTTTAAATTGGTTAATCAAGTCCAAAAATAAATGAAAAAGTAACAGTTAAGAGCTTTTGAGGAATAAATTTTAAAAAATTTGAAAAATTCTTTGAAAAGAAGAAAAAAATATAATGAGTTCTTTCCACTATATCTGAATCATGAAAAATTGGATCTATGAAAATAAATTTCAAATTTCGAGCGAAAAATCATAAAAAAAAAATTCAAATTTTTTTTGAAAAATTCTCAATAGATGGATAACATAATTGTGCACAAAAAACATAATTTTTGAAAAAAAAATTCTGAACATAAATAATAAAAAATTTATTAGTTTAAAACAAATTTCGGAACCCAAAATAAGTTTCTGTCTACAGGATTAATTAAAAACTTAGGCGGAATATAGCTTTTGGGTACTTTTTTAAATTGACCCTTGTGGTTTTAAAATACCAATTTAAATTATCAGGAAAGTTATTTTTCTTTTGTCGTAAATATGCAATATCAAGTTTTAATTTTTGCACTAAGTTTTTCAAATTATCATTTTCATTTTTTAAAATATCAGAAGAGGATGTATGTGTTAATTTATTTTTTAATTTTTAATTTTCTTTTCCTAATCTACAATTAGATTTGAGCAAGGCTTTAACTCCAGCATATAATTGATCATGAGGAAGAAAACAAACCTTACTTACTGGGTCACTTTCGAAAAGCGAGGTTCCTCTTTTGTCGTCGCTTTCTTCTGACATCTCTCCCCCTTCATCAGTGCTCCCTTCTGTTGATGCAGTCTAGCCCTGATTGTTATTTTGGTGTTAACACCGATTTTAGTTTAGGTGGATGATGTTTGATTATGATTAAGTCCTGATCGGGGATCAGCATGGTATGGAAAATCCTAGTCTGGAGGGCTAGGTGTTTGAAAATCCTAATCTGGAGGGTTAGGTGTTGAAAATCCTAGCTTGGAGGGCTAGGTGTATGAAAAGTCCTAATTCGGAAGAGGTGGGTGAAAAGTTCTAGCTTGGAGGGCTAGGTGAAAAGTCCTAGCTTGGAGGGCTAGGTGAAAAGTCCTAACTTGGAGGGTTAGGTGCAAATTCCTATCTTGGAGGATTAGGTGAAAAAGTCCTGGCTTGGAGGGTCAGGTGCCTAGCTTGGAGGGCTAGGTTGGATGATGTTCTAACTCGGGAGGGCTAGGTGAAAAGTCCTAGCTTGGAGGCCTAGGTGAAAAGTCTTAACTTGGAGGGTTAGGTGCAAATTCCCAACTTGGAGAGTTAGATGGAAAAATCCTTAGCTTGGAGGGCTAAGGTGGATGAAACCCTAGCTTGGAGGGCTGGGTTTGACTCCCTGGATCGGTCTGATGACCGATCAGGGACATTGGCACGCTGCTCCTTCATGGATCGGTCTATGACCGATCCAGCGATGTCTGATCGGACTGGTGACCGATCAGGGAGCGCACAGTGAGGTTGGGAACCTACTGTGTGGCTCCTGATCGGTCTGGTGACCGATCAGGGAGCAGGCTGCTTCTTTGCTGCCTTGCTCCTGATCGATCTGGTGACTGATCAGGGAGCGGATAGTGAGTGAGTTCCCTTGCAGATCAGACCCTGGATCGGTCTGGTGACCGATCAGGGACTTAGGATCTGATTAAAAAATCACTGTTCATCTGTCCTGATCGGTCTGAGTGACCGATCAGGCTTCACTCTGATCGGTCTGGTGACCGATCAGGCGTGTATAGCCGCGAGGGCTGGGAATCCCAGCGAAGCAGTGGATCGGTCTGGTGACCGACCCACAAGCCCTGGATCGGTCCGGTGACCGATCACTTTAATTCAAATTGCACTGTCAGACACGGTCAGAGCGTATGATCGTATCTGATTCGCTGCTGTTTGCTTCTGATATTTGATTTACTGTGTGATTTACTGCTCTAACAGTCTGATTAAGCTGCAGGTGACAGGGGAGGATTCAAACACTCAAGGAGAAGTCAATGGAGGCTTTCCTTGGAGCAGGTTTGTCCATTTTTCCATCTCAGGTTGCAACGATCGAGCTGCAGACTGGAGCTGAGACTGGGGCTTGGCTGAGGGAAGCTCAGGGAGTCCAGGGATAGCTCAGTGGTAGCTGACATTGGCAGATGAGCAGCTGGGAGCTGCAGGGATGGTGTCATCTGATGCTTGGTGGAGAAACAAAAAGGAGAAGAAGACTTCGGCTAAAGCAGAGAAGTGTTCGACAGTTTTTCTGTGTTGAGCTTGCTGAAGTTCTTGCTGCGCCTTGTGTTTCTCCACAACTTGCTTGCTGTGTTCCTGAAGTCTTCATCATTTTGAGCAAGCAACCGCAATCGAGAAGCAACCAACTCTTACGTGAGTGCTGGGAGGAAAGAACAAGGGGCTTGGAGTCCAATAGTGAGAAGACACGAAGGAGGGAGTCCTTGTGTGAGATCGTCGCTGGGTGGAGCTCAGGATAAGCTCGTTGTGTTCTTGTCCTTGCTAGGTGCTGAGTAAGAGTTTTTCTCTATGTTTCATTAAGCTTAAATCTATATCCTTGTTTGAAACGCTGTGGAGAAGTTTCTCCACCGAGAAGGAGGTTGCGTTATATCCGGTGAACACCGGGGCTTGTTCTGCCGACGATCAAGGGATCGCCCACCTTAAGGGCACGCCAAGGAGTAGGGGCAAGTTATCCCCGAACCTTGTAAACCGTCTTGTTAGCGACTTTGGTAGTTGTTCTTGCTTGCTTTCATTTCTGTTTTGTTTACTGCACTGCTTCCTTTCTTTTGCTTCTTCCGCTGTGCTACTGATAAGTTGAGTGCAGAAACCTCACAAGTGTTTAAAGTCAAAGAGATTGGCTATATTCACCCCCCTCTCTAGCCATCCGTTTCCAACACCTTCTTGATGATTTGCCATCAGCGCAAGTCCCGTGTATTCTTGACCTTCCGACTCTTCTGACGAGGACTCATCCTAGGTTGCCTTCAGTGCCTTTTTCTTCTTTGGTTGGTTTTTGAGTTTAGGACACTGGTCCTTCAGGTGTCCCTCCTCTTTGCAGTTGTAGCTTCTGATTATTCGTTTCTTTGGGGGCCGTCTTCTTTTCTGCGTTCTTGAAAATTTGTTAGCTTTAAAAAAACTTTTAAAAGAGCTTACCATTTTTGTTATTTTATCGTCAGTCGAGGATTCCCCGTCGAGTTGGATCTTCCTTGTATTCAGTGCGACGATGTCTGTTTTCTTATTCTTTTCTACAAAATGAGATTCGTGAAGCTCCAAAGTAGAAAATAATTACTCTAATGTACTTACCGCTAAATCTTTCGAAATGAAATAAGCATCGATTATCGAGGTCATTCCGGGGTTCTCGGAAACACATTTAAGACATACCTTTGAGCCTCCCGACTTGTTACCTTTTCTCCGAGGTTTTCAAGGTCTATGATTAGTTCCTTTACCTTGGCGTGTAGATGCGCAACTGATTCTCCATCCTCCTTTCGGAGGTTTGTCAGTTGGCTTCGAAGAAGGTCTCGTCGCGCCAGTTTTGCCTCTGAGGTACCTTCATGCAATTCCAGGAATTTCTCCCAGAGCTCTTTTGCCGAGTTGTAATTTTTGATGCGGTTGACTTCTTGTGCGGGAAGAACAGCTAGCAGATGAAATTCCGCTTTACCATTTGCTACAAAGTCCGCTTGCTCCTTCTTGGTCCATGACTCTATTTCTTTATCCTTGTGTTGTTGTCTTTTGGAACTGAAAAACCATTTTTCATAATTAGTAGCAATTCAATATTAGTTTTAAAAAATACCTGCATTCGGCGCTTCCACATCGCGAACTCCCCCTCAAACTTCGGCGGGTAGATTACGGCTCCAACCATTTTCTTGAAATTGTTGTAGTCGGCGGTTAGTCCTTCTGCGGCGACCTTGGCTCTGATACCACTTGTTGGGACCAAAAGGAATTTAGATATCTCCTTATAAGTCTATGATCTTTCCCATGTGTTTTTGATGTGGGACTATGTTTGCAATCTTGCAACCCCAACAATCCCCCCTCAAACAAAGAACCACAAACCCCCCTCAAGTGGAAACCCTTTCCGTTTAATGTCCGATCCTCAACCCACCAGGACTTTCTGCCCCTCGGTCCACCCGACTACTAGGACTTCACTGCCTAGCCGCAACTAGGACTTCTCTGCCTGGTGTCTGGTCCTCTTGATCAAGACACGAGGGCCCACATATCCTTTATTTAAGGCTTAACCCACATGGTTAGATCTGGATCATGGCTCTAGCTCGTGCTTCTTCCGGCGGTTATATGCTTAGAGAATAAATCTAGATTGTTGATTGTTGAGGAATTTTCTCTTGGCCGTTGATCCATGGATGTAATCTGAATGGTTGATCTTGGATGAGATTAAACTACATCTATTGGATTGATTAAAGGATAATATTTTATCCTTTAAGACTTTTTCTTCTGCTCTAGACTTCGCTGTTGTAATATTCAAGTAGTAACATCGGCAACTATATTTTGTCATCATTAGCTATCCCAAGTGGTAATTATGGCAACATGACTTAGGTGAGGTTTTGGGATCGAGTCTTCTTAGCAGCAATTAATTTCTTTTTTTTCCGAGTGCTTTGTTTGACATGGTCAAAGTGACCAGTTTTTTGGTTCTTCGTCTTCTGTGTGATTTTCGGCCAACCGGAGTTAGGCTCACCCGAACCCGACTCCGGCCTGTCACCCCTCGAGCGTCCTTCTCCCGGCTTCTCGTCCCTCAGACACCGTGCACGTCCTTCTCGCTCCACCGGCGTACTCTTCCACAGCTTCCGCGTCCCTCGGATTGTACCGAGCCCGTCGGCTCACTTCCCCGCACAATCTTTCTCGTCTGCTACGTCTTATGCTCGACTTCCTCCATACCTAAGCTCCTGCACACTTAGCAGAGGGATTAAACACACTAGGACCTAACTTAAATCGGTTGATCACATCAAAATCAACCAGGGGTACTTACATATATATGAGTTGTATATGAAATATAAGTAATCTTTAGGTGATATCAAACTTTATGGGTATAAGATACTTCTATAATAATCTGGTCCATTAACTTCATTAGTATAGGACTAAAGAGGTCATAACTACTATACATGATCGTAACAAGCACCAACAATAATCACAATACCAATGTCATTAACGACATATATCAAGATGCGGATGTATAGAGTAAAAATTACATGAAATGTGATTAATACATGTCAATTTTCAACTGGTCCACAGTGACCCAAAAGGGTCTGATCATATTTACAAATACCTTATGTTAAACTGTAATAGTAAATCATGATCCAAAAGGAATCTGTATCATATTTACAAACACCAAAGTCTAGTATACAGTAGTAAATCATGATACTATATTCAGAATGTCAAACAAATATATACATTTTTATTTATATTTTGAACTTTAAGTATGTACAATAATTGAAATAAAAAATATTTATCTTTATTAACAAATATAGAGCAATAAAATAAATGCACACTCCCACTAGATAAGTTCTTCCAAAAAAAGGACTCTCATATCCACAACATGCGCAAAATACACCTTAGGCACCAAGCCTTTGGTGAGTGGATCAGCGAACATGGAATCTGTGTTGATGTGTTTTATCATAGCCTGACGACTCTGTACTCTTTCAATTACCACTAGAAACTTGATGTCGATATGCTTAGACTTTGATGAACTATGGTTGTTCCTAGCATAAAGTTCTGCAGCTTTATTATCACAATAGATTCTCAGTTGCTTGTTAATGTTATCAATGATCTACAATACTGTGATGAAGTTCCGTAGCCAAATCTCGTGATTTGATGCTTTATAGCATGTTACATACTCTACCTCCATAGTAGAAGTTGTTACTAGCATTTGGACGCTCTTCCAAGATATAGCCTCACTATCAAGCATGAAAATATAGCCCAAAGTGGATCTCTGGCTAACCAAACATCTAGCAAAATTGAAGTCCGAATAACCAATCTCCTCCACGTAATCTGACCTCCGATATATGAGCATATGTCCTTTAGTTCTTTGCAAATAACGCGCACGACTAGAGGGGGGGCGGGGGTGAATAGCTTCTCGCCCAATTCTTCAACTTCTTCCTACACGTGTTAGTTGCGCTAGCAGAAATGAAACTTAATAAGAAAAACAATGCTAACATTTTTCGTTTACGTGGTTCGGAGATTTCTTGCTCCTACTCCATGACGTGTCCTTGAGATGGATGATTCCTCAATCCTTCGGTGGATTACTCCCCGGCAATCTCTGGCTAAAGCTTTCTTCTTCTCGGTGGAGAACAACCTCTCACAATGTCTCTCTTCCCTTTACAAGATAAGAACTAGGGTTTGAGGAAGAAAAGAGACTTGGAAGCTTGAGCACTTGATCAAGAAGGTTTCTCACTGAAGAGCTAACCTTTCTCAAGTCTCAAAGCTCCTCTTTAAATAGAGGAGAGAACTGCCAACAAAACAGCTCAACCTCGACATCAGTTAACTGGTACCAACCCCAGTCAACTAGTGCTAAGCCAACAGCAAGCCAAACAGTTAGTTTTCGAATAGACCAGTTGACTGCCTTCAGACCAGTCGACTGATCTTACTGTTTAAAACTCATAGAAGGTTCAGTCGACTGGTGTCCCTACCAGTCGACTGATCCTTTTACACATTCACACTCATCCTCTCCGGAGTCGCCTTTTGAAGCTCTCTTCCTTTGGCTCTTGTCCCTCAGATGCATCCAAGTCCTCGGCTAGTCCCGATGTTATCCTTCGCGTATGCCTTGAAGTCTGCTTTCCTCGACTCCACTCTGTTGCTCCTTATTCGGCGGTCCCTTGGATGCACCATCCTTCACCGACTCAAAGACTCGAGCACTAGGATGCGATCTCCCATACGTGTGTTCCACTAAGTCCTGCATGACTCATGCACACATCAAACCAATATGAAAACCCAACTTAATCATATTGACACACACATCAAAATTCATGATCTATCTGATCAAACCTGGGTTGATTACACCAACAACTTTGATATTAATATACATAAAAATATCTTAATTTGAAAATAAAATTTGATTTAACCCTAAAAAATCTACTAAATCCTAAATCTGAGTCAACCTGAGTAAACTCAAACATATCTTGAAAACCCTCAACGAGAACAAGAAAACCTCCAATCCAAACCTGATATTTTTCAAGTCGATTCGGATCAGGTTGACAAGTCGGATTTATTTTTGGGACCCTTAGAGAGAAGAATAGTTTTACCTCAGGAGTTTTAGGATAACATAATTAATTTATATTGAATAACAATTGTAGATATTATGAATATGCATGCATGGATAAGAATCTCTCTTACCTATGTGCCGGTAGGGGGTGCATATAATGCCTTGATTGTGCTGAGCCTAATTCGTGCGTGAGTGTGATCTACACTCATCCAATGTCAGCTAGTGCTTAGGCTTAAAGACATCTTTTTTTTTGGAAAAGGTAAATGTATTATGCCACCAAAAAAGAACTCATACAGAGTATAATTACTTGATGTCTACAAGAACTAGACATATATCTAGACTTTTTGAAACATCCTCTCAATGCAGGGTACAATGCTCTCAAAACGACTCTAATTACATGCATTCCATACAAGATAAATCATAGAAGATACAGCTAGATATCGCGCCTTGGTGCGACATCCATTCCCTTTGTAGTGATGCTGAAATATGCTAATCAATCTGCTCATGCAAGTGATTTTATAACTGATGTCCAACCATCTCTTCACCCTATCAAAAAGAGAACTAGCAATAGCACAATCAAAAAAAATGTGAGCATTGAACTCTTCATATCAGTGGCATAAGGCACACATCTTGTTCAATTCATAAGACAATATGTCTGCCATCTTTAGCTTCCTGTGGGCAAGCAACCAAGATGTGAAATGATGCTTGGGTTGTATGCATGACTTCCATATCACTGAAAACCAAGAGACTTTAGGCATTCGCATGGTCAAAAGAACTCCCAAAGCCACACTATTTTACTCTGCCGCAAACAACTCAATGAGCTTCATGTTCATCGCACGATCGCACCTACTGATGTAGTTCGCTGTAATAGAACATCACGAATCTAAAGTCAATGCTTAAAGAGAGGAGAATCTGAAGGCTTACCCCTCCAATGCCAGAAGTCCACACACCGAAGATAGTGGTGCTGAACCCATCTCACACAAAGGGACTCCTTCCTGTTTTGAATGTTCCATAGAGTTCGACATAAGAGAGTCGTATTCCATGCTTGCAAATCACGGAACCCATATCCTTCTTCTTTTTTGGTAGACATATAGTTGCCCTAGAAATTGGTGGATGCTTTGTAGACCATACAAAAGATTGAGAAAGACCATAAATCTTGTCAATTACCCCCACTGGGCATTGGAAGAATAGACAACCAAAAACATTTAACTCCTTGAAGCATCAATTGTACCAATTCTAACCGGTCGGCATGTGAAAGGGTATGCTTCGGCTAAGAGGTTACCTTCTTTGTGATTGCCTCAAGAAGTGCCTCATAATTTGCAATGTGTAGCTCTCTGTGGCTAATAGAATACCAAGATAGTGAAAGGCAGGCCAACTGAAACCCGATAATATAAAGTAGCTGCTCACGCATTTTTTCAACAACTCCGGCCACATACAAATAAGATTTTAGTGGGTTCAGCCTCAAACCTGCCTAGTTGTCAAAATCCGTTAAACATCCCATGATGAGTTTCAAAGTAAAGACATCCACCCTTGCAAATAGCAATATATCATCGGCGTATGCTAGGTGAGTGAGTTGTACCTTTGCATGCATAGGATGATAATGAAAAGCTTCCAACTTTGAAACATCTTTCATAAAGCGTGAGAAAACTTCCAAACATGATCCAAACAATAAAAGGATGAGGGGATCACCTTGTCTCGAACCTCTTCTTCCACTAAAGAAGTCATGTAACCTGTCATTTAGACTAACCGAATAGGAGACCATGATTATGCATTCATGTATCCATCCACAAAATTGTTGAGAAAAATCATAACCAACAAGTGCGGACATAAGGAAGCCCCAATCAACCGTATCAAAAGTCTTCTGGAGAACAACTTTAATCATGTACCTTAGGGAGATTCTCTTACAAGTATACTTCCTCAATAATTTTTGTGCTAAATGAATATTCTCACCAATGGACTGACCCATAACAAATGTCACTTGTGCCCGATCCAACAAATTATCCATGGCATTTGCCAACCGTGCTGACAATAGTTTGGAAATGACTTTATAGAAGAATGTACAATATGAAATGGGTTTATAATCAGAAACACGTGGAGAGTGGTCAGATTTGGGAATAAGAATAATTGAGGTATAATTCCATTGCTTCAGAAGTCATCCATGATGAAAAAACTCCTTTACCACAACTATAAAATCAGCCCCAATCTTATCCCAAGCCGCCATATAAAACTTTGGATTGAAACCATCCAACCCAGAAGCTTTATCAGCCCCAATATCAAAGAGACCTCCGTAGTCATTAGAGCAACTAGATCTGCCACTATTGTATGTGACAGATGGCTCCCAAGAAGATTGTTGTCATTCCAAGGCATACTTTGTCTGGTTTTGCCCAATAGGTCTTGAAAATACCCCACAACTTCGTTGGCAACTTCATCCAAAGTATTTGTTTGCTCCCTGAATTACTTGGTGAGTGTGATGATGACATTTCTTTTGTTATTGCACTTCACCAAGTCATGAAAAAACCTTGTACATCTATCACTATTCTTGAGGTAGGTATGTAGGATATTATTATCCCTATTAGGTGAGTTTATTTATAAGTTGTACATGTAAATATAATCTGAACCCTTTAAAGTGATATAACTTATGTTTATTGAGTTTCAGATTATTGAATGCGGGTTAAATGTATAAAACTCTTTAGCCCAATCTGTTATTATCTGTGGGTTAATAAGAGATTGAATTCATATATAAAGTGGAGGTCCCCAAGGGTTTAGAGTATCATCTTGACCTAGTTTCTTGTTCCCCATTAACAAGAAGCTTTACGACGCCATCAACTCTCAGCCTCTTGGAAGATCCTCCTTTTTCTTTTCGCTGCATCTTCTTCCATAGGATCAAGTCGACGACGCTAAAGATAAGCATATGATTCTTCAATCAGGTTCCTTGTCTTTCAGTTTATATTTTTTATTCTTATTATGCCATGATTCGAAGAAACAATAGATCCATGCTCATATGTTTTATGTTTTCTCTTTCATGTTTTTATTTTGGTTCTAAAATTCTTGCGGTTAGGAGAAAACTCAATTTCTATTAATTGGTATCAGAGCTTTGCTTTGTTTTATTATTTTTATGGTAATAAAATTTAAGTTTTTCATCGATTTATTTTTTGTACGCTAGATCAAGTTTTCCTAGCATAATATAATTTTTAATCGTCAAAAATCATATAAGAAAATTCTAAGATAAGCTTATTTTCCAAATTTTTTGTATTTTGGTTAAAAATACTAAAACGATGAAAAAACTCTCTATTTAACCTAATATTCTCAATCGATTAATAATATATATATATATATATATATTATATCAATCAATTTGTTTTGTTTTAATCGATTAATTTTTTTATTTTTTTAATTGACTAAGATGTGTTTTTTATTAAAGTTTTTTTTCTTCACATCGGATTCGTGAGGCGAACAAAAAAAAAGTAAAATAAAACAAAAAAGAATACTTCTTAAGGTTGGTCTCACCTATAAAAGAAAGAAGGGAATTATTTTTATTTATTTATTTATTATTATTATTATTATTTAACCAATTAAGAAAATCGATTGGATCCCGAAATCAT
This sequence comes from Boesenbergia rotunda, assembly GCA_024364735.1. Lineage (NCBI taxonomy): Eukaryota > Viridiplantae > Streptophyta > Magnoliopsida > Zingiberales > Zingiberaceae > Boesenbergia > Boesenbergia rotunda. The sequence goes on along the minus strand of JAGFNQ010007690.1, from coordinate 42,775 downwards.
ATATAGTAGACTTTTAGATTGATTGGGATAATTGATTGGATCATTTCATTCAATTACCATATAATATCAATCGATTAATAAGACTAATTTGGAGATATTAAGGTTGATTAAGAAATTATCTATTCTGTTAAAGTTTCTAGAATTTTCTTGGGTCTATCTACACAAAATACTACTAAGTTGAACTATTATATCGGCCCAAAGGAAGACACCTTAGTAGGTTTAGTGTATTTTATGTTGATAGATGTATATCTATGTTAAGAGTAATCGGCCCAAAGGAAGATTACTTTTATGCCAGATATATGTTTAAGATAGTTTATAACTATTGAACATAATTTATTTTGTTTTGATCATGCACAAAATATGTCGGGCCAAAAGAAAACATATAATATGACAAATTAAAGTTGTTGTAAACTATGGACCAATATATAACTCATATACAGTGTCATATTAGCGGTCGGCCTAAAGAATATATATTGTGCGGCCAATTAAAGTTTGAGCTATATCAAAAAGTATCACTAATAAATTATATTTTAGTCCACAGATTAAAATATAATATTGTATTTGGTATCTCATAAGGAGCTCATTTATATATATTTAATTTTTTATTTGCATAATTTTTTATTTTATTATTTGAACTTATACATGTTCATGACTTTAGTTAAATCGTGAACTTAAATAAATTTTTCTCTATAATTTCAGTGTAATCTGTAACTGTCAGTATTATAACATCCCAATATTAACTGGTTCGAATTTTGCTGAATTAAAAAGAATACATATCGTAGTGGACTTAGACTATGCATTAAGGAATGATCGCCCCACACCTTTGATCAGTTCTAGCACTATAGAGTAGAGAGTTGAATTTTAATTATAGGAGAAATCAAAGTGCATGAGTTTAAGCATTATGAAGCTTTCTATACCGTCATAAATAAATGACTCAATAACAAAAAGAGAAGATGCTAAGAGTTTTCTTAACCAACTAGCAGACCGATTCACCTCAAATGAAAAGGTCGAGACTACCACACTTCTTACGAAGTTAGTAACTATGCAGTATAGTGGCAAAGGAAACATAAGAAAGTACATTATAGAAATGTCCAATATAGCGACAAGATTAAAAGCACTAAAACTCAATGTCTTAGATATGTTAGTGCATTTCATCTTTATATCTCTGCCTACACGGTTCACTCCTTTTAAGATATCATATAATACTCAAAAGAAATAGTGTATATTGAATGAGTTTATTACTCAATGCGTGCAAGAGGAGGGAAGACTGAAGATTGAGACATCTAAGAGTGCTCACATAGCATCTGGTTCTCAAAGTACGAGCAAGAAGCGAAAGAGGATCAATGACAAAGAAAAATGAAAGCAAACTGCAGATTCTGAGGCAATGACCATAAGGAGCACAAGAAGCAGGATAAGGAATCAACTTGCTTCTTTTGCAAGAAGAAATATCATATGAAGAAAAACTGCCTCAAGTATGCCAATTGGCGTGTAAAGAAGGGTAAACTTCTCAACATTGTTAGTTCGGAAGACAATTTAGCTATTGTACCCACTGACACTTGGTGGATAGATACTGATGCTACTACTTATATAAGTGTCATTATGCAGGGTTATCTCAGGAGATGACTTTTGCTTGATGGTGAAAGATACATCTAAACGAGGAATGGAAAGAAGGTTACAGTCGAGTCTATTGGTATTTTAAGGCTTTATTTAGGAACTGATGTCTATTTGGATTTAGAGAATACATTCATTGTGTCGGGTCGAGGTGGACCGGTAAGAAGGGGGAGGGGTGAATTGCCGCTGCAAAAAAAAGAAATAATTTTTTGTGCGGTTTCACAAAGAATTCAGATTAGTTGTAAAATCAGTTAAAACAAACATAAACTAATAAAAGGCTAAGACGCAGAGATTTACTTGGTTGCAACCTAGGTGGTTGCTAATCCAAGATGACTGAAGCTCACTATCAAAATCTTCTTCTGGTGGAGAAGCCTTTTACAGTCTTTGAAATATGAGATAAAAGAAAACTAATAACTAAAATGTTTGCAATTGATGGATGTTTGGAAATTGAGCTCTAGGGGCCTATTTATAGCCCTGGTCAAAGTTATCCGTTTGCTGACGTGACATTTATAGGGCGCCCGAGTGCTCTTGGGCGCCCGAGTGCTCTTGGGCGCCTGACATGTGGTTTTACTCTTATCCAACGCGTAACGTTCGCAAACGGCTAAACATAGCCTCTCGGGCACCTGTTGGCTAACGGGCGCCCAAGTGCTCGGGCGCCTAGTGCACGGGCGTCCGAGAGGCCAGGCGCCCGTAAGCTTATGGGCGCCCGAGAGTGGCCTTTTTGGTCAATAACCGCTAACCACCCTCCGGCCTGACTTCCAGTCTTCTTGGGTGATTTCTGCCAATCGGAGTTAGGCTCACCCGAACCTGACTCCGACCTTTCACCCCTCGAGCATCCTTCCTTCCGGCTTCTCGTCCTTCGGACCTCACGCATGTCCTTATCTCTTCACTGGTGTACTCTTCCACAGAGCTTCGCGTCCCTCGGATGCACCGAGCCCGTCGGCTTCCTTTTCGTGCCATCCTTCTCGACTATTGCGTCTTCTGCTCGACTTCCTGGCTCCTAAGCTCCTGTACACTTAGACACAGGGATTAAAAATATCAAGACCTAACTTAAATCGATTGATCACATCAAAACCAACCTAGCCTAGGGTACTTACAATCTTCCTTTTTTTGATGTGCATCAATCCGAGTTAAGTTAGGGTAAACATAATAAAAAAACATAAATAAATCTATAACAGTGTAAGAGCTAAAAAAATGGAATTAGAGTCTACCCCTTAACTTAATACTACTTCTCCCCCTTTGATCACATCAAAATCTTAAAATGTTAAGGGAAAATATTTTTAACACAATCAATAGTTTCTAGAATTTAGAATTTTTAAAGAATTATCTTTAGAAAAATTTTCTGATTTTTTTGAAAATCATAATAAATTCGATATATATATTTTAAAAAAAATTCAAAAATATTTTTGTAGATAGAACACTTCTTATTAAAAAACTTTACACTAATTTTCCTACAAGTAATTATCCAAAAAAATAACAAGATAAAGTATTAATTGTCAAAATTAATTTACTCAAAAGAAAAATCAACAGTTTAAAATATTTAGGAACCCAATATAAATTTTTACCAATAGGGTTTATTAAAAACTTAGATGAAATATCTGATTTGGGAATTTTTGTAATTTGGCCCTATGATTTTTAATATACCAGTTTAGATTATCAGGATGACTATTTTTCTTTTGTCATAAACATGCAATATCAACTTCTAATTTTTCAACTAAATTTCTCAAATTAACAATATCAATTTTCAATTTATCAGAACCATCAGATGAACATGCATTAGTCAATTTCATTTTTAACTTTTGATTATCTTTTTCTAATTTTAGATTAGCTTTAAGAATTGCTTTTATACCAGAGTACAGTTGATCGTGTTGAAGGAAATATACCTCACTTACCGGGTCGCTTTCAAAAAGAGGAACTTCCCCTTCATTGCTACTTTCCTCTGACGTAGCTCCCCCTTCTTCAGTGTTTTCGTCTTGATGATTCGCCATCAGCACAAGTCCAGCATATTCTTAGGTGTTTGATTCATCAGGCGAGGTCTTGTCCCAGGTGGCTTTCAGCGCCTTCTTCTTATTTGGTTGGTTCTTTAGTTTGGGACACTGATTTTTTAGATGACTCTCCTCTTTACAGTTATAGCATCGGACTGTTGGCTTCTTCGGAGATCATCATTTCCCCTGAAACATAGAATATTTATTAGCTCTTTTAAAAAAACCTTTAAGATTTTTTACCATCTCCACCGTATTTTCGTCGTCTATTGACGACTCCTCCACTACCTGGTTTATTTTTGCGTTTAGAGTGGCGTTATCCGTTTTCCTGTTCTTCTCTACACATCGAGATTCGTGAAACACTAAAATCGATAATAGTTGTTCTAGAGTATTTACCTCAAGATCTTTTGAAATAAAGTATGCGTCAATTACTGAGGTCCAATCTGGGGTTCTCAGGAAAGCATTTAGTGTGTACCATTGAGCGTCGCGACTTGATACCTTTTCTTCGAGATTATCAAGGCTCGTGATTAGTTCCTTTACCTTGGCGTGCAGTTGAGCAACTGACTGTCCATCTTCCATTCGGAGGTTGGTAAGCTGGCTTCGGAGGATGTCTCGTCATGCCGTTTTGCCTCTGAAGTGCCTTCGTGCAATTCCAAGAACTTTTCCCAAAGTTCCTTTGCCGAGTCATACTTCCTGATGCGATTGACATCTTATTCGGGGAGGACGGTCAACAAATGGAATTCCTCATTTCTGTTTTCTATTACGTCAGCTTGTTACTTTTTGTTCCAAGAGTCAGGTTCCTTAATTTTTCCTTCGCTGTCTTTTGGAGCTGAAATACTATTTGTCATTGTTAATAATAATTCATAATCAATAGTAAAAAATACCTTCATTTTTCTTTTCTATGCTCCGAGCTCCCCCTCAAACTTCGGCGGGTAGATTACTGGTCCAACCATTCTTTAAAATTTGTTGCAGTTGGCGGTTAGTCCTTTTGCAGCGTCCTGGCTCTGATACCACTTGTCGAGTCAGGTGGATCGACAAGAGGGGGTGAATTTTTGCTGTAAAAGTAAAAAATAATCTTTTATGTGGTCTCACAAAGAATTCAGTTTAGTTGTAAAAATTAGTTAAAACAAACATAAACTAATATAAGGCTAAGACATAGAGATTTACTTGGTTGCAACATAGGTGGTTGCTAATCCAAAACAACTGAAGCTCACTATCAAAATCTCCTTCTAGTGGAGAAGTCTTTTACAGTCTTTGAAGCACAAGATAAAAGAAAACTAATAACTGAATTATTTGCAGTTGATGGATGTTTGGAAACTGAGCTCTAGGGACATATTTATAACCCCTGTCAAAGTTATCCATTTGCTGATGTGACACTTATAGGGCGCCCGAGTGCTCTTGGGCTCCTGACACGCGGCTTAACTTTTATCCAATGTGCAACGTTCGCAAATGGCTAAACATAGCCTCTCGGGCGCCTGTTGGGTCACGGCACCCAAGAGTGGCCTTTTGGTCAGCAACCACTGACCACTCTCCGACCTGATTTTCGGTCTTCTTGGGTGATTTCTGACCAACTGGAGTTAGGCTCACCCGAACCCGACTCCGGCCTTTCGCCTCTCGAGCGTCCTTCCTTCCGGTTTCTCGTCCCTCAGACATCGCGCACGTTGTTCTTGCTCCACCGGTGTACTCTTCCACAGAGCTCTAAGTCTCTCGGATGCACCGAGCCCGTCGGCTCCCTTTCCGTGTCATCCTTCTCGACCGCTGTATTTTTTGCTCGACTTCCTGCGCTCCTAAGTTCCTGTACACTTAGGCACATGGATTAAAAATACCAAGACCTAACTTAAATCGGTTGATCACATTAAAATCAACCTAGGGTACTTACACATTGTACTGTCTTTCAGACGGAACTTAATTTCAATTTCTTGTTTGGACAAATCAGGTTATTTTTGTTCATTTGACATGGAATGTTTACTATTTTCTTTAATTTAGTTTTAATTGGCAATGGTTTCTTGGTCAATAATCTTTATAAATTAAACACCTTTGCTCCTACGATTGATAACGTAATAATGTATAGTATAGGTACGAAATGTAAATTGACCAACGAAAATTCTTCTATGCTGTGGCATAGGCGTTTAGAACATATATCCAAACAACACCTAGAAAGGTTAATGTCACATGGAATTCTCGATTCCCTTGACATGTCGGACTTTGATGTCTGCATAGAGTGTGTCAAAGGGAAGACAACTAACAAAAGGAATAAAGGGGCTAGCCGTTGTAGTGACCTTTTGGAACTAATACATGCAAATATTTGTGGATTATTCCCTAAGGTATATTGGAATGGGCATTCATATTTTATTCGCCTCATAGAAGATTATTTAAGATTTGGCTATCTGTACCTTATTGATGAGAAGTCGCAATCTTTGGGTATGTTTAAAATTTTCAAAGCGAAAGTTGAACTTCAACTAGGTAAGCAAATTAAAGTCGTCTAATCCAAGCATGGAGGAGAATATTACAGTTGATATGATGGATCAGGTGCACAACGTCCAAGACTTTTCAAATTACCTTGTTGAGTGTGTGATTGTGTCTCAGTATACCACGCCTGGTACACCCAGTTAGAATGGTGTAGCTGAGCATCACAATCGAATCCTAAAAGATATGGTGAAAAATATGACGGCTTTCACTTCTCTACCAGTGTCTTTGTGGGGCGAGGTACTCAAGACTATATTTTATCTACTCAATAGAGTACCTAGTAAGATAGTAACTAAAATCCCATTTGAGATGTGGATGGGTAGGAAGCCTAGCATTAGGTATTTGCACATTTGGGGTTGTCCACCTGAGGCTAGGCCTTATGAGCCTAATGAAATGAAACTGGATTCTAGAACTGTTAGCTGTAATTTTATAGGTTACTTTGAGAAATCAAAGAGGTATAAATTTTATGATCCCACTAATAGATCTTTCTTCAAAATGGAAAATGCCAAATTCATTGAGGACAGTGGGAATGATAAAATTAGGGAAGTATCTTTGAGAAAAATATTAGTGATCCTACTATGGTCACTACTAGTGCGATCAGTAGTGGTATAGCTACCATACTGTACATTATGGATACTTCACAACCAGTGAGCGTAGTGAACCAAGATATTCCCATGACATCTCCAATGTAATTAGAGGAGCCTACCATTGAAATTGAAGAATTGTTTCATATTGATGAGCAAGTACCTCAACCACCTCAAACACAAGTGCCCTTAAGGCGATCCACAAGGGAACGGAGAACCATAAATTCTCGTGATTATGTTTATCTCCAAGAGCATAATTTTGATATAGGGTTGGAAAGTGATCCTATATCTTTCCAAAAAGTCAAACAATACTCTAACATTGAAAGGTGGATTAACGCCATGCAAGAAGAGTTGAAGTTTATGGCTAACAATGACGTTTGGAAATTTATCGAATTGCCTGAAGGTTCAAAACCCATTGGTTGTAAATGATATTTACTCAAAGGGCAATATCGAAAGGTATAAGGCTCGTCTTGTTGTCAAGGGATTCACTCAGAAGGAAGAAATTGATTATAAGGAGACTTTCTCACCTGTGTCGACAAAAGACTCCCTTAGGATAACCATGACACTTGAAGCTCATTTTGATTTGGAGCTACATCAAATGTACGTAAAGACTGCATTTCTCAATGAAGATATAGAAGAGTCTATATATATGGTACAACCGAAAAACTTTGAGTCCTCAGACTCAAATAACCTAGTATGTAGATTAAAGAAGTCAATTTATGGTTTAAAATAGGCATCCCGTTAATGGTACCAGAAATTTGATCAAGTAGTTACCTCATTTAGATTTAAAGAGAACTCCGTTGATCAGTGCATATATGTCAAGTTCAGTGGGAGCAAGTTTGTTATATTTATTATGTACGTGGATGATATATTACTTACAAGCAATAATAAGAGTCTGCTATATAAAACTAAGTCATTTCTATCTGGTAAATTTGAAATGAAAGATTTTGGTGAAACATCTTCTATTCTAGGCATTCAGATCTGTCATAATTGTTCAAGAGACATTCTTGGACTTTCACAATAGGTCTATATTGAGATGATGCTTATAAGGTATGACATGCAGAACTGTATACCTGGTGACATACCTGTGTCAAGAGGTGTCAAGTTCAACTTACAGTAGTGCCCATGACTTAAACATGAAATAAAGGAGATGGAATAATTTTCATATGCATCAACAGTGGGAAGTCTCATGCATGCACAAGTTTTTACTCGACCAGATATATCATTTGTAGTTGGGATGTTAGGCAGATATGCTAATAACTCAGGTTCGTCGCACTAGAAAGTAGTTAATAGAGTGATGTGGTATTTGCAAACAACTAAAGGATACATGCTCACGTATCAGAGGTCAGATCACCTGGAGGTGATTGGTTATTCAAACTCCAATTTTGCTGGATGCTTGGATAGCAGGAGGTCCACTTCGGGCTATATCTTTATGCTTGTTAGAGGGGCTATATCTTGGAAGAGCGTCAACCAGACACTAATAGCCACATCTACTATGGAAGCTGATTGGTTATTCAAACTCCAATTTTACTGGATGCTTGGATAGCAGGAGGTCCACTTCGGGCTATATCTTTATGCTTGTTGGAGGGGCTATATCTTGGAAGAGCATCAAACAGACACTAATAGCCACATCTACTATGGGAGCAGAGTTGTTAACATACTACGAAGCATCCAATCACAGGATTTGGTTCCAGAACTTCATCACAGCATTGTAGATCGTTGATGACATTGACAAACCACTAAGGATTTATTATGATAATGAAGTTGTAGAACTTTATGCCAAGAACAACTATAGTTGGTCCAAGTTCAAACATATCAACATTAAGTTTCTAATGGATAAAGAAAGAGTTCAGAGTCGTCAGATCATGATAGAGCATATTAGCACATATTCCATGTTAGCCGATCTACTCACTAAAGACTTGGTACCTAAGGTGTTTCATGCACATGTTGTGGATATGAGAGTTCTTCTTATGCGAGAAGAACTCATCCAGTGGGAGTCTGTATTTATTTTATTGCTCTATGTTAATAAAGACAAATATTTTATTTTAATTATTGTACGTACTTAAAGTTCAATACATTAATGGGAATTCATATGTTTGTTTGACACTCTGAATATAATATCATGATTTACTGTTGCTGTTTAGCATTTGATGTTTATAAATATGATATAGATTCCTTTTGGAATCATAAAGTTTGGATCATGATTTGCTATTGCAGTTTAGCATAAGGTATTTGCAAATATGATTAGACTTTTTTGGTCACTTTGGACCAGTTGAAAATTGACATATACTAATCACATTTTATCTAATTTCCACTCTATACATTTGTATTTTGAATTACGTCGTTAATGACATTGGTATTGTGATTACTGTTGGGGCTTATTACGATCATATACAGTAGTTATGACCTCTTTAATCCTATACCAATAAAGTTAATAAACCAGATTGTTTATAGGGGTATCTTATACCCATAAAGTTTGATATCAGCTAAAGTTTTACTTGTATTTAACATACAACTCACATTTAGCCCAAGTGGAAGATTGTAGGATATTATTATCCCTATTAGGTGGACTTACTTATAAGTTGTACATGTAAATACAGTCTGAACTCTTTAAAGTGATTTAACTTATGTTTATTGGATTTTAGATTATTGGATGCGGGTTCAATATATATAACCCTTTAGCCCAATCTGTTATTATTTATGGGCTGATAACAGATTGGATTCCTATATAAAGGGAAGGTCTCCAAGGGTTTAGGATATCATCTTGACCTAATTTCTTATTATGCCATGATTCGAAGAAATAATGGATCCATGCTCATATGTCTTGTGTTTTCTCTTTCGAATTCTTATTTTGATTCTAAAATTTATACGGTTAGGAGAAAACTCAATTTCTATCAAAGTACTCTTTGCTCAGTATTGATAGAAAAGTTTTTCCGCCTCCATTAGCAATGTTGCTTTTGTTCTCATCATTTCATAATCACTTGGTGGCTCAACCCTTGATATTAGGCATTGTTGGGTATCTTCTAGTATTGATTTGGCCCTCAAAGCTTGCTCCGAGATGTGTTGGAAATGGAGACTCAAAGACATTCGTGATATAATGGTCGGTCGCTGCAAGTCACGGTCGTTAATGTGTACGTTTCAAGTTTGAAGGATCATAAAAATAATCCGAGTGACAAAACATTGGAATTAGTTGAATTATCCAATAAACTAGTGATACCTATTAAGTATTAAAGTTAAACATATGACTTTCAATGATCCATTCAAGTAGAATAATATGAGTTATTTTTAATTAAGAGATCATTTATGTAAGAAAATAAGACCTCTTGAAAAAAAAATTATTAGGTATAATTTTTAGAACCTCTCACAAACTAAATAGGTGTTAATGATAAAAAATAAATACAATCATGAGAACTTAATTATATCATGAAGAATTTTAGGAGAGATATGTCATCATGTATACTAATAGTAGAATGGTTGAAAGACATCATCTATTGGCTAGTCAGTAAAGTAAATATATATTCACAAAGAAAACTTTAACGAATAAAACCTACCCATCATATACATGATTGAACTATTGAATACTATGTTTACTTTCTTATTTTTCATTAATGTGGAAGATTATTAAAAAAATGAATGGATAAAATGGTTGGAAATTTGTTCCTATTGTGATGCAGCGATAGGGTGATGGTTGCTATCCCAGACATACACGATTCGATCCTTAGCTATAACGTATTTTGCAGAAATTTTTTCTCTAAATTGGACGTAAACCCTGAGACACTGAGCTTCTAGACTGCCCACCGCGAGCATTTTCCAATTTACCCCAGTGATCGATGAAAAATTTTTATGGGATCGAATTGGTCATCTTAAATTCATATGCTATCTTGTACAATATTTTTTCATATTAGAAGAAAACAATGGATGAAATCTACTAATAAGAGAATAATCTCAGAGTTTTAAGGCATAATGACTATTTATATTGAATTACAATGAATAATGTAAAAATGAGAGACTCTGACGTGCATCCGTAGAGGAGCATAAAAAGTATCTGTATAGGTGTGCAGTTCAATTGATTTTGTGATGAATTTTTCATGGATATTCGTTAGTGTTTATTTTTTCTCATAGACAAAGGTAAAATATTCACTATGATTGATTTTTCTTTATTTTATCATGAGACTAATAATATTAAATCGTTTAAGATGAAGAATATCAGAGCTATAAATCCATGACTGAAATTGCACTGAGACATCAGATTTTTCTTTATTTTTTCTTCTTCTCGTTTTCTACCTTCTCGATCTTGTGTCAATATGCTCCTTAAAATATAACATATAACACTCTTTTATATTGGTCCTTTGATTTTGATAAAGAATCAATAGTCCAATTAAAATGAGATTTTTTAAACTAATATCAGTTTTTTAGATTGATTGACTTTTACGATGACCAATTTAATTCTATAAAAAATTTTCATCGACAATTAAATAAATTTGAAAATGATGGTAGCAGGCAGTTCAATAATTCAATATCCTAAATTTATTATTTATTACATAATGCATCATAATCGTAATTAAGAATCAAATTATGAATACATAAATAACCACATTAATATCTACCGTTATATCGTAGCCAGGGGAAACTCAAAATTAGATTTCAAACTTTGATCTGGTTGCCTGTCACATGTTGATAGTCGTAGTTTGTGGACTTTTTAAAGTGTGTCTGAACAGTCCTTTAGTGGGGTTTTTAGTGGGAAGAGGCCACTACCACCACTTAAGAATTAAAGATTCATACGAAATCTCATGATCATTCCTCTTCGGCTGCAGCCTGCAAGTGAACACGAACCCTACTTGCTTCATATTGCCAGCAAAATGGAAGTATCATAACCGTATTGGTCTTTCTTGGGTCTATTAGAATCCGACATATCGGTGAGGTCAAGTAAGAGGATTTGCTCCCTTATTCTGTTTACTCTAGGCGTGGATCTTAGAAGGAAAGATCAAAGTGAAAAAAAAAATGAATTAGTCTCATTTTTTTTTAATTAGCATCAAATATATAGTTAACAGATTTATCCTAAAATGATCGATTCGATTTCATAAACATAATGTCTTACCACTGCATCATGCCCTTCTTTAGTAATTGCCTAAGCGAATGGCAACTAGTCACATTAAATGTGACTTAGCATCACATATTCAATACATCAATCAAGCGCTAGGTCATGCCTTACGGGTTTTTTCAAAGGTGCTATTGATGATCTTACCTTCAAGCATTATCTCTTGTGCATCTATTTGGATGGAGATGGAGAGGATTCCTTGATCCTAATGAAGATAGATTAAGACTTTCATAACCCATTCATCCACTAGGGTACATTTGGTTGGGGATTATCTTTGATAACCTTGGTTATCCATCTAAGGTTATCAACGAAAATCTTATTTGATTTAGATAATTAGCGATTCCCAAATAATGATCGATGCCCGACACGTCAACCAAAGAGTCATGCAATCAGGAATCGGAAAATCAAGTTTTTCTTGATTCCGGGGTCATGAAACTTATGTTTCTAAAATTATCCTCTAATATTTACATTTAAGAAGAAAATAATCATTACAATTTATTAACTTCCGAAAACATTATTCGCGGCCAACGACTGACAACGACGACCAGCGATCACCGTCGACGCCCGACGACCACCGCTGGCGGCCGACGACCGGCGACCATCGGCGATCGACGACCGGCGACCACCGACGGCGGCGGCGACTGACGACCACCATCGGCGATCGGTGACCCCCGTCGACAGTCGACGACCGACGACCACGCCGGCGACCGACGACCACCGTCGACGACTGGCGATCGGCACCGATCGTTAGCGGTTGACGTCGATAGCCGACCGACAACCACTGACGATCTACGTCGATCGCTGACGTTCGACGCTGACAATCAGCCGCCGGTGTTGCACATCGATTGCCTACATAGACACCGACGATCGACGCCGACTAATATTTTTTTAATTTAATATTTTAATAAAATTATCTAAATAAATTCAAAAGGGACAATATGGTAAAATATTATATTATGTTATAGATTATTACCTCTAAATAAATAAGACTTTATTTGACTACCTAAATTGAACCAAACAATTCAGATTATGTTTCCTTCCTATTACCTTAGTTATGTGATTAACTATGATTATATATATATGATAACTTGAACCAAACACACCTCGGAGTTTTCTCAACATCCCCATGATAATTTATTTTGGGTCAAAAGTACAAGTTGCTCAGCCTAGATGGAGGTTGAGGGTCCCTTCACATTGGACTAGGACAAGGTTAGACTGCGACTCAGAGCCCATCAACTTGAAATAATTCAGACGACATTTATCGATGGGGAAAAAATCATGAAAAACTCTATAAAGATTCTTTGACGATACCTTCCTTGTAACCAGAGGAAATCTTTAAATGTGCCATCGTAATAGAGGCAACTGTCTCATTCTTGAAGTGCATTGTCTCGATAAAGACATGTCAAATAATAATTGGTCAAATCAAGAGGCCGTATCATATTTTTCCCAAAAGGAGGCCCTATCTCATCAAGAACTCATATATAATTATTCTAACTTATTTTCTAACATATTATTTTCATTATTATCTTATGCCTAAATCGAAAATCATAAACGGATCAGACACATTATAATTTTATATATTATAGCAATTAAGATTTCATAATTTGTTACATCTCATGCTTAACCTATTTAAAAGTATTCACACAATATCAACTATAATTTCGTAGATGTTACAACACAAATTTAATATTATTCATTTATTATTCATGTTGTAACAACTACATAACCGTATCTATTATAACTGTTATAGTAATTACAATTTAATAAATGCTATATATAAATTTGACATACCTAATATTTACATTGCAGCAGCAATTTCTATTTTGCAACTACTTCATAATACCCTATTAGTTTAAGATTTAGGTGAAAAATAATAATGAAAATAATGCACCAGACGATAGTTAAATAATTATATATGGATTGCTAGTGGATTGGGATATTTTTTGATAATAAATAAAAAACAAAGGTGCTTCTTCAATGATTCCAAAAAATCACCATGGCACCACAATTAAGATCTTCGTTTGTTTACACATTTAATATTTATTATATAAATTTAAACTCCTAGACATTAATAATAAATAAAAATTCATCTTAATCAAGCAATCATTTTTTACGGCACAATTTCGTTGAAAAAACAACAACAAAAGATTAATCGAGTGAAAATGAGACAAATAAATCAATGAAGATTTTAATAGCAGTAACAAATTCTCACTGAATGCTTATGTCGATATGTCCTTTTCTTTCTTGAGAAGCACTCCAGAAATCCCTCAAACACATGTAACTTCTTGAGGTTGGCCATCTGCCCCTCTCCCACTTACACATATCCTAACAACATGACAAGTATCATTGCAACCACAGCATCACTTCATAGCGACAAAGACAACAAACCACAGCCATCTGGACATGTAAATTAGCTTCCTAGAAGGTAGCACAGGAGACGGAGACAGGTGAGATTTTTCAACCGAGCATAGAAACAGATTACCAACACAAATATATTCACATCTCACATACTGGAAGTCCTACCCCTCCCCACTCTTGTTTAACCCCCAAAGCTACCACCACCTGCTCTGCTTTATTTAAATGCTAAGTTCAGTATCGACTCTGGACTTCCTATGTTTCTATAGCACTGCAACTTACAACCACACAGGAATGGCCAAGGTTTTGAGAGTTTTCTTTCTTCTTCTCAGGCTGCTGGCTGTGGCAGCCACTCTTTGCGCGGTGATCGTCATGGCAACGAGCCATGATTCCACCACCGTGTTTGGCATTACCTTGGAAGCCAAGTTCCAGCACACTCCTGCCCTCGTGTAAGCGACTATTATAGCGACAACCATCTCCATTCTTTTTGATGTAAATCTCTCTACAAACTTCTTTTTTTGTAGGTTCTTTGTCATAGCAAATGGTATAGCTTTTATCTACAGCTTGATTGTGCTTTTTGTACCTTCATCAAGCTTACTATCGAGATCAATCATCGTGTTTGATGTGGTAAGTCCATGAATTTCATCCTGACCTAACTATTTGTCATTGACATACTTTCTTAAACTCTTCTTCTCTGATTACCTGTAGATTTTGGCAATGCTGCTTACAGCTGCCATTGCAGCAGCAGGAGCCATGGCACAACTAGGGAAGAAGGGCAACTCTCATGCAGGATGGTTCCCTATATGTGACAGAGTTCCAAACTTTTGTGATCATGTCATGGGAGCAATGATATGCGGATGTGTTGCTGTTATTACCTTCCTTGTGATTGTGCTCTCTGACATTCACCAAGTATTGAGTCCTAAGTTTCCATGATCCTAATATCTATTGGGAAATGATGCATCCATGCATTTAAATTCACTGCAGATATTCATGTATTGATCTGCTAAAAAAAATTCTACAGAATCAATCACTATATTGGTATTCATCATCCATTCAATCACTGAATAGGGTGACTATACATACTAGTGGCTGAAATGATCAGTCATGTGTTTGAGCTGCTCATATAAGATATTGCTAGATCAAATAACTATACAACTTTAATGAACTATCTTTATCAGAGTTTAGGTCATTCTTCACCAAAACTAGCTTGATCCGGAATGTACTATCATTATGTCTTAAAACACTGATGCAAAGATATAATTGAGATGAACTTTGCAGCAAAACTAGCTTAATCTCTTCTAAATGCAATTAATCTCTTCTGAATAGGATGAGTAATAAATTGTTTAGACAACCAAATACTTCAGTTGCCAAATTCCTATTGTGTTCTCTGTATGGTTGGAATGAATTTGTGATGATTGCTTTTCTCAAATTATAAAGTAATTTCAACATGAGGCAGTGATGTGATAAAATAAGAGCTATCGTTGGCAGATATGTCATACCTTGTTTATGGAGTATGAAGTCGCCTTTGTAATTCCTTTTATTCATGCAAAAAAAAAAGACAACCTGGTGCATGAAGCTCTCACCATACGAGGTTCCAGGGAAGGGTCTATTGTACACAACCTTACCTTACTTTGTAAGAGGTTGTTTCCAGGACTCGAATCCATGACCTTTTAGGTCACAAGGCGACAACTTTACCATTGCGCCAAAGCTCCCCTTCTCCTTTTATTCATGCAATGGCAAGGAAATATTAAGTCATTCCAACCACTCATCCAATTCTTGCAGAGTAAAATGCTCCATTATAGTGAAAAGTAAAATCCACTAAGCTGTTTGTCACAAAGCTAATGAAATAGAGGAAAGGACAAGTACAAATTGCGTGAAAGTGGAAAAAAATATCATAATGTACAAACAATAATGAAATCATAGGACAGGAATTTCATCGATTGATATTTCTATACAGGATGATTCATGCATCCTAGTCATTTACGGAGTTCTCATTTTCTAACCCCGTGAAAAACTTGAGATTTTTTCCTATAGTTAGTCTAAAATAGAAAGGTATCTATCTTCATGGGACAATGCTATGAACCTTTCTAATACTGATAGATGTGACTGCTATACATATGAGCCGTCATATTCAAGCTTTGAAGCATAGCTTCTCCTCGTCTATTGAAGGTGAAGACCGAAATCCCACCGTTATTCACGTCAACAGCACGAAACCTACAACACCACAGAAGTTGCTTGTGAAGTTATCTTCCATCAACAAGCAACAAAACTCAAATAAACATAATAAACTTGGACAAGTTCTCAATTGTTCATCTAAGGGGTTTATAGGAAATATAATATACTTGGAGAGAAAAAAAAAATTCAGTAAAACTAAGATATCGTGCTTAGATACACAGTAGTGACCATAAATCTTCTAAGGAAAAACAAGAGAAACTTGCCTCTCTGGACCAAGTCCAAGAGCTGTGCAAATTAGGGCTCGCAAAATTGATTTATGGGTGATAACAAGAATGCTCTCTCCCTGATGCAAATAAAATAGTAATTGTGCATGTTTAAAAAAAAAAAAAAAATCAACCGAGGACATACACACTAGCTACTTACTGGTGTGGACAAAATATCCTTCCAGGCCTGTTTGGCCGTGCCCCACAATTTTCGAACAGGATAAATTCCATCAACATTAAAATTGAAAGGATCTTCTCTCCAAGCAGTATATAATTCTGGGTACTTCTTTTTAGCATCCGCTGCCTCCAAAAGTCCAAACATTATTACACACAATTCATAAGAGGTCAGTAAGAAAAGGATGATTTCTAGCTGACTTACCATTTGTCATTCCCTCAAGAAAAAATAGATGTGCTTCTTTTAATGAATCAAGGAAAATCAATGGTTCCTCTCTTCCATGCCAGATAAGTTCAGCAGTAGACTATACAAGGAAAGGAATAAATCATGAACAAGATTGTTATGAACCAAATTGTATTTGGAAGATAAGATAACAAATGGAAATGGTAGAATTCTGAAAAACATTTCGAACCTTTGCACGTGATATAGGACTAGAAAAACAAATGTCAAAGCTTATGTTGGTTAAAGCACTACGGCATTTCTCTGCTTGCCTGGCTCCAACATCTGTCAGTATAGACAAGTTTGAGCTACCCTGTAGAAAAGTTAAAGAGAACAAAAATTATTGTTAAACCAGCATAGGCTGCATCATAATTTTATAAACCATTTTTTCAAAGCAAACAGGATAGATAACTAAAAGAAGCCCTGGAAACATAAAAAGGAATATAACTGGAATGACTCAAATGAAATTTCATATTTTTAGTGAAAACATAAGAGAAAAACCAATTATGAGAGAAAAATCCTATTTGAAAGTGACAATAAAAACGAAATTGTATGAAATTCAGAAATGATAATAGTAGATGTAGGTACTGGTGAGCTAATAGCTAGTCAGATTAAAATGGTGGGAAGAACTTGGATAATTCAGATGCATGATCGGGTGGACAGCAGCATCCAATGCAAAGTATAAGTGTATAACTATTCAATAAAGGCAAAATAACTACTGAAAGCTTTTCTTGAAGTGGTGAATCAAGCATACACACCTGAACTCGATTTTCTTCATTCCAAGAGCTCAAACCATGTCTTACTAGAGTCACCTTTTTTGGAGAAGACAAGATCTCATCAGATACCGATATTGTAGCTCCCTTAAAATCATATGCGCCTCCAGTTGTTGGCATTTGACTTTCAAATTGGTTTATGGATACGCTACCAGTTGGATTTTGGGCATAAGTTTCCAGACTTTTAAGTTCACCTGTGACATTGTCTTATGTAAGTAAATTGCAATGATTCCTAGAATACATGAATAAAAATTAATTAGAAACATAAGTGGACTCGGTACAGATTACATGGCTACATTATTTTAAAAAATACAAAATATAAATTGCATTAGCAAGGTAGCTAAACTATATCCCAATGGGCTCACAAGATTTATAGTGTAGGTGAAGAATAGCAATCTTATGCCACTAACAACATGGAAGGGAATAACTAAAACAGCTTGCTTTTAACACGGAAGTCATTCAGAACCAAAACATGAAGGGCTAAGTGTTGCAACAGAAAATAGTGCGCCAAAGAAAAAATAAAAAATCAAATTGTGTATATCCAAGGCACTGATTGCATTGAATCCAAGTGACTCGCGTGCGAGCACGACTTGTGCTCGTTGAATGTCGAACCAGTCAAGGGAAAAATTTGCCCAAGCATATCAACCTATGTTTTATCATTCGAATTCATTTTGCTGTCTAGTACATTCCACTAGACAACTCTTTCCGTGATAGCGTTCAAGTACACAGTGAATTTGCAATGAACAACCAATGTTTGGTTGTCTGCGTAGACATCCCATTGTATCATGGGAAATAGATGCCCTTCTTAACCTCGAAACATTGGACGGATCTGTTTTAAGAAAATGGTGTCTAACAAATGCCTTGACAACTCAATTTCCCACTCGGTCTTCAGTCCCCCGACTCGACGCTTAGGCAGTGGCGGCCCACTCAGGCTCGGTAGTCCGGCGACTTAGCCAGCTCCACACTCGGCCAACACAAGCACTCAGCACCTCAAGCATTCGGGAGCTTAGACACTCGGGGCACCAGACAGCTCAACTCAGCTCGGCCATATCAGTCAACCCCACCTTCCCAGGCAGGGCAGTTATCCAGCCTTCCCGGCTTGAGTTCCAAGTCTTTGCTATCTTGGCAGATTAGATAAGACTAAATGTTTTTTAGCAATTTAAAATTCTAAAATTTGTATTATCTCTGACAAATATCTCCAACAAGTTTCCCTTTACAATCCAAACCAACTTCTATAATCATCCATCCACAGTCAATTATGCACAAAAGAAGCTCTTCCAAGGTCCCAACTTTTGAATCCTATTAAACTCTAGCTTGATCAACTCAAGGTAGATATTAAACGGACTTCGATCTAACACACAATATAGTTTTTATCCAACCTATCAGATTCTTATCCATCCAACTCGGTTGTCATTTCCAATAGGCACAGAAAAGATAGGCGATTTAATACCCAAATCTTGCCATACTAATGCCCTAATTCTTACCCAAAAGAAAAAGAAAAAAAAGACGCGCCACAAGGCCCTGGACTTAAAACAAACTGTTACCGTCGCGGTGGGTGGAATCGGGGTTGCGAAAGGAGCAAAGGAAGGCGGGGAGAGGAAAGGGCCTCGGCCTCGAAGAGCGGAGGAATGCCGCCGCTGAGCTCGAGGAGAGAGAGGCGCAGACCACAACAACCATCGCCGTAGCCTCGGAGTCCTCTGCCTCTCCAGGAACCACAGTGCCGACCCTTGATCCTTCACCGATCGGTCGAGAAAATCGAATCAAACAGGAATATCCAGAGTGCGATATTGTGATGTGTATGCGCGTGTTTACTTGATTGGATCGCCTTCTGCCCGCTCAGACGGGAGGGAGATTGGAATTTGGATAGGGTGGCGCTTTCACTGAGAGAGAGGTTGAAGATGGGCCGAGAATTAAAGCCCAAACTGACTTGTCGGGCTTAACAATTTGAGCCCAATTAACTCCTGTCTTGTAGCGAATGCTTCGCGAATCTTCGACGGCCATTCACGAGAGCGGCCATTCACGAGAGGCGGAGCTGTTCCCGAAACCTGACACGAGTGACATACTAGCCGCTAGATTCCAAGATACCATCTCCCATTGAGAGTCTTCATCGTGAGGAGAGTAGAAGGTACAGCAGCAGCACTCGTAGCCGGGGAGGGCAGGAGGAGGGGAGAGGCGCCGGACGGAGAGATGGGGGTGGATTACTACGAGATACTCGGGGTGGACAAGAGCGCGAAGGACGACGATCTCAAGAAAGCCTATTGCAAGCTCCCTGCCATGAAAGGGCAAGCGGAGGCGAAGTTCAAGAAGATCTCGGAAGCTTATGAGGCTCGAATCGGAGCCTCCTTCTTCGATTTCTCTTGTAATTATTTTCCCTTTTTTTTCTGATTAAAAATCTCAACTTTTCTTTTTCCTGTCTGTTTTAGGTCCTTAGCGATCCCCGAAAGCGGGCTGTCTACGACCAATACGGCGAGGAGGCACTCAAGGGCCAGGTCCCTCGGCAGGGCGCCGGTGGTCCAGGAGGGGCCAACTTTTTTTCCAGAGGCGACCCCAGGAGCTCCGACGATATTTTTGCAGAATTCTTTGGTGCGGTGGGCGGCGGCGGCGGTAGCACCACACTCGATCCCAGGAGAGCCTACGATATGTTTGCAGAATTCGACGGGTTATCCAGCCCGTCTGGTGGGATGAGCGTCGGCGGCAGTAGCACCAGAGCCGGATCAAGGTTGGATGAAGATATCTTCGGTTCTACCTTTGCCGCGGCAGGGAAGGCTGCATCGACGAGCTCACAAGTGCCGCAGAAGGCAGCCCCCATTGAGAAGCCGCTGCCGTGCAGCCTGGAGGAGTTGTACAAAGGGACCGCCAAAAAGATGAAAATCTCCAGAGAAATTTTGGGCCGCAGTGGGTAAAGCTTTTGCGGGGCTGTTGTAATTTATTTTATTTTTATTAGTTATCTTTAAAATTTTTAATTTTTAAACAGTTAGCTTTCTTAATAATTTTTCCCTAATTTATTAATTAAAATAAATTAAAAAAAATACATAAATAATTATGAAAGAAAAATAAAATGTATTACCTAATAAAAGGTTTAAACTATTAATAAATTAAATAATTTTATATACAAATTAAATTAAATTTAAAATTGCTATTTCTAAAATTAAATATATCTTAAACATTCTTAATGGATTTTAATTGTTTTTTATTTAATAAGAATTAAATAAATTTTAAATTTAACATTTAATAATAATAAATATATGTTTATAAAATTATTTTTAATTAATATATTTTATATTTTAAAATATATAGATGTTATGGCACAATTTAAAATTTAAAATTTAGCTCTCTACACTTAAATCAGTTTGGATCATTCTGTGGAAGATATATCCATGTTTTGCAGGAAAAGAATGATGGTGGAAGAAATCTTAACAATCGATGTCAAACCAGGATGGAAGAAGGGCACGAAAATAACATTCCCAGAAAAAGGGAATGAATCACCAAATGTAATTCCCGCAGATATCGCCTTCATCGTCGACGAGAAGCCTCATCCTCTATTCAGCAGGGACGGCAATGATCTGGTTACGACACAAAGTATCTCTTTGGCGGAAGCCCTGACCGATTACACAGCTCATTTGACTACACTTGATGGTAGAAGCCTCGCCATTCCCATAAGCAAGGTCATCCATCCTGGCTACAAGTTGGTGGTGGCTGGAGAAGGAATGCCGTTTCCCAAAGATCCATCCAGGAAGGGAAATCTTTGCATCAAGTTTGACGTCAAGTTCCCGACAACGTTGACTGCAGAGCAAAAGGCTCACGTCAAGAGGGCGGCGCTGGTTCCATGAGAAAAATGAGAATTTGAATATGGATGTTAACTAAGAAAACATGCATGGTTTATTATCATCTTCTATATCAAGTAACTATTTGTATAATTGTAGGTGGAGAAGCTAATTTATGACTATTAATCCTTCATGTCAAACAATTACCTGGTTGTAGGAAAGGTCAGAGATGAATTATGTGGCACTAGGCAATTGCATCCTTAAAGCCATACTGCAAGTCCAACATGAATGATCAGGGAAAACTAAACTATGAAGATGTTAAGCATCGAGAGAAATGCATATTATACAGGATAAAAACTGACAGGTCTTCTACTGAATGCCTATTGCTTTAGGTTGAACCTTGATATTAATACATTAAGACGCACTAAAGCAAGAGAGTGTATATTAGGTTCTTAAAGTCATTGATTTGACCATTCAAAACATCCAATATGAGAGAGTTTGGAAGAATTTTTATTTATTTAAAAGTAATTTTTTAGAGATTATTTTGAAGTCAATAAGAAGTTAAAGTATATAAGTCAAAAGCTGATACATAGTAAAGTTTAAGTATTTGGGAGAATAATTACTTTCAAACTTAATTTTTAATTAAATGACAATAATATTCTTAAACTACTTAAATTAATCTTTTTTAATTATTTAAATATAATTGTTATACACTATTAATGTGTTTATAAAATTATTATTATATTTTAAATATTTATATAATTATTATCATATTTTATATATTGTATCAAAATTAAATAATATGTTTATATAATTATTATTATATTTTAATTATTTATATAATTATTATTTTATTTTAAATATTGTATCAAAATTAGTTTTTTTAATAGTATGAATATTTGAAAAATATATAAAATTAATAAAAATAAATATATAAAAAACATAATTTATGTAAATATAAAAATATATATAAATTCTAAAATGTAAATTATATAAAAATATAAAATATTATTCTAAGGTAATTATGTAAAATAATAAATTATTAAGGGACATAAATATTAATTTTTAATTTGATATTATAAATTAAAAAAAAAAGCTAGTAGCAGTATCAAATTCTTATTTCTAACTTTTGAGTAAAAGTAATAAAAGCTAAAATAGAATCTGACATTCACAAATACTCAACAGTTATTTTACGTACTAAAATAAAAAAGTAGCTAGAAGAATAGGTATACACACTTCCTATATATAAGATCATAAAGATTTAACAATATGGGTTGTTCCGGAAGGAATCGACGTCGACGGCCATTCACCAGGGTTCAGCCCACGCGGATGCTGATGCTAGAGGAGGAACTCCATACCCTATGAGATTAATATGAGCGTTAGGGGAACACGCCAGAGGTTGTCCGGCGGAGCCCACTCCGACGCTCAAGTCAGTGCCTCGATGGAGAAGATGAAAAGAAGGCAAGACAGTATGTGAGTAGTAGAGAATGCATAACCCCTCTTACCGGAGAGGTTGGAGTACCTTTTATACCTGCGGCGGCTGCCTTCGTGCATCCCCATGATCTGTGTCACATCCCCCCGTTCGTCAGTTATCGGATAATCATTGAAATGGTTCACACCGTCATTAAGTTCGACCCATTACGATATTTAGGGGTCATGATGACTCCGCGATAGTGGGGATGGTTATCCGCAGATCCGAGAAAAGCGGGACCGTTACTTGAGGTCGAATACCTCTTGGGCTCTGCTCCCCCGAGGTGATCTCGGGGTCTTCTAGCCCGGGGGGTCCCGGGCACTCTACTTCCCCGAGGTGATTTCGGGGGCCTGGCTTCCCGAGGTGATCCCGGGAGGGATTTTCTGATCTGATCCCAGGGGTGTGTTTACCGCAGGGGCCTCGGGGGATCCCCTTCCCGAGAGGGTCCCGGGAGCTCCGAAAAGAGAGTCGCTCAGACTCGCTACATCTTGCCACCCAGCTTCTTCAGCCCACGTGTCCGCCATGGGATATTCAACCCCATCACAAGTCCCTCCTTCAAGTCTGATTGAAGGAAGTGTTGCTGACTGATCGGACTAGGTAATGAAGAAGCTATGTTCCCATGGGTCCTTGCACCCATTACTTCTCCCTTGGTAGTCATACTGGGTCCTAGGATTGTAGAATTTACCTCGGGTCCTGAGGTAGTCCCTTTTTGGTTTTGTCTTCCCAAAAAGGCTTCTATGGCTTTAGAGGTACTGCATGTTGATGCAGTCTGACCTAATTATTATTTTGGTGTTGACACCGATTTAAGTTTAGGTGAGTAAGATGAGTTCGGCTTAAGTCCTGGTCGGGGACTGGGCACAAATCCCGGTGAGTGAAGTCGGGTGACCGAAACCCCGATGAGTGAAGTCGGGTCCTGGTGAGTGAAGCCAGGTGACGGAAACCCCGGTGAGTGAAGCGGGGTCCTGGTGATTGAAGTCAGGTGATGGAAACCCCGGTGAGTGAAGTCGGGTCCTAGTGAGTGAAGCCGGGTGATCGAAACCCCGGTGAGTGAGACCGGGTCCTAGTGAGTGAAGCCAGGTGACGGGAACCCCGTGAGTGAAGCCGGGTCCTGGTGAGTGAAGCCGGGTGATGGAAATCCTGGTGAGTAAAACCGGGTCCCGGTGAGTGAAGCCGGGTGACTGAAATCCCGGTTAGTGAAGCCGGGTCCTAGCGAGTGAAGCTAGGTGACCAAACCCTGGTGAGTGAAGCCAGGTCCTAGCGAGTGAAGCTAGGTTGAATGAAGTCCCGGTGAGTGAAGCTGGGCACGGAGTCTTGGTCCGGGGGACTGAGCATGAGTCAGGAAGCGGCTGGATCGGTCTGGAGACCGATCAGGGAGTTGGCACTAACTCCTGGTTGTGGATCGGTCTGGTGACCGATCCAGAGAGTCTGATCGTTCTGGTGAACGATCAGGAAGAGAACAGAATGTTTCTATTTGGATTCTGATCGGTCTGGTGAACGATCAGGAAGAGAACAGAATGTTTCTGTTTGGCTTCTGATCGTTCTGGTGAACGATCAAAGAGAGATCAGAATGGTTCTATGAGATACCCTGATCGGTCGATCTGACCGATCAGGATTGATCTATCCGCACCCTGACCGATCAGGATGGCTCCAGATCGGTCAGGGAGTGACCTGATCGGTCACCAGACCGATCAGGGCACAACCTGATTGGTCAGGTGACCGATCAGGGCCTTTGGCTGGTGAGAGCTGGAGGAATCTCCAGTAAGCTGGTGGATCGGTCTGCCTGATCGATCCACGATCCCTGATCGGTCAGTGTGACCGATCACAGAGTTACTGGATCGATCAGAGGTGACCTAATCGATCAGGGTCTTCACTGATCGGTCTGGTGATCGATTAGTGTCTGATAACTTTAATTTGAATCGTTGTCATACGCTCTGATCTCGCACTGAATCCTTTTGATACCTGCTAATTTCCTTTTGATATGCTTTACTAATCATCTGATGAGTGTGCAGGTGAGACAGGGATGACTCAAACCAAGAAGGAGGGTCAAGTGGCGACTTTGGCTTCGGTCAGGTTTGTTCGTTTTCCCTTCGCAGGTTTCAACGGCTTCTGGCGCGAGCTGGCAATTGTGTGGTGAAGCTGGCAACTGACCTGAGGCTCAGCTGAAGTGGTTTCAGTGGACTGAGCCCAGTAGAGGTCAGTGGGTCAGTGATGACGGAGCTGATCAGAGGTTGCAGACGCACCGAATGAGCAGACACTTAAGAAGAAGCTAGGAACCAGAGGAGCGTAATAGAATAGACAGAAAACGAGTGAAAGTTTTGCTGGGTTGTTTGAGCTCTCTGTATAGTCTTCATTCTTGAGCGCTTTTGTTGTATCCGTGTGAGCTTTCCTTCTCGTTGTCTCGAGGGCTTAACTGTTATTCTACTGAGACGCTTGTGGAGAGGTTACTCCATCGAGAAGGAGAAGATATTCTATCCGGAGTTCCGGCGCTTGATCTGCCGACGATTAAGGGATCGCCCACCTCATGGGCACGCCAAGGAGTAGGGGCAAGTTATCCCCGAACCTTGTAAATCATCTTGTTAGCGTCTGATTGGTTTGTTCTTTCTGGTTTTTGTTTCTGGCTTTTGTTTTTGTTATTTTTCTTTCGCTGCTAACTCTGAGCAGAAAGAAAAGTTCAAAGAAGCGAGAAGTTTTGTGTGTCTGGCTATTCACACCCCCCCTCTCTAGCCATCCAAGTTCCAACACTGCAATGATATCTGTCCATCCTTCATAAAGGCGCATGGCGCTCTTTGATGGCGACAAAGTCCCTTCACTAATGCTCCGTTGCCACGTGTCCCAACTGCTCTCTTCGTGACCTCTTACTGACGTGCGCAGCTGTAGTCGGCTCACGTTAAACGACTGTTCCTTGGTGCTGTCCCGATGTGGTGGTTCCTTGCTTTTCACGTCCCTTGCCCCCATTGAACACATGTGGGCGGCTTCCTTTGTATAAGAAGGAGAGGCGAAGACGTTCAGCCACCTTTTGGCTTAGTGCACCTCGTCTTCTTCTTCTTCTCTAAGGATTCTTTTAAACGTAAGTCTTCTATCTCCTTCTTGTCTTTTCCCTTAGGAACCATGGAAAGTTATCGAGCGGAATGGTATGAGTCTGCCTCTTCGAGAGTGAGATCGGAGGCTTTGCAGGCGGCCATTGAGGCCTACAACATTCTGGCCGAGATGGCGGTGGTGATCCATAAAGTAGACCAGACACTAGTGGAGCCTCCCGTAGGCTTCTTTACCTTTTTTTTTGGGGCAAGTAGAGTCGGGGCTCCACTTCCCCATTCTCCCTTTTTTCATTAATGTGGCCTCCTATTTTGATATCCCCCTCCACCAGATGACTCCCAGCGCCTTTGCTTAGATGGGCAGGGCGTACATTATCTTCAAGTTCTTCGACATCCCCCTGACCCCTCGCCTTTTGCATTCATTCTTCATTCTGATCGGCTCGTGCGGGGTTTTCAGCTTTTCAGCGCGTCCCAGCCATAGATTCCTAGGGGGTTCCCTTCCTCGCACAAAGGGTGGATAGAGAAGTTCTTCTTCATCCAACTGCCTACACAACCCTTCAATCCTCCCCGCTGGACGGAGGATATGCCGACTCCTCCCTCCTTAGGGGATTTCCTTCAGAGTCCAGGCTACCAGCGCGCTAGGAACATACTCCCCGGCATAGAGTTTAGCGGTGTCTAGTGCAGAGTGAAGATCTCATGTACCGAGTGAACCTTAGATCTAAAGTGACCCAGATTAGCCCCAGCCTTGGTACGTTCATCCTTTTCATCAATGCTTAGTAATTCTAATTGATATCTCTTTGCCTGACTATTACAGAGGAACTCATGTTTCTGAGGGCAATGCACCGACTTATCAAGTGGGAGGAGGCCAACAAGGAGGCGCTATCTCCTCCCCCCGCCGCTCCTGATGCACCCTCTGCGCCAACCGAGTCCTCAGAGGGGACTGCCGAATCCTCCCGTGGGCCTGCCTCGCTAGGACGGGCAGAGGCTATTGGTGCAGGCAGCACCTAAGTTGAACCTGAGTTTTGATAATGGCAAAGGGTTCAAGAGTTAAGGTGTTATTGTGTTCTAATGTGTTTCCTAAGTGTGCAGGAAGAAGCCCTAGGTACACTAAGCAAGAAGTCCTGGCAAAGGGCTGGGCAAAGAAGTCCTGGTCAAGGACTGGGCAAGAAGACCTGACCGGAAGTCAGGCAAAGAAGTCTTGGTCGAGGACTGGGCACGAAGTCCTGGCAAGGAGCTGGGCACCGAATACCTGACCAGAAGTTGGGCACGAAAACCTGGTCAGGTGGATCGGGCAAAAGTCCAACCGGAGGAGCCGGTTGGCAAAAGGTAAACTCTCTTGAGAGGAGTAGGTGAGGACGCATTCCCCGTCGAGGGAACAGTAGGCGTTGGTTCGACCTAGGGTTCCATTTGGGAGACCCAAAGTCAGAACCAAGACAACTACGACTGTAAATAATGACTAACACCTTTTCTTTTTATGTGTTGGAACTAACCTTGATTGCATGGACCGAAGGAGTGTGTTTTTGCAGTTCAGAACGCCCCAAAGGAAGGGGCAGGCAACTGGGCTAGGCGCCCAAGAGGTCCCGGGCGCCCAAGGTAAAAGGCCAAAATAGAAATTAAGCAAGAACACTTCGAAATTACACTAGGCTAGGCGTCCAGGAGGTCCCGGACGCCCAAGGTCAAAGCCAAAGAGGTAATCGAAGCAAATCAGCCATGAAGCCAGCAGACCAAGTCAAGCTAGGCGCCCAGGAGGTCCCGAGCGCCCCAGTCTGACCAGGGGCCGATTCAGAGGGGATAAGCGCTGACCAAACTTCGGATGAAGGTTTTCTGATCTGAAGGCACGCGTCAGGCGCCCCCAAGAATGTGACGCCCGCCCTTATATCTACTCTCGGGGCGGGGTCACGTACTATCATTCGTATAAATTTTTTTTTCTTAAAGTACTAATAACAAAGTACTAAGCATGCTTGTTCAAAACTAACCTATAACATGATAGGTTCAACTCATAATATAATCAAGTATATGAGTAATCCAAATGTAACATTCATTACTAAAGAAATGTTAACATAAGCATAATATTGTAGATATGAAGATCTTTATTTCCCGAGCCACCACCCCACACATCTTCAGCCCTCCTGCCTCTTCCTTTAGTTTAAGTGTCTCTTACCCTTATCTGCAGCATAAGACAACATATAAACTAGTAAGCACAATTGCTTAGTAAGATCCTGTCCTACTCGCAAAATCCATATCATAGAAAGATAAGAGAATAAATCACATTCAAGCATGGTAAGTGTTTAAGCATGTTAAACATCTAAGCATATTAACTTCATAGGAAGGTTTCTTTGAAAACATATAAACATAATACTTGAATATAGCATAATCATTAGGGCCCGGCTTGTACTTCATGTTTTGCGCGCGCCCCTAAATAGGAACGAGGTAGCTAATCCCGAACCACTAGGGTTTACTAGGCCTTCTCAAAAGTCCTTCAGCCTAGTATCATAATCATTTGACTCGCTTTAAGAGTCTATAGTACAAGCCATTACAAAATAAAATAATTATCATGTTCTTTATTTTCATAAGGTATGCTCTTAGTCCCAACCTTCTAGGGAAGCATTCTTTAGGCCCTAAGCCTTCTTCGTTCATGCCCTATAAGGCTCATTCTTATGCATATGAATGCATCCATAATCATGATAACTAGCCTAGTATAAAGCATGCATTTCATAAGGGTGCCCCATGGGCTATAATGCATGCTCATACATAGATCTCCATAATCATGATAACTAGCCTAGTATAAAGCATGCATTTCATAAGGGTGCCCCATGGGCTATAATGCATGCTCATACATAGATCATAATTCAACCCCTTAAACATATCTTATATATGACAAGGTTGATCACATAAATCATATTCATATCATAGGAAGTGGTAGCATGCTTCATGGGTAAATCAAATGGTTCCTAACCCTAAAACTAGGGTCTTGGCCGAAACTCAAGGCTAGGGAGAGTTCCATTTTTCCTAATCCAACATTCCATTTAAACATCATTTGCATATACATATCATCATCCCAAACATAAGCATATCTCCTAGGGTACATCTCATACAATCATCACATATATAGGCATATGATCTTACTAAACACAATCATAATCTCATAGGGTAAGTTGTCCTTCACAACCTCATGTTTCATGCCTTGGCCAAATGTTACATGCTAAGGAATCCAATCAAACATTTCCTTTGAATATCACATGCATATACATCTCATATCATTTTACATAAGCATATCACATAAAATAATTTAACCTTCACAAACCCTAAGGTTTCATGCCTTGGCCGAATGGTGTAGGGTAGGGAAACTAGGGTTTTGAAATTAAACCTTCACACAAGCATTTATTCAAACACCTTGTCTACACTACTAGGCATAGATTCATCATAGGCAAATCAAGCATCCCTAAACCCTAATCTTCCTAGGTTGGCCGAATGATGTAAGGGTAGGGTAGGCTAGGTTTTTGACATCCAATCTTCACACAAACATTTATTCAAACACCTTACCTACACTACTAAACATGGACACATCATAGGATAGCAAACAACCCAAAAAACCTAGCCCATTCCCTCTTGGCCGAAAGTTGTAGGGTGGATAGCCCTACTTTTCCTTATCACAACATGATGGGAAACAACATACATCCATACCCTAAGTTCCTAGGAGTATCCTCATGCATCAAGAAGCAACCAAGACCCTTGTCTTGGTGGTGGCCGAATGCTGCACAAGGGAAGAAGGTTCCCATTTTCAAAAACAACAACAAGAAGAACATACAATCAAACAATAACGATTACACTGCAGGCGAGGGGATACTTACATCCTTTCGCTTGAATTTCTACTTCTTTAAGTCCCTTAAGGTACCCTTGGTTGAAGGAGAAGTGAAGGTTCCTTCTTGCTAGAACTTCTCTAGACTCCTTGGCCCTAATAGAGGGCAAGATCCTTGGGAGCCTTCTTCCTTCCAATCCTCTAGGGTTAGAACCCTAGGGTGTGCCTTTTTCGAAAATGGAAAAGAGAGAGGAGAAGAAGGAATTTCGGTGGGGAAGAGAAAGGAAGAAGAAGAGGAAGTTACTCACACCTCTTCCCTCTCTTATTTATACTTTTCTCATGAAAAGACATGTCTCTTCACTATTACACGCTTACCAAGCATGTTTCTTATTCTCTCAACAAGAAACATGGCTTGGTACAATGGTTAAGACATTGTTAGTACACCTAGGAGGTTCAAGGTTCAATCCTTGCTTCCTCCTTTCTATATTTCCTTTTTGCACTATTCCACATCCAAACCCATTAAGCCAAGCCCATCATGAATTTTCATAGTAATAATCATGTTTTATGAATTCATAATATTTCATAATATTTAATAATAATAATTCATGAATTTCATAATATTTCATATTCATGAATTCATAATATTTCATAATAATATTTCATGAATTTCATAATATTTCATATTCATGAATTCATAATATCTCATAATATCCCATAATAATATTTCATGAATTTCATAATATTTCATATTCATGAATTCATAATATTTCATAATATTCCATTATCATATTTCATGAATTTCATAATATTTCATATTATTAATAATATTTCATGAATTCATAATATTTCATAATATTAATAATATTTCATGAATTCATATTATTTCATAATACTAATAATATTTCATGAATTCATAATATTTCATAATATTAATAATATTTTATGAATTCATATCATTTCATAATATTAATAATATTTCATGAATTCATAATATTTCCTAATATTTCCTGAATTCATAACATTATTTACATAATATTTTTATAATAATTTTCCGTGAATCCAAAATATTATTCACATAATATTTCATAATGAATTCACAATATTATTCACATAATATTTCATAATGAATTCACGATATTATTCATGGTGAAATTTTGGGGTGTTACAATCCTACACATCTTATAAAAAGTTCGTCCCGAACTTTAAACAATTCCCAGGTACTCAAATTGTAAAAATTGGGGTGTTACAATCCTACGCACCTTATGAAAAGTTCGTCCCGAACTTTAAAACAGTTCCGGATACTTTAATCGTATTGCCTCTTCTCGTTCCCAGGTGGCTTCTTCGAATTGTTCATGTTCACATATCTTACAATTACTTGTCATTATCTATCATACAGGTGATAAATAACTATATAAGACTTAACGCTACTTTCTCTTGTTATGCAAGTATAAATCATCTCTATATAATCATTACTGTACATGAAATAAAGTAAGGCGAGATTAGGATCTCTTACTTGGAAGCGGCAGGATGAAGCTTGATGTGTGTGTGGTGGGGGGGAAAACTGCTCTGATACCAACCTTCTGATGCCCGCCCTTATATCTACTCTCGGGGCGGGGCCACGTACTATCATTCGTATAAATTTTTTTTTCTTAAAGTACTAATAACAAAGTACTAAGCATGCTTGTTCAAAACTAACCTATAACATGATAGGTTCAACTCATAATATAATCAAGTATATGAGTAATCCAAATGTAACATTCATTACTAAAGAAATGTTAACATAAGCATAATATTGTAGATATGAAGATCTTTATTTCCCGAGCCACCACCCCACACATCTTCAGTCCTCCTGCCTCTTCCTTTAGTTTAAGTGTCTCTTACCCTTATCTGCAGCATAAGACAACATATAAACTAGTAAGCACAATTGCTTAGTAAGATCCTGTCCT
The DNA here is from genome assembly GCA_024364735.1 of Boesenbergia rotunda. NCBI lineage: Eukaryota > Viridiplantae > Streptophyta > Magnoliopsida > Zingiberales > Zingiberaceae > Boesenbergia > Boesenbergia rotunda. The sequence goes on along the minus strand of JAGFNQ010007690.1, from coordinate 11,062 downwards.
ACTCGCAAAATCCATATCATAGAAAGATAAGAGAATAAATCACATTCAAGCATGGTAAGTGTTTAAGCATGTTATACATCTAAGCATATTAACTTCATAGGAAGGTTTCTTTGAAAACATATAAACATAATACTTGAATATAGCATAATCATTAGGGCCCGGCATGTACTTCATGTTTTGCGCGCGTCCCTAAATAGGAACGAGGTAGCTAATCGCGAACCACTAGGGTTTACTAGGCCTTCTCAAAAGTCCTTCAGCCTAGTATCATAATCATTTGACTCGCTTTAAGAGTCTATAGTACAAGCCATTACAAAATAAAATAATTATCATGTTCTTTATTTTCATAAGGTATGCTCTTAGTCCCAACCTTCTAGGGAAGCATTCTTTAGGCCCTAAGCCTTCTTCGTTCATGCCCTACAAGGCTCATTCTTATGCATATGAATGCATCCATAATCATGATAACTAGCCTAGTATAAAGCATGCATTTCATAAGGGTGCCCCATGGGCTATAATGCATGCTCATACATAGATCTCCATAATCATGATAACTAGCCTAGTATAAAGCATGCATTTCATAAGGGTGCCCCATGGGCTATAATGCATGCTCATACATAGATCATAATTCAACCCCTTAAACATATCTTATATATGACAAGGTTGATCACATAAATCATATTCATATCATAGGAAGTGGTAGCATGCTTCATGGGTAAATCAAATGGTTCCTAACCCTAAAACTAGGGTCTTGGCCGAAACTCAAGGCTAGGGAGAGTTCCATTTTTCCTAATCCAACATTCCATTTAAACATCATTTGCATATACATATCATCATCCCAAACATAAGCATATCTCCTAGGGTACATCTCATACAATCATCACATATATAGGCATATGATCTTACTAAACACAATCATAATCTCATAGGGTAAGTTGTCCTTCACAACCTCATGTTTCATGCCTTGGCCAAATGTTACATGCTAAGGAATCCAATCAAACATTTCCTTTGAATATCACATGCATATACATCTCATATCATTTTACATAAGCATATCACATAAAATAATTTAACCTTCACAAACCCTAAGGTTTCATGCCTTGGCCGAATGGTGTAGGGTAGGGAAACTAGGGTTTTGAAATTAAACCTTCACACAAGCATTTATTCAAACACCTTGTCTACACTACTAGGCATAGATTCATCATAGGCAAATCAAGCATCCCTAAACCCTAATCTTCCTAGGTTGGCCGAATGATGTAAGGGTAGGGTAGGCTAGGTTTTTGACATCCAATCTTCACACAAACATTTATTCAAACACCTTACCTACACTACTAAACATGGACACATCATAGGATAGCAAACAACCCAAAAAACCTAGCCCATTCCCTCTTGGCCGAAAGTTGTAGGGTGGATAACCCTACTTTTCCTTATCACAACATGATGGGAAACAACATACATCCATACCCTAAGTTCCTAGGAGTATCCTCATGCATCAAGAAGCAACCAAGAACCTTGTCTTGGTGGTGGCCGAATGCTGCACAAGGGAAGAAGGTTCCCATTTTCAAAAACAACAACAAGAAGAACATACAATCAAACAATAACGATTACACTGCAGGCGAGGGGATACTTACATCCTTTCGCTTGAATTTCTACTTCTTTAAGTCCCTTAAGGTACCCTTGGTTGAAGGAGAAGTGAAGGTTCCTTCTTGCTAGAACTTCTCTAGACTCCTTGGCCCTAATAGAGGGCAAGATCCTTGGGAGCCTTCTTCCTTCCAATCCCCTAGGGTTAGAACCCTAGGGTGTGCCTTTTTCGAAAATGGAAAAGAGAGAGGAGAAGAAGGAATTTCGGTGGGGAAGAGAAAGGAAGAAGAAGAGGAAGTTACTCACACCTCTTCCCTCTCTTATTTATACTTTTCTCATGAAAAGACATGTCTCTTCACTATTACACGCTTAACAAGCATGTTTCTTATTCTCTCAACAAGAAACATGGCTTGGTACAATGGTTAAGACATTGTTAGGACACCTAAGAGGTTCAAGGTTCAATCCTTGCTTCTTCCTTTCTATATTTCCTTTTTGCACTATTCCACATCCAAACCCATTAAGCCAAGCCCATCATGAATTTTCATAGTAATAATCATGTTTTATGAATTCATAATATTTCATAATATTTAATAATAATAATTCATGAATTTCATAATATTTCATATTCATGAATTCATAATATTTCATAATAATATTTCATGAATTTCATAATATTTCATATTCATGAATTCATAATATTTCATAATATCCCATAATAATATTTCATGAATTTCATAATATTTCATATTCATGAATTCATAATATTTCATAATATTCCATTATCATATTTCATGAATTTCATAATATTTCATATTATTAATAATATTTCATGAATTCATAATATTTCATAATATTAATAATATTTCATGAATTCATATTATTTCATAATACTAATAATATTTCATGAATTCATAATATTTCATAATATTAATAATATTTTATGAATTCATATCATTTCATAATATTAATAATATTTCATGAATTCATAATATTTCCTAATATTTCCTGAATTCATAACATTATTTACATAATATTTTTATAATAATTTTCCATGAATCCAAAATATTATTCACATAATATTTCATAATGAATTCACAATATTATTCACATAATATTTCATAATGAATTCACGATATTATTCATGGTGAAATTTTGGGGTGTTACAATCCTACACATCTTATAAAAAGTTCGTCCCGAACTTTAAACAATTCCCAGGTACTCAAATTGTAAAAATTGGGGTGTTACAATCCTACGCACCTTATAAAATGTTCGTCCCGAACTTTAAAGCAGTTCCGGATACTTTAATCGTATTACCTCTTCTCGTTCCCAGGTGGCTTCTTCGAATTGTTCATGTTCACATATCTTACAATTACTTGTCATTATCTATCATACAGGTGATAAATAACTAAATAAGACTTAACGCTACTTTCTCTTGTTATGCAAGTATAAATCATCTCTATATAATCATTACTGTACATGAAATAAAGTAAGGCGAGATTAGGATCTCTTACTTGGAAGCGGCAGGATGAAACTTGATGTGTGTGTGGTGGAGGAGAAAACTGCTCTGATACCAACCTTCTGACGCCCGCCCTTATATCTACTCTCGGGGCGGGGTCACGTACTATCATTCGTATAAATTTTTTTTTTCTTAAAGTACTAATAACAAAGTACTAAGCATGCTTGTTCAAAACTAACCTATAACATGATAGGTTCAACTCATAATATAATCAAGTATATGAGTAATCCAAATGTAACATTCATTACTAAAGAAATGTTAACATAAGCATAATATTGTAGATATGAAGATCTTTATTTCCCGAGCCACTACCCCACACATCTTCAGCCCTCCTGCCTCTTCCTTTAGTTTAAGTGTCTCTTACCCTTATCTGCAGCATAAGACAACATATAAACTAGTAAGCACAATTGCTTAGTAAGATCCTATCCTACTCGCAAAATCCATATCATAGAAAGATAAGAGAATAAATCACATTCAAGCATGGTAAGTGTTTAAGCATGTTAAACATCTAAGCATATTAACTTCATAGGAAGGTTTCTTTGAAAACATATAAACATAATACTTGAATATAGCATAATCATTAGGGCCCGGCTTGTACTTCATGTTTTGCGCGCGCCCCTAAATAGGAACGAGGTAGCTAATCCCGAACCACTAGGGTTTACTAGGCCTTCTCAAAAGTCCTTCAGCCTAGTATCATAATCATTTGACTCGCTTTAAGAGTCTATAGTACAAGCCATTACAAAATAAAATAATTATCATGTTCTTTATTTTCATAAGGTATGCTCTTAGTCCCAACCTTCTAGGGAAGCATTCTTTAGGCCCTAAGCCTTCTTCATTCATGCCCTACAAGGCTCATTCTTATGCATATGAATGCATCCATAATCATGATAACTAGCCTAGTATAAAGCATGCATTTCATAAGGGTGCCCCATGGGCTATAATGCATGCTCATACATAGATCTCCATAATCATGATAACTAGCCTAGTATAAAGCATGCATTTCATAAGGGTGCCCCATGGGCTATAATGCATGCTCATACATAGATCATAATTCAACCCCTTAAACATATCTTATATATGACAAGGTTGATCACATAAATCATATTCATATCATAGGAAGTGGTAGCATGCTTCATGGGTAAATCAAATGGTTCCTAACCCTAAAACTAGGGTCTTGGCCGAAACTCAAGGCTAGGGAGAGTTCCATTTTTCCTAATCCAACATTCCATTTAAACATCATTTGCATATACATATCATCATCCCAAACATAAGCATATCTCCTAAGGTACATCTCATACAATCATCACATATATAGGCATATGATCTTACTAAACACAATCATAATCTCATAGGGTAAGTTGTCCTTCACAACCTCATGTTTCATGCCTTGGCCAAATGTTACATGCTAAGGAATCCAATCAAACATTTCCTTTGAATATCACATGCATATACATCTCATATCATTTTACATAAGCATATCACATAAAATAATTTAACCTTCACAAACCCTAAGGTTTCATGCCTTGGCCGAATGGTGTAGGGTAGGGAAACTAGGGTTTTGAAATTAAACCTTCACACAAGCATTTATTCAAACACCTTGGCTACAGTACTAGGCATAGATTCATCATAGGCAAATCAAGCATCCCTAAACCCTAATCTTCCTAGGTTGGCTGAATGATGTAAGGGTAGGGTAGGCTAGGTTTTTGACATCCAATCTTCACACAAACATTTATTCAAACACCTTACCTACACTACTAAACATGGACACATCGTAGGATAGCAAACAACCCAAAAAACCTAGCCCATTCCCTCTTGGCCGAAAGTTGTAGGGTGGATAACCCTACTTTTCCTTATCACAACATGATGGGAAACAACATACATCCATACCCTAAGTTCCTAGGAGTATCCTCATGCATCAAGAAGCAACCAAGACCCTTGTCTTGGTGGTGGCCGAATGCTGCACAAGGGAAGAAGGTTCCTATTTTCAAAAACAACAACAAGAAGAACATACAATCAAACAATAACGATTACACTGCAGGCGAGGGGATACTTACATCCTTTCGCTTGAATTTCTACTTCTTTAAGTCCCTTAAGGTACCCTTGGTTGAAGGAGAAGTGAAGGTTCCTTCTTGCTAGAACTTCTCTAGACTCCTTGGCCCTAATAGAGGGCAAGATCCTTGGGAGCCTTCTTCCTTCCAATCCCCTAGGGTTAGAACCCTAGGGTGTGCCTTTTTCGAAAATGGAAAAGAGAGAGGAGAAGAAGGAATTTCGGTGGGGAAGAGAAAGGAAGAAGAAGAGGAAGTTACTCACACCTCTTCCCTCTCTTATTTATACTTTTCTCATGAAAAGACATGTCTCTTCACTATTACACGCTTACCAAGCATGTTTCTTATTCTCTCAACAAGAAACATGGCTTGGTACAATGGTTAAGACATTGTTAGTACACCTAGGAGGTTCAAGGTTCAATCCTTGCTTCCTCCTTTCTATATTTCCTTTTTGCACTATTCCACATCCAAACCCATTAAGCCAAGCCCATCATGAATTTTCATAGTAATAATCATGTTTTATGAATTCATAATATTTCATAATATTTAATAATAATAATTCATGAATTTCATAATATTTCATATTCATGAATTCATAATATTTCATAATAATATTTCATGAATTTCATAATATTTCATATTCATGAATTCATAATATCTCATAATATCCCATAATAATATTTCATGAATTTCATAATATTTCATATTCATGAATTCATAATATTTCATAATATTCCATTATCATATTTCATGAATTTCATAATATTTCATATTATTAATAATATTTCATGAATTCATAATATTTCATAATATTAATAATATTTCATGAATTCATATTATTTCATAATACTAATAATATTTCATGAATTCATAATATTTCATAATATTAATAATATTTTATGAATTCATATCATTTCATAATATTAATAATATTTCATGAATTCATAATATTTCCTGAATTCATAACATTATTTACATAATATTTTTATAATAATTTTCCGTGAATCCAAAATATTATTCACATAATATTTCATAATGAATTCACAATATTATTCACATAATATTTCATAATGAATTCACGATATTATTCATGGTGAAATTTTGGGGTGTTAAAAAGAACACTATAAAAGGGGCTCGACCCCCAAGGCTTCAAAAACACTTTTTCCAATGCTCCAAAGCTTTTCGTTCAAGCGCTACGCCCCGGCAAACTCCGACTTCGAGATCCCAGCGCCGACGATGACCCTCTGCTCCGAAGTACGATCCACATCGGGCGTCGGTAACAAAAAGTGTAGCATTCTTAATTTCCTGAAATATTGTTATACTCAAATTGTAAATCCTTTTTGCGCTATTATAGTATTGCCCAAAGTAAACGGTCAAGGACCGTGAGCCTTGGAGTAAGAGCCGACCGCGACTCCGAACCAAGTAAAAAATTGGCTTGTGTTCGTGTGCACTTATTTTCTTTCCGCTGCGTATTTTCTCTTACTCTTATCCGAAAAAGTTTAATGATATTTACCCCCCCTCTATCGTTTTCTCGATCCAATAAGTGGTATTAGAGCGGGGTAGCTCAAATTTGGTGCAACCACCAATTTGGGAGTTTTTTGGATTTTACGAATGTTTTTAATTTCTTTTTCTTATAATTTTTTTTGTCTCGTTAATCGAGGTTGGTGCAACACCACTCTATCGTTTCTTTTAATTATCTTATTCCCACAGTACTAATCCACGACCAAGTCTTGGGACAAATTTTTTTGTTGATATTTCAAAAATTCTAAATGGCCATGCAAGAGGATTTCAGTACAGCCAGACCACCACTCTTCAGTGGAGAAGACTTCTCCTACTGGAGAAGACTTCTCCTACTGGAAGAGTCGGATGGAAGTCCACCTGAAAACTCAGGTGGATATGTGGATTGTAATCCAATCTGGTTTGGAAATCCCGAAAGATGCTGAAGGAGTGGCACAACCTTACACAGAATGGGATGCCTCGCTGAAAAAGAAGATCGAGGCTGATGTAAAGGCGACCCAGACACTCCAATGCGGACTAACCAAAGAAGAGCTGAACCGGGTGGGACCCTTCAACAGTGCGAAGGAACTCTGGGGTAAGTTGATTGAATTGCACGAAGGAATCTCCGATATCCGAATCAGCAAGAAGGGCCTACTGCTGAACAAGTTGTACACCATCAAAATGAGCGAAGGTGAGTCAGCAGCCTAGCTCCATGCCAAAATCCAGGAGCTGATGAACGGTCTACATACAATCGGTCACAAGGTAGAAAACCGTGACCTTATCAGGTATACCATAAACGCCTTCCTGAGAAATACTTTGTGGGCATTTATGGTAGATGCTTACAAAGTTTCAAGGGACCTTTCCAAAATTAAATTAGATGAATTAGTTTCTGAACTAGAATTACATGAGCAGACTAACTGCACCTTAGCCGAGAAAGGCATTGCTTTTGTTGCAGGAAAAATAGGAAAGGTGACCAAGAAAAAGCCTCAACCTGCACCCGAGTCTGAATCAGACTCAGACTCAGAAGACAGTGAAGGGGTTCGACCCAAGCTGGTTCGACTAGCCCAGGACTACTACAAGGAGTTGAAGAATCAGACCAACAGAAGAAAAGTCAGCCGAAAGAAGGAGGATCCCGTTGAACCATCTAAGACCAAGTCAAACATAATCTGCTACGAATGCAACAAGAAGGGATACTACAAATCGGAGTGCCCCAATCTGAAAGAAGCCAAGAAGACAAGAAGGAAGAAGGCCCTTCAAGCAACGTGGGACGAGTCTTCATCCGAAGAAGAAGAAGAGGCTCCACAATCAAACCTACTCGCCCTGACTTCTTCGGAAGAAATCGACACCGGATCAGAATCAGAACCGGACGACGGAAAGCTCACCATTTTGGAAGACGGCAAAATAACTGTAAGTGGTTATTCTAAAGCTGAATTAGCAGAAGTAATTGCTTACCTATCTAGTAACTTGGCGAAAGCCAAAATTCGAGTCGAGTCTCTCCGACAGGAAGTAAAACTCCTGAAAGAGGGCGCTAACTCTAGATCTTTGACTGAGAAGGTTCAAGAAGGAACCTCTGCTTAAGTTGAAAACTTGAGAAAGAGAACTCCTCCTTGAAAACTCAAGTCAAGGACCTTAGAGCGGCTTTAGAATGATTCACTTCGGGTTCCAAGGGTCTTGACATGATCCTTGGAAAATAGAAGTCCGTTCTAAATCGATCCGGGTTAGGGTATCGAACCAAGGCTAGACAAAGGTCATACTATGTTGTATTGAACTAATCTAGACCCAAAGTTCAGGCATGGGTACCCAAACTTTGCCTGAACAACCAAGCTAGACCAAACTAGTATTGGATCCCCAAGGACAAGATTCATATCTTGCCTAATCACTACCGTGGCTTTAGTCCAGGGGGAGTCAACTTAAAAACCATTTTTATAGTTAAATTAATTCTTTTTCTTACTTTAAAATTGCATGATTGCTTGTTTATTTATTTTCTATAAATTACCTTGCTTAGACCTAGGACTGATTAGATTAAGGACTAAACCGATTAACTGAAATTTGAACAATATAGTATTGGGTGAAGGTGAGATGATAGTACGTTAGGGAAGCCATTTTGGCGGAACTAGCCGAAGCTACCGATCCAAGATCCAAACTAGTTAGACCAAAATCTTTCAAGGAGTAACTTGAAGATGGATTTTCAATAAAAGGCTTTGTCAAGGAAAGGGTTGATGATACAATAAGGCTACGGCCAAAGAAAGCCTAGTGCATCGCCAAGACCTGGAAGCCGATTATTGAAAACCAAATTCACTTTACTATTGTCAGATTTGAATCTAACACAGATTTCAATTAATCTTAGATTCAACCACTGTTTTCAAAAATAAATTTAAGCATAATTAATTGTTTTTAAAAATTAATTTAACTTTTCAAAATTAATCATGATTTTTCAAAACAAAATTCTTACTTCTATTAAAACCTGTCTCACAAAAACTCATAAGGTTAACATGATTGACAACTGTAAATTGAATGAGACAGACTAGGTTGTGAAAGTCAATTTAGGCTATCCTTAATTATAATTGGATCCAAATCAACAAATTCTTTATGTGTAGGAACATAAAGATTTGGACCAATGGATGTTGGATAGCGGATGCTCCAGACACATGACTGGAGACAAATTGAAATTCACCAAACTCAAGTTCAAGAACCTAGGCTCAGTAGCATTTGGCAACAATGCTACACTCAAAGTCATTGGGTTAGGTAACATTGAACTCATATCTGATTTTGTAATTAAAAAGGTTCTCTTGTTTGAAAACTTTAAATTTAACTTGCTTAGTATAAGTCAATTATGTGATACTGGGTACGTAGTTACCTTTACCAACTCTGACTGCCTGATTAGAAATTTGCAAGACATAGAAGTCATGATTAAGGGCACTAAGAAGAATAATGTTTTCACTATAAACCTACCCTTAATACCTAAATGCTTCTTAACTCAGTTAGAAGAATCCAACCTCTGGCATAGGAGATTAGGTCACACGAATTTAATGTTGATGCAGTCTGACCCTGATTGTTGTTTTGGTGTTGACATCGATTTTAGTTTTGGTTGATTATGATTATGATTAAGTCCTGGTCGGGGATCAGGCATGGTATGGAAAATCCTAGTCTGGAGGGCTAGGTGTTGGAAAATCCTAATCTGGAGGGTTAGGTGTTGAAAATCCTAGCTTGGAGGACTAGGTGTATGAAAAGTCCTAATTCGGAAGAGGTGGGTGAAAAGTCCTAGCTTGGAGGGCTAGGTGAAAAATCCTAACTTGGAGGGTTAGGTGCAAATTCCCATCTTGGAGGATTAGGTGAAAAAGTCCTGGCTTGGAGGGTCAGGTGCCTAGCTTGGAGGGCTAGGTTGGATGATGTTCTAACTCGGAAGGGTTGGGTGAAAAGTCCTAGCTTGGAGGGCTAGGTGAAAAGTCCTAACTTGGAGGGTTAGGTGCAAATTCTCAACTTGGAGAGTTAGATGGAAAAATCCTTAGCTTGGAGGGCTAAGGTGAATGAAACCCTAGCTTGGAGGGCTAGGTTTGAGTCCCTAGATCGATCTGGTGACCGATCAGGGACATTGGCACGCTGCTCCTTCGTGGATCGGTCTGGTGACCGATCCAGCGATGTCTAATCAGACTGGTGACCGATCAGGGAGCGCACAGTGAGGTTGGGAACCTACTGTGTGGCTCCTGATCGGTCCGGTGACCGATCAGGGAGCAGGCTGCTTCCTCACTGCCTTCCTCCTGATCGGTCTGGTGACCGATCAGGGAGCGGGAAGTGAGTGAGTTCCCTTGCTGATCAAGTCCTGAACGGTCCGGTGACCGATCAGGGACTTAGGATCTGATTAAAAAATCACTGTTCATCTGTCCTGATCGGTCTGAGTGACCGATCAGGCTTCACTCTGATCGGTCTGGTGACCGATCAGGCTTCACTCTGATCGGTCGGGTGACGGATCAGGCATGTATAGCCGTGAGAGCTGGGAATCCCAGCGAAGCAGTGGATCGGTCTGGTGACCGGTCCACAAGCCCTAGATCGGTCCGGTGACCGATCACTTTAATTCAAATTGCACTGTCAGACGCGGTCAGAGCGTCTGATCGTATCCGATTCGCTGCTGTTTGCTTTTGATATTTGATTTACTGTGTGATTTGCTGCTCTAACAGTCTGATTAAGCTGCAGGTGACAGGGGAGGATTCAAACACTCAAGGAGAGGTCAATGGAGGCTTTCCTTGGAGCAGGTTTGTCCGATTCTCCATTTCAGGTTGCAACGGCCGAGCTGCAGACTGGAGCCGAGACTGGGGCTTGGCTGAGGGGATCTCAGGAAGACCAGAGAGGGCTCAGTGGTAGCTGGCGTTGGCAGTGTGGTAACTGGAGGCTACGGAGGATGTTGTCACCTGGTGCTGTGTGGAGAATCAAA